>CM053146.1:44628930-44986430 GCA_028571685.1 Heterohyrax brucei | reverse complement strand
ACAAGGATTCAGCTAGGTGTCATCATCAAATTAACAGAGCATACAGAACCTATATCTAGACATCACTTTGGAGGAGAATTTTGTGTCCTCTGCTCATCAGGTTTAAAGAGTTATTCATATAGTTACTTGGTTAATAACTGACACACCAGCACCAGCATGGAGGGCATTCTGGAACAAACATTGTGGTAGAAGACTTATGGGCCTGCTTATACACACACACAAACACACAGATAGAGATATGACAATGTTGTTCCAACTTCCTATTTTTTAGTAAATTCTGTTTATTAAAATCACAGTCTAAATGCTGATTTTTACATTATTTCTGCTTCTCATTTTGGATTTTTTTGGTTACAAGTGTTATATTTTCCTATCTTTTTATAATCTGCAATAAAAAGAAAAAAATCTCCTTATTTGCTAAGGTTACAGTGTTAGTTTAATTTTCATAGAAGCAGTGGAATATTTTGAAGTGAGTAACATTTACCAAGTCATTAGTTTTATGCAAACTAGGAAGGAAGATGAAAGAAAAAAATTATCAATTATTTATAGATTGTTAAAATGTATCTTAGTGCACTGCTACTGTATAGAAATGACAATTAGCCAAACTTACCTTCTTTAATTAATAATGCATACATTATGCTCTTTGGGCAACTAATCACCAGCTCTACAAATTTGTTTGACACTGTTGAAGATACCTATCACAGGGGCTAAAAAAAAGAACAATGCTTTGCCAGCTGCAGCCAACTTTCTGCCTTCTAGCCATGCTCCAAGTGCACTCGTCATTCCAGGGAACAAGATGGTGGTCCTTCAGCTGCCTGACACTAGGAATGTGGCATCACGCTGCACAGCGCCGCCTGCTTCACAATTACAACCAAAGAGTGCATCGCTATTTCTATGTCCTATGCTAATCTTTGTAACATTACAGTGAATATTTTGTCCTGCTGTCTTAAAGCTGCATTCACTTATTGTCAGAACTAAAATAGGAACACTGGTTGGATAAAGGATGGGCTGTTTTTAAACTAAACTGTTCCATAGCATCCAGGACGGTCAATTTGCTTATCATAGAAAATCCTAATTGGACACGTGATGCACCAGTTTTGTACCATCACTCTCCTCCAATTTATTTGTAATGAAACAAACATTTAGCTGCAACATTTTTAGGATTGAAGAGTCATTAAAAAAAAAAAAAGTCTACCTCTGCATCCCCCTAGCTTCAGGGCTGCCAACCCAGTGTCCTCAGTTTTACCCATAAGTGCACAGGCAATGGTGGCCACCAGAAAGTTTGCAAAAGTTTCAGATATGCTACTGAATTAAAAGAAAGGCTTAGCCTAGGTACTCAGAGGCTACTTAAATCAGAGCATCATAGTGAACAGTTTACTGTTCAACAAGCCAAGCGACACTGGGGCTAGGTAGACACTTGCCTGTAACAGATTTCATCCCAGAGTCATACACACCACAGTGAGGTAGCAGCTTGTAGCGTCTGGAAGGAGAAAAGAGGCTGGTGCAGCTCCCTCACATATGGTGTTTAACAGACTCCACTTCCCATTTGCTCTTCAGAAAGGTGTGCTTTTTCAAGGGATAATGCCAAGTGTTCTTTGTGCTGTGGCGTCTTTGCATTGAAAGGTGATGTGTCTGACACATTTTGGCAGGCTACTGGGAAAAGCTTTAGAATTTTCCTTACACTTCACTAAGACTTAAGAGCAAAGATTCTACCATATCAAAGGTAATAATCCGACTTTGGGGAGGAGAGGGTCAGAGTTCTCAAGAGAAGTGAGAAACACGGATTTTCACTGACGATATTCCTCATTATTTTACCCTGTAAGTTTTCTGTTTTCTTGCTTTTTATTTCAACACATTTCAACTGATTAGTAGATCTACTTCCAGATCAGGTTTATCATTTAAAGTAGATTTGGAATTAGAGCTTTGAAATGTGGGTACAGTGAAAACTGGAATGTGTCTTTCTCTTGAAATCCTTCCCTCTTTTTCAGGGGTTTTAAATGAAATGTTGAGTGAGAGTCAATAAATACAAGGAGCATAGAAGCCCGAGGAAGACCCAATTCTATATGTAAACTGAAGGAAATCTTCTTTCTATCATGAACATTGGGTATTTCCCCACCCACCATTTAGAAGGATTTCTGTTAGTCTTTTGTGAAAGATTGCTCTCATTTATTTAACTGATGCCACATGGCTTAGCTTCATAGGCAGTGTAGGGTTTCTAGAGATTAAAAAAAAAATCCATTTTGTATCTATGGAAATATGAAGCTGGAATTTCATCTATAATTGCTGCAAGTTTTCCACATTATAGTATAAAATTACTGGATTTATTAATGCTGGGTATACTTCAACTACTCCACATTTTGCCCTTGTCAATGGTTACCTGTCAAAATGTAGAACAGTTTTTAAAGAGTATTTTGTGCCACAGAGAAAAAAATGTGTGGGTTTTTTCCATGTTTTTGTTTGTTATAATCAGAGTATTTGCAATAATTTATGGAAAGTCTTGGAATTATAAATACTAAGGCACTGCCAAATGATTTAAGTATCCCTCCATGGTAAATCGTCTTTAAACATTACCATTTTTTTCCCTTTTTTTTTTTTTTATCATTTACTTGTGGACCAGAAGCACTTGCAGGCGCTTGCCCCTGGCCTTCTGTGAGAATGTTAGTTAGCAATGCTCATAAAAACTCAATTCATCAATGTGAACATAATTTGCTATGAACAGAAAGCTCACAAAAGGGTGAATTTGTCAGATAGACAGGTGGCCTGAGATCTCTCCCTGATACTGAATGATATGAATAATAGATTCTGGTAAATGTATGCCAAGACTTGAGCTGTAAACACAGCTGCCTCCATTCCCTTCCAGAAAAACAGCTTCGAGGACGAAAGCACAGGAACTACAGTTCCACCTGAGGACCTCAGCTCTCTCTCTCTGTCTCTCTTTCACACATGCACACACACTCACACTCACATGTGTGCAAGCATACACATTTATATAGGCATATACCACGCATGCATGCATATCCTCACTCAAGAAATGAATAACCTTCATAAAAAAGGATGGAGTTAGACGAATCTTCTTGCTTTTCTCTCTCTCTAAGACATTTTAAAGCTAGCTTGGGCAAAGGAAACTCAGTACAGAAGAGAAAGAAAAGAAATAATTATTCAAGTGGTTCTGGTTCCATGTTATTCAAGTGTCTTATTTTATATAATACACGAATCCACAAAGCTAATAAACTTTGCAATATTATAACTTCTGTTTTATAATGAGCAAGAATAAGAGAGCAGGTTGGTTTTATGCAGGAGCACTGTTCTTGAAATCACTCTAGTAATTCATGGCTATTTGTCTTATGGGTTATTAAGTATTTATTAAGGTTCAATTGTAATGTAGCCTTTTCTCCAATTTACTCTGAACTTTCAAAATCTATTCAGCAAACTGTTTTCCAGGTAATGCATATACACACTTAGGAGCTGCATCCGAGGATTTTAGAAGATTCTGATTAAGTGCAACAAATACATTTTTTATCTTTGTAGATATTGTTGCATATAGAATGCACATTGATGCATTCTGATAACATTTATGAGTGATCCTTCAAATCAACTGGCAAAGATGTCTTTCTTAATATAGTAATGTTTCTTAAAGTAGAATACATACATTATTGATAGCACAGGAGACTTTTTTTAAAATTATGATTCAGTGAAAATGTACATTTCCATATAAATTTGCATGTCCACCTATGTGCAACTCCTACTGCTCTCCCTGCCTGTGACAGCACACTCTTCCTCTCCATTCTATACATGTCATGTCCTCCTAGCAATCTCCTATCCCCTCCTCTCCACCTACTCCCCAGCCTCCAGTAAGAGGTCAGCTGGACAACATCCTATAGATGCACAGAACCATAAAGGGCACACATGATACAGTCACTCTGTGTCACCAAGTCCAATCCATTCCTGTCCAAAGAGTTGACCTCCATTAGGATTTATGAACAGGGGCAGCATCAGGGTCAGGGGCCACGCACCCAGAGGAATCCCGAGGCCCCTAGACCATCAGTTGCGGTCTTTTAGTGGAGATCTAAGGGTTCACCCCTTTCTATTCTTGTGCTGCCAGTGACACTCAACTTTGTGAGATCCATCACGGCTAACGCTGGTGGTGGCCAGGCAGCATCCAGTTCTTCTGGTCACAGGTCAATGTAGTCACCCATGCACACAGGTTATCTCTCTGTCTTCTGTGTTCTCTTACCCCCATGTCATTTTGGTCCTTGGTGATCATTTTTTCCTGATGATTTGGGGCAATTTGGTATATCTAAGATGGCAGATTGCCAGCTTTTAAGACCCCAGACACCACTCACCAATGTGGAGTGCAGGAGACTCTCTTAGCAAAATGCTAGTTGTGCCAGTTGGCCTCGATTTCCCCTGAGAGCATGATTCCCAGCCCCTCACCCCAGCTATGCTGTCCTTGCAATATTGGGTTAAGACGGGAGGAGTAATCAAGTTATGTTGAAGTCCAGCTAAAACTGTTCTTCTTTCTAACGTGTGCTGCCACAGATTTCACCCAACCAAATTTCTGTGAACCATCTAATCTATCCCCCACTCTTTCCCTCCCTCCCTCCCCACCCTTGCAGCCTTCAAATAATCTTTTCTTCTATGTATGAGTCTGTTTTTAAGTTCTTATTTTAGCAGACTCATACAATATTTGTCCTTTTGTTGCTGACTACTTTCACTCAACATAATGTCCTCCAATTGAAACTAGGTTATGAGATGTTTCCTAAAATCATCATTGTTCTTTATCATTGCATGATGTTCCATTGAGTATATATACCACAATTTACCTACCCATTCATTCCTCTGTTGTTGAGCATTTGGGTTAATCACAAGAGACTATTTTAAAGTCTACATATTTGTATTGATGTGTATTAGAAAAATGTTAGTAAAAGTTCAAATATATGATTTTATGGATATTATTGCTTAGGATAAAGCTAAATATATTTAAGTACAAAATTCATGTGATTTTAGGTAAAACATTCAATACTGATATTATGGGGAAAAGGGTGATGTTAGAATGTAGATCAACTAAGTTTGAGAAATCTGGTAGTATCTGTTCCAATCATCAAAATACCATAAAATAACTTATCAAGGATGATTATAATAATAGAATCACAGAATACAGAATGGTGACTTTTTTATAGTTAGAGTAGAACTTGGAAATCTATTCAATTGCCTAATATAGATATGTAAGCTATGACACAGAGACATCGAGTGAATTGACTAAGTCACCTATTTAGTTATTGGCAAAAAAAAATTAGCAACCAAGACTCCTCACTCATACCCCAGTGCTCCCTCTTATTAGGAGAACATGAACTAACCCAAATGAAAAGCTTGGCGTCACTTTCCACTCATTCACACTAGATTTCTAGAAGGGATACTGACTACTTTATCCTTAGATGGCTTTCTTCTTGGTCTTTATTGACAAGACAGGATTCCTAAAACCACTTACTAGTATTTATTTTGGCTTTGTCTCAAGTGTACACTGCAAGTGAGTTAAATTTGGCCTAATGGAAAGCAAGGCTGCCTAATGGGAGAGCGAAAATAGGAGCAAGCATAGTCTTCCTCTTTCAGATTTACACACACACACACACAAATGTATCTCTTCCTTGTTTTCTCCATGACTTCCTGGTTTGTATTGTGTATCAGTAGTCAAGTCTGATCTCATTGAGTTGATTCCAACTCACAGGGACCTAGAGGACAGAGCAGAATTTTCAAGGGTGTAAATCTTTATGGAAGCAGACTGCCACATCCTTCTCCCAAAGAGCAGGTGTAGGGTCCTTTTCCCTGGCAGGACTTTGCAGGCAGAGACTGTCTTATCTGCCTTTGATCTTTTATCTTAGTGCAGTGTCTCACACATGGAAAGTACCTAACCACCATTTATAAAAACTTACTGCCACTGAGTCAACTCCAACTCACAGTGACCCTACAAGACAGAGTGCAACGGCCTCATATGGATTATAGGGAGGGCCTGGTGGATTCCAACTGCTGGTTAGCAGCCATAGCACTTAACTACTATGCCACCAGGATTTCCACTGTTTATGAAGGCACAAATGAGTTCATTTCTCAAATTCCAATTAATATTACCTGTCCTATGGCTCAGTTATTCTACTCATCCAATCTGGTCTGATCCTACGTGATCTGATCCAATCTAATCCAATCCATCCATCAAATATTTAAAAATTGTATCAGGCATCTGATTTAAATTAGAAAATGTGCTGAGTGCTATGGGTGACAGAGATGACTTAGCAAATTTTAGCCTTCAGAGCATGCCAATAAGAAGGGATGTGACACTAAGACGTTCTGACATGTAGTACCTATAAGGTTTTTCTTCCTGTCATCTCTTTTACACGTACTTTTGTTAATGGCATTGTTTTGTCAGGCGCTCCTTGAATACTCTGGGGGTCAGTTCTAGCCTGGCCCCTAGGGTCACCATGAGTCGGATCCGACTCGACGGCGCTTGGCTTGGCTTGGCTTGTTCTGTTCAGGCACCCGTGCCTTAATGACCCCTCATGAAGATTAGAGTCCAGATTCTGGCATGTACATCTTTAACCTGATAAGGAGATGTCTGTCATGTATCTCAATAGTCTGATAAACAGTCTCTTGTAATTATCTTGTAATGAATAACTCATCCAGCCATGCCATCTTCAGGCTTCATGCCAAAAAGACACATCTAACCATTGTAGCAGCTCCAGTGTCAATGGCCTTTAGGGACTCTATCATGATACCCTGCACTGTTGGCAGACTACCCATTGTTTTTATCTCCTACATAAACTTTTTTTCTCTTTCTGACTTGGAGTACATTTCATTGGCTTGACTGCTCTAGGGTACAGACTCAAATCAAGCCACAGGGGTTATACAACATGGATGCAATTAAAATATAAGGCACAGAAAAGAAGTCCAAAATTCTATGCAGATTTGAAGAAGGGAGCTAGAATATTCATCTGGGAGAACTAAAAAAAAGTTGCATGCAAGCAGAAGTGGAGTTATAACACCCCGGGAATTTTGCTTTATTTCCTACTTGAGTATGTAAGATAAATTAGGTTGCTATTAGATGCTGTCAAGTAGGTTCTGACTCAGAGTGAACTGATCCATGTACAACCTAATGAAACCCTGCTCAGACTTGTACCATCCTCATAACCATTGCTTTATTTGAGCTCATCGTTTCAGCTACTGCATCAGCCCTTCTCATTGAGGGTCTTCCTCTTCTTCGTTGACTCTCTGTGTTACCTTCTCCAGGGACTGGACCTTCCTAATAACACTTCCGAAGGGCATGATGTGAGACTTAGTATCTTTGTTTTTAAGAAGTATTCTGGTTATACTTCACTGAAGACAGATTTGTTCATTCTGCTGGCAGTCCACGGTATAGTCAGTATTCTTTGACAAACCATAAGTCATATTCATCAGTTCTTCTTCAGTCTTCCTTATTTATTCTCTAGCTTTTGTATGCAATGCAAGACCACTGAAAATACCATGGCTTGAGTCAGGTGCACCTCTGTCCTCAAGTTGACAGCTTTGCTTTTGAACATTTTCAAGAGGTTTTTGCAGCAGATCTGACTAATGCAACCCGTCATTTGATTAATTACCTGCTGTTTCCTCAGACATTCATTGTGGATCCATATAAAATGAAATCCTTAGCCCTGGTGGTGCAATGGTTAATAGTTCAGATGCTAAGCAAAAAGTTAATAGTTCAAATCCACCAGCTGCTCCTTGGAAACTCCAGGGAGCAGTTCTACTTTATCCTGTAAGATTGCTGTCAGTCAGAACCAACACAATGACAATAGGTTGACAACTTCAATATTGTCCCATTTATGTAACTGATTGGCCCAGTTGTGAGGACTGTTGTTTTATGCTGAGATGTAATTTATACTGAAGGCTGTGTAGTCTTTGATCTTCATCAGTAAGTACTGCAAGTCCTCTTTACTTTCAACAAGCAAGGTTGTGTCATCTGTGTAGCATAGCTTGTTAGTAAGTCTTCCTCTAATGTTGATGCCCCATTCCTCTTCATATAGTCCAGTTTCTTAGATTATTTGCTTAGCACACACACTGAAGAAATATGGCCAAATGATGCAACTCTGACACATATATTTCCTGATTTTAAACTACACATACATAGGAGGCACTTGAAAACTCTCTGGCTTGGGTCATGTGCAGCTTTGAATCTTACAGTACTGCAACATGAGGCTTGAATTTTTATTTCAGTTTTTTCACCTTAAGAAATGCCAAGCATGTTCTTCACTTTTGGCTTTCTAACTCCAGGCTGCACATTTCATTAGGATACTTTGTCTTTTTGAGTCACCCTTTGAAATCTTTTTTTAGCTCTTTAGGTCATCATTTCCTCCACTTGCTTTAGCTATGTTCAAGATCAATTTTCACAGTCCCTTCTTGACATCCATTTTTGTTCTCTTTCTTTCCTGTCTTTTGAATGACCTTTTGCTTTGCTCTTGTATGATATTCATGATGTCATGCTTCAACTCATCTGTTCTTTGGTCATTGTGTCAAATCAGTTCTTGAGATGGTCTACGAATTTAGGAGAGATAACACCTGTGGGTGCACTTTGGCACCTGTGGACTTGTTTTAATTTTCTTCTGCTTCAACTTGAGCTTCCCTATGAACAACTAATGGTCTGTTCTGCAGTTGGCTCCTGGCTTTATTCTGACAGATGATATTGAACGTTTCCATCATCTCTTTCCACAGACAGATTCTGCCTTAGTCTGCAAGCTAGGAGAACATGAACAAACCCAAATGAAAACTCTGCAGTCACTAGTATAGCTTCCAGCACCATAGCAGCACAAAAGCCACCACTGTGAGACAAACTGAAAAGTGAGTGGTGGTTCACCTATTTCTTCCTTTAGATGAATAATGCAATGTAAATTCCGTCATTTACCCCTCGACTCTGGTATCTAAATTCCTGATTCAGTTATCAGGTCCAACCACCACGTATCCTGAAACTTGGTCCTAACAGCACAGAAACCCAAAGCTGGTTCACAGGTCTAAATGGAATTATATAGGTACCTATTCTTCCGTGTCTAGGTTCTCTTGCTCAAGAAAATGTCTTTAGTGTTCATTCATGTTGTTGCATGTATCTGTTCTTTTTTATTTTTATGTTTTATTGTTGAGTAGTATTCCATTGTGCGATTTGTTTACCAGTCCTTTTTTATTGTTGAGTAGTATTCCATTGTGTGATTTGTTTACCAGTTCTCCTTTTGATGAACATAAGAGTTATTTTTAAGTACTTGTCTATGATGAATCAAGCTTATACATTCTTATCGAAATTTCATGTTAGCCAATATTTTTATTATACTTGGGTAAACGTTTAGGAGAATTTCAGGTTCAGATAGGAGTGTGATAGATTTCAAGAAACGGCCAAACAAATTTTTCAGAATGGCTTTACCATTTTAATATTCTCGCTGAAAAGGTACAAGAGTTCCAGTTGCTCAGTATTGTCACCAATATTTGCTATTACTTTAAGTCTTTTTCATTTCAGCCGTTCCTATGGGAATAAAGTGATATCTCATGGCAGTTTTAATTTGCATTCTGTGATGACTGCTAATGTTAATCAACTTTCACCTTTTCATGCATTTGTTGACCACTGGTGTATATTCTCTTATTAAGGTCTGTTCAAACTTTTTGCCCATTTTCAAAATTGGATTGTTTACATGATTTTGGTTGACCTAAAGTTCTTTATTATACACAGATACAAGGAGGCCACTGTCAGATACACATGTTAGGAATACTGTCCTCACATCTGGGGCTTGCCTTTTCATTTCCTCATGTCTGGCCAAAAAATATTCGCCTATTTCCCAGTTATTGAGAATATTCTGTATCAAGTTTCTCTAGAAGTTAACTTCACTGTTACCTTTAGTTTTGTGGTCCATCTCAAACTAATTTTGTGTATGTGTGAAGTATAAGTCAAAGTTTGCTTGCTTAGTTTTCAGTTTGCTTATTGAATTGTCTTAGTGCCTTTTGTTGAAAAGATTTTTCTTTCCCCAATGATTCTTGCTTCTTTTTCAGGGCTGTTTAACTGTTGTATGTGGTTTCCGTTTTCATATTACTTTACAATCAATTTGTCTAAGTCTACAAAAATGCTTGCTAAAAATTTGGCTGTGTTGACTCTATAGATCAATTTCAGAAGACTTGATATCCTACTAATATAGAATCTTTTAGTCTGTGACATGGTACATTTTTCCATTTATTTAGTTCTTTTCAAATTTCTCTCAGCAGTACCTTGTAGTCTTTGATGTGTAAATCTTACATGAACTTTGATAAATGTATTTCTAATTCAAATGAAAGATTTCCAAATATTTGATTCTTGAAATCCTGGTGACACAGTAGTTAGGAGCTACCATTGTTAACCAAAAGCTTGGCAGTTTGAATCCTCTAGCCACTTCTTGGAAACCCTATGGGACAGTTCCTGTAGGGTCACTATAAGTCATAATCCATTCGATGGCAATGGGTTTTATTTTTTTTTAGTTTGGTATACAGATATACAACTACTTTCTCATCAATGATCTTGATCTTATTCATGATTTTCATAAATTTGCTTATTAATTCCAGCAGCCTTTTGTAGATTCATTAGGATTTTCTGTCAATAATCATGTCTGAAAATAAATTTTCCAATCCTTTTTTTCCTCTCCTTTCTCCCACCCATCCTCTTTTATCTTTCTCCTTTTGTCTTCTCATAGTCTGTAGGAACTTCTATACTGATTTTAATAGAACTAGCAGAACACTGAGTTGACAGCCTTTTCTTTCAGAATTTTACAGATATTTGTCTTTGTTTTGGGTGCAGAATCAATCATAACTTACACAGTTTCCATTTATGCAGCTTGTCTTTTTTATAAGCTTTTAAAGTTTTTCTTTTTTTATCTTCAGTTTTCAATTTGAATACGATGTGTCTAGGTACCCCTCCTACCTCTCAGGTACATATTCTTCCCAGTGGTTGTGGAATTTCCAACTGTAAGTTAATTTTTTTTGATCAAATTTGTGAAATTTTGTTCTTTTTTCTCCTGAAGTGCTTATTTCCCAGTTCATTCTTTTTTTCCTCCACTCATTTTTGGGAGCCCAATTATATGTCTGTTAGACTGTTCAGTTTTAGTTCCACAACTCACCGATGTTCCTTTTCCTTTTCCTTCCTCCCTGCCTCCATCCCTCTCTCCCTCGGCCCCTCCCTCCTTCTGTCCCTTAGTCCCTCCCTCTGTTTTTTCTCTCTCTCTTTTTTCAAACCACTTCTCTATGTTCTTCTGATTGGATAATATCTATTGATATGTCATTAACTGTTTATTCTCTAGATATCTATATATTGCTAAGACATTCATTATTTTTCTTTCTTCTTCTTTTTTTTAATTTAGGTATTACACTTTTCAGTTCTAGAAAGTTTATTTCTATGCTGAGATTCCTGATGTGTTCACTCAAAATGACCATCCTTTCCTTTAAGTCTTTGAACATATTTGTAACTGTCTAAAGTCCTTGTTTGCTAACTTCATTATCTTGGTCATCATAGGGTCTATTTCTATTGTCTGCTTTGTTGTTGTTGTTAATTATGGGCTGTTTCTTTTGCTTCTACATGCCTAGCAATTTTTATTTTATCACTGTGAAAGACATATTTTAAGGGTTAGGATTTTGTTCCATTTCTTTAAAGATCTTCTTTTGAAAGGAAATTAAATTGCTTACAGTTTTTTTTTTTTTTTATATTGTCAGGTTTAGTTTTGTTCCTTTTTAAGGAAGATCAGTTTTACTTTTAAGCTCAATTCTAGGGCTTAGATTTTCTCTGTTTATTAGTTATTACTACTAAGTTGCAACCTTTCTGATCTCACTTGAATGCCCAGATTACTCAAAGAGGACTTTCTCTTCTACATGGATTAGTATTCCAGTGACTGTCCACATTGTGTGTAAGACCTCTGGTATCTCACTTCAGCTCTTAGCCCCATGCCAGGATATCTGTGCTAGGTATTATGAAGACTGTTTGCATGTGCAAACATACGCGGTAAATCTACCTGCAAACTTCTGGAACCTCTCTCTGCAGAACTCCCTATTCTTTCACACCCTGCTGCACAACTTCTAGCCCATTTCTTAGCCCTGGAAATCTGTCCCTACATCCTCAACTCAGTAAGACCACTATCTCTCCTGGTCCTGCTTCCCTGTGCTACAGCAGCAAAGTACACCCAAACAAAAAGGTAGAGCAATCACATAACTCATGTGATTCTCCTGTGTTAGTTGTTCAATGCCTTCAAATGTTATAGTTGTGTGAGGCAGAAGGAAAGTTTGTAAGTAGTTACCGTATTACAGAAAGAAGCAAACACTTCTTTATAACACATTAAAAAAAAAATTCCCATTAATTGTTGAAAGGACAAAAAAAAAAAAAAAAAATCCCACTAATTGTTGAAAGGACAAGCATGCCAGGTTGTTATATCTCAGTAGCTTCTTGATCTGCTCATTTGTTCAAATTAGAAGCTCAAACAACTGTAAATTATTTGTTTTACTTTGCTCTTGTACATCTCTTCTTTAGACAAAACATACTATTTAGGCATTCATTTAACTTAATGCATTCTGAAATTCTTTCAAGAGTAGTCATGGCAAGTGGAGGAAAGTCTCATCTCCAAGATATATATATCTCTGCCTTCGCAATTCAGCATTTCTTTCTCTTACATGAGTCAACGGGGTAGAGCTGAGGCTCTCTTATGTGATGTCTCCAATTAAAAAGATACTCGAAGGGTGACACGCTTTTTAAATTTTATTTTCCGTCAGGTTCACTTTTAAGGTTTTTATTAATGCAGTAGAATAAAACTACTAAACAAACAAACAACAAAAACAAACAAACAAAAGCCTTTCCTTTGCCTTGCATACTAGCACATTGGAAAGAATGAATGAGAATATTTTTATTTTTTATTTTTAACTCAGTTCTCTTGTAACTGAGGCAGGTTTGAACTAATTTAGTGCAAGTACATAGTTTTGCTAAATTTTGAAATCAACCAGTACAAACTCTGTTGCATATCTATAGTGAGATCTATTAATTAAAGAGTCCTGGTGGTGCAGTAGTGCGAATGCTCAGCTAAAATGAATGCTCACTGAAATGTCAGTGGTTCAAACCCACCAGCCACCCCATGGAAAAAAGATGGATCAGTCTGCTTCTGCAAAAATTACAGCCTTGAAAACACTTTGTGGCAGTTCTACTCTTTTCACAGGGTTACTATGAGTCAGAATTGACTTGATGGCACACATAGACAACCAATTAAATTCAAAATAAACTGTAATTTCTAATATATGGATAGGTATTTGTCTCATATTTTTGCTCTTTATATCCATAATTCTGACTGAGCCCAAAGGTACCTTCCCATATTTCAAGAACAAACCACTCTGTGGGTTCCATCCATCATAGATCTAGTTTTCCCGCCCTTAGAACATCAAGCTACCCTGAGTCAACTTCAGGTCAATGTGTCTAACATTGCTTTGAGCTTTTCAGTTTTGTCAGGCTCAAAGTGACTGACTCTGTTGCCTACAATCTATTCCAAATAACCACATTTATCTTCCTTTATTTGGGCAAAATATTGTCTCTCTTTTTAAATTAGAACAGGCATGGTGTGACCTAAGTTGTAATTCATGCTATATTAATCAAAATCACTAATAATGTGATTTTCACAGCACCTAAGTACACTAAGTACACATTATTTATAAATAGTATACATACTACCCTGGGTAAGGTTCCTATCAGGTAAGTTAGTACACATAATACCTTAGGTCAAGTTTCTATCAGGGAAACTTGCAGAGAGCACGTGAGCAATAATTATCTTTGTATTTAAGGAAAAACAAAGAAAATAAAAAGCATTACGAATAAACTTTTAGAAGACAGCTGAGGAGTATGCTGCATCATTAATCCCTTAAAGATTACATAGCAATATGGATACATGACAGACGTCCTGATTTCATGCAACTACCCCTAGCAAAACAAACTGAAGCCACAGCTACATGCCATTTTTCATGTTCAATAATAGTGACCCAACTATAGATCATTACTGAAGTAAACCGTGTGACTTTTTTTTCCCACCTGCATAGCTTTAACTGGTCACCTATAAATATGTCACTTGCTTAATCACCCAAAAATTTTCCCAATAACCTCTCTAACATAATCTCATTCAAAGTGCCCATAAAGATGAAGTCCTTTAGTTGTCATCCCCTTCATCATTAAAGATAACATTATCTCCTAAATCAGGACCGATACATTGTAGCTGACTGCTCTGATGTGTCAAAGCCCTAGTTAATAATAGATACCAAAGAACTGCTCTTTCAGCAGGCCATTCAAGTGGAAATACTCAGAGTACTAGACCTGGGTACCTAAAAGCGAATCTCCCATTGATACAGAGAAACTGGTTAATAAAACCTAACTCTTGAACTACTGAACCAAATTAACAGTTTAACAAAAGTGCCCTTCAAAATAAAACCTAAAGCTGCTTCTTCATTTCATTATATTGCATGAACACTGTTCATAGTAATGTTCAATTATTCTTCAGCCAATAACACAGATTATGTTATTTAGCTTTCCGACACCTCATTTTCTCAGTAGGTATGCCATTAGCACATTGTTCTCAGAGAAAAACATACTTGTAGAAAGGAGGCAGTGTGGTGAAAGCCAGAAGAACAAGTGAATGTTCTTTAGATTTCTTTTCCAGGAATTTCAACCAAGAGTTTCCTTTAGCCTGGGCTGGATGTTTTATCTCAGCTAACCTACTTAGTTCAGTGCCACAGTTTACTTTGCTGATTAGATAATGTGTTCATATTTGGAGGTTCACAATATGCATGCAAACAAAGTATTACTCTCAAAACATACCTATATATTTTTTAAAAACAGAAGAGTTTTGTATACACAACCCAGTTTTCTGACAGATTTCTTTAATAGGTTAGGGCAGGTCCTGCTGCATGAGTTTTGGTAGATGTAACTGGTGGCACAGTGGTTAAGTGCTATTGCTACAAACCAGAAGGTTCAGAGTTCAAATCCTCCAGGTGCTCCTTGGAAACTACTCTGTCCTACAGGGTTGCTATGAGTAGAAACTGACTTGACAGCAGTGAGTAGTAGTGGTAGTAACTATGGCACACAAAAAAAATTCTATATATCCTGGCAGGGTGGACTTGAATGGCAAATGGTCCAAAGAATGGGATGCTCTTAGTGGGCTCTGGTGTCTAGAGACCTGTAAGATTGCTTTTTCTGTGCAGGCTACTGAAACCCCAGAACTGGGCTGCATCTCCCTGAGGAACTGGGGTGGGGGCAGAAGTGTGCTCATGCAGATGCTTATCTTGCGTGTCCTTTGCACTGGCTGTTTGCTGGTCCCACAAGTAGCAAGACCAAGCAAGAGGGCAGATGGAAGTGGAATCTGAGTTATCAGTCTCCACAATCTTCAGACTCATTTTGTCATCTAGCTTGGCTCGCCTTTCAATAAAAAGAATAATAGGTGTAACACAGAAAACATGTTGACTCCAAGAAGAAATACAGTGGCACTAGAAGTACAGAGAAAAGGTGAGGAATTTACATTATGAGAGGAAAAAACAAACAAAAAAACCAAACCAGATGCTCTAAGAAGTCTAGAATGAAGATAGTGCAGAGGTGGATTTTGCTTGAGGACCTTTCAGAAGTAGCAAAGATACTGTCATCTGAAGCCTGATTCCCAAGTTTTCCAGTCTCTTCTGTCCCCGGGATGGGATTCTTAACTACTACACGTGGAATCAACTAGTCTCTAGTGCCCCATGTCTGCCCTCACCTTGAGCAATGGTTGGAGCTTAACAACCTAGTCTACACACGTGCTCTGCATATGTAGCCTGAACAGTAAGTCGACTTTGCTCCTGGTTTCATGCTAAATTGAACTTCAGTTTGAGGCACTGGACTTCCACTTGATCCTCTTTTGCGTGAGCCCTTGTGTTGGTAATCACATTCGCCAGCGGACGGAGTCGATCTGAGTCAGAATCCACCTGATGGCAGCAGTTCTGGAAACTTATCTATCTCATATTCCCAGACTTGCAAAATTACCTGAGAATCGTGGCAGTAAGTTCTTCTGTGTCTTTACTGAGCTTTTTTCTAGACGATCTGTCCTGTATTGAGTACACAGGTGCATGTTATAGACGTGCTATACACAGTAAAATTCTGGTTTGTCTGCTTTGAATGCTGGTTTGAATGCTCATTCTCCTACTGGCCAAGTGAGCGAACTAGGGCAACTGTATTATATCTGAATTTTTATTCACTGTAAAATAGAGACAATATTAGGCCCTTCCACCTAAGGCTGGACACTTTTAGTGTGCTTGTATTGGTACCTGGCCCATGAAAACTGCTCAATAAATGTTAACTATAAACAAAATTTAAGGTTTAAACTCACGGAGATGATGTCTGCCAGAAATTTGAGCCTTCCACTTAGTCATCAACTCCAATTTCTGAACACAGTCAAAATTTGATTCTCTCATAGCAGGAGAAGGGAGGAGAAAATACTGTTTTGACATTATATTTTATTTCTATATGGCTTTAATTATTCTTTCAGCCTTCCTCTCTGGGAAGTGCTACTGTGAACCAAGTGTTTTCTTGGGAACTCAAATGATTCTGCAGAATGCATTGTGACCTGTATATCCTTGGTTTCATAGGGAATTCTTGAAGAGTGTCCTTGGGATCATCTGTGTTCAGCTTCAAATGGAAAGTTGAGATTACTCATCAAAGGGCTGCAACAAGAGTGTCTTGAACCACAAGTACATCAGAACTGTAGGCTTCTCTAAGACAAAAATAATGGACAGATGAACCACAGAGAAAAGGAATAGGGCAACTTATTCAGAATGAGATGGTCACATAGCCTGCTTAGAAAGGAAGAGTCAGGGTACAGGCTTGTCAAACAGTAGACTGTGCCTTCAAACAAAGGACACAGTTCAAGGGCACGGGGTCTTAGAAAGGAATGCTCATCTCTTGTTTGTCTTTTCAGCTGATCTGTGCACATGGACAATATCACCACAATCAACAGTGTCATCTTTGAATAGAGAGGAATAGAGACTCACACAGAGCTTGCACCAGGGAGACCCTACACACAGATGAACAATTCATTAGTTATTCAGAACTGAAAGCTGTCATCAAATTTTGTTCTGTATGCTAAAAACAACGCAATGATGGAAAAGAAAAACAGAACCAACACAGTAAGCAAACCCTTTAGGAGGTGACAGGAGTGTTGCATCAACATATTATCAAGATCCAGATCAACCTGAATATCTACATAACATTTTTCATCCTTCTGTTATTGTTACGGGATTTGAAACCCAGACTGCATGCAGTTTTACCAGAAGAATTGTGTCAACTACTTTCCATTCTTACAGTGCTAATTCTAGGAAACATGCCTCAAACACTCTCTCTTTGCTTGAGTATAGTTTTATTTTCTAAATATTGACGAGGATTTATTGAAAATTAGAGTAGACTGCACTTTCTTGAAGATTAAAGCAGTAAACCTCTGTTGAGACTTATCTTCAAGGTAGTTATCATTTACAATTTACTTTCGTAATAAGAATACACAAGCTTGAAGGGAAAGTACTCCTACTCCCCCCACTGTATTCCTTTTTAACTCTTTAGCTCATCTTCCTATTCATGCTTGACATCCATCACATGTTTGTTCTTTATTTGTGCAAAGGAAATGCAGGATTTCAACTATTTACTGCTTAAGCAATGTTACAGCCTACTTAATAATTGTATGGTCGAGAGACAGTATTGATGGTTTCCCAAAACATCCACAGCATAATCTCTAGAACTTATGAATATGTTATCTTCATGGCAAAAGGGACTTTTATAAATAATTAGGTTAAGGATTTGAATCACATTAATTCTTATACACAGAGAATCTTTCTTTGTTGTGGTCACAGGGTGATGCGTATGGGAGAATAGTTAGAGACACGAAATACTGCTGGCTTAGTAGATGCAGGAAGGAGCCATGGACCATGGATTATGGATGGTCTCTAGAATGTGGAGAACTCAAGGAAACGTATTTTTTTCCAGGGCCTCCAGAAAGCAAAGCAGCCTTGTCTACACCTTGATTTTAGACTAATGCAACTCAGAACTTTAAGATTACAAATTTGTTTTTAAACCATTGAGTATACTGGGTTGAACAGTGGCACTCCAAATTTATGTCCACCCAGAGGCCCAGAACATGAACTTATTTGGAAGCAGGATCTTTGCAGATGTCACCGAGTTAAGAAGTCAGATTGTGGTGGGACCAAATCCAATGACTGGTGTCCTTGTTAGAAAAGGGAAATTTGGATACACAAAGACACAGAGGAGAAGGCCCTGTGAAGACAAAGGTAGACTGCAGTGATGTATTTACAAAGACCAAGAATTACTGGCAATCACCAGAAGCTGAAAGAAGCAAGGAGGGTTCTCTCCTATAGCTCCCAGAGAGCCCATGGCCTTGTGCATAACTTGATTTCAGACTTCTGGCCTCCAGAAATGTGAAAGAATAGATGTCTGTTGTTACAAGCCACCCAGTTTGTGGTACTTTGGGAAAGACACCCTAGGAAATGAATACACTGAGTTTGTGATAATTTGTTACAGCTGCAACAGACAACACAAAGTCTGTGGGATGAGATAACATTGGGACATGGCTCTGTGCTGTCTTTTGGTCGTCACAGCCTCTCACTGTTGCCCTTGTAATTCGTCGAAAGTAAGGGTTAGGATACTTCTCACAACGAAACATGTATAGTAGGTCTCAGCTTCTTCTCTCCATGACACTTTAGCCCCTACTTTGTCAGTTTAGCTTCCTTGTTCTCACACAGGAAAGATGTCAGTGAAACACATCAAATGTACTGTTTATCAAGATTTACATATCTTCAACTCCAAATAAGTGATTTCCTAATATCCTCTCCTATAACTAATAAACTGTATATTTTAGGGTTGATCTTAGTTTGCATGATTTTCTTATACAGTTCTTTTTTTTTTTTTTTTCTTCAGTCCTTAGCCATGTTAAACCACTAATCCTGCTTTAATCTCTCAAGGCACAGATCTCTCCTTTGGTTTCCAAAGTGCTGTCCAGGAACATGCAACTTTGAAATCTGGTTGAAAGTAATATCAGCAAATTCAGCTTTCTCATAAATCCAATTGGTGTCTCACTGGCTCTGCTAGAATTTCTGGGATCAGAGAGTGGAAAAGACATTCAAGAGCTGAAAAATAATACTAAATATGGAACCAGAAGGAAAACAGACTGAGATATGATTTTTAAAGACAGATAGAAATGAACATACTTTTAGTTACACATTTTACAAAGAGGGAAAATTGAGAATAGAAATTTGGGTGGAGAGAAATGATGAATCCCAACATTAAAGTTGTGAAGAATGCAATTATTCTTGTCACATAGAAGCAAAACATTTGATTAAACTCAGACCTGTTGTATTTTGGAGAGTAGACTACGTGCCTATTTGAATTCATGCATTAGGAAAATTGATAGCAAAAATTCAAAATTCAGAATGTTGGTCTGTGTTGGCTATTTCTTGTATCATTTCATAAGAAGGGCAGCCATCTATTCATTTGGTTTCTCTTGAGCAAATTCCAAGATAGAGATTGTTGTTGTTAGGTGTGGTCAACTTGATTTGGACTCACAGAGACACTATGTGTCAGAGTGGAACTGTCCTATAGGGTTTTCTAGGGTGTCACCCTTACCAGAGCAGACTGCCAGGTCTTTCTTTCATGGAGTCACTGGCTGAGTTTGAACTGCTAGCCTTTTTGTCAGCAGCTGAGTGCTTAGCCTTTCTGCCACCAGGGCTGCTGACATGAAGACAGCATTCATTAGAGTAGCACAGAAATGGGCAACTTCTGTTGCTAAGAGCTGGAAATTTTCAGAATATGACCATAAAAAAATTTCTACACAAATTCCTATTAGGAAAACTCTAATTCATGGTTCCGTCATGTGTGTCAGAGTACAACTATGCTCCACTGGATTTTCCCTGTATGATTTTTCGGAAGTAGATTGCCAGGCCTTTCTTCCAAGATGCCATACATGGACTAGAACTTCCAACATTATGGTTACTAGCTGAGCACTTTAAGTGTTGTACTACCCTGGAATTTCTAAAAGATCTCTAGAATTACTAAAGGCTGATGTAACTGCCTAGAAACAACTAAGCCAGATGTGTTCTAATCTTTTAAGGGATTGTATTGCCAGATAAATCCAACAAACCCCACACGGGCTACTCTTTGGATGAGTGTCTTAGTCACCTAGTGCTGCTATAAATAGGAATACCACACGTGGATGGCTTTACAAACAAAAATTTATTTGCTCATAGTCTAATAGGCTAGAAGTCCAAATTCAGGGTGTCAGCTCCAGGGGAAGGCCTTAAGTCCCTGTTGGCACTGTGGGAAGGTCTTTGTCATCAATCTTCCTCTGGATTAGGTGCTTCTTTGCACAGAAATCCTGGGTTCAAAGATGTACTCTGCCCTCAGCACTGCTTTCTTGTTGGCATGAAGTCCCCACTCTGCTTGATTCCCTTTCCTTTTATCTCTTGTAAGATAAAAGGGTTCGTAGGCCCCATCCCTGGGAAACTAGCTTTACATTGGATTGAGAATGTGACCTTAGTAAGGATGTTACAATCCTATGCTAATCCTCTTTAACATAAAATTATAATCACAAAATAGAGGACAACCGCATAATACTGAGAGTCATGGCCTAATCAAGATGACACGTACTTGGGGGGCGGTGTATAACTTATTCTATGACAATGAGTATCCCTCATATGCATGTAATGGTTAAGAGTACAGGACTCAGAACTAAATATACTTGAAATTTTACCCTGTTCTTTCCATTATGCCTATGTTTGTACTTTCTCAATTTCTGTCTTCACATCAGTGCAGTGAAGGTAACGATCCTATCTTACCAGCCAGCTGTAGTGGTGCTTAAGTCTGCAGCTACTAACCCAAAGGTCGGCAGTTCAAATCTGCTAGGCGCTCCTTGGAAACTGTATGGGGCAGTTCTACACTGTCTATAGGGTCACTATGAGACAGAACCACTCAATGCCAGTGGGATTGGTTTTGGCACAGAGTAAAGATAATGTATATAAAACTCTTGTCATGAAGCAGATGCTCAATACTTGCAACTATCTTTTTAATGGTCAGGAAAAAACTGTTTAAGATCCTTTGGGAAAAATTTAGCACAGGAAGATGGTTCAAGAGGAATAAAGTTCTAACAAAATGAAATTCTGCAAATGCAACTGCAAATAACTCTGATGGAAAAGAAAAGAACTAGTTAGCTAAAGCAACTGATGTGGCTGTGCAAAGATATTTTCTAGATATTCATATATCTTAAAAAAAAGGTTATTTAAAGAAAAAGACAAGTCTTACCAGGAGAAACAAATATAAAAGAGACATACCAAACTCTAAGAACAGGGTCAAGAAGGGTGAGGCACTAAAAGATTATAAACTTAAGAAGAGATCCGTAATTATGTCCAAAGCCACACAACAATAAGAACAATTCAGTAGGACAGGTTTCTTAAACAAACAAATGAAAAAAAAAAAAAAACAAAAACCAAACATTGCCACCAAGTTGATTCTAACTCATTGAGACTTGAAAGCACAGAGTAGGGCTGCCCTATAGGGTTTTCAAGGAGTACCTGGTAGATTCATTCTCCCAACTTCTTGGTTAGAAGCCATAGCACTTAAACACTATACCACCAGAGACAGGTTTAGAGAGACTATAATGCAAACAGGTGACAAAGAGAAAATAAGAGTGGTAAGCAATATAAAATACATACACAGGATGAGGAAAAGTGTACCTATTTCCAAGGTAAATGTCACTATATGAAATTTAGAATTACACTTTGAAACACTGCAGTCCATGTTGACTTAATTGTTACTTAGTTATGAAAAGTATAATAAAATAAAATATCAGATAAATTAGATTTGTATCAACCTGAGTTAGTGATAAATTCCAGAGAGAAATCTTGACAGTACAAAGGAATAAGCACTTTTTGTCCTGAAGCATGCATAAGCAACGCGTGATTTTTTTTATATGAGCACAGAATTCCATTTGCAACAGTGCACACAAATAATTTTTAAAAATCTGTGATTCACTTTACATTCTAAAAGTATTTATTGGTTACTATCTTAATAGATAATATCTTCCCACCCCTCCTCAACACATTGTGAGAGTTGCCACTTTGGCTATGTTCCTTTTTAAAAACACACAAAACAGAAAATGTCATAAATTCTCCTTACCTGTCAGAAATAAAAGTCCAAGGGAAGGCCTTCTTTACAAGTTTAAATTCAGGTCTGACCTAGTTAAATCTCCAAGAGAGAAGGAGTCACTCTTTGACTTGCTAGGCCAGGAGAGAATGCAGCTTCCTCACCAAGGAGGGCTTCAGACATAATTCACCTCCAGGTGAACTGCTTTTAGAAAGCACTTTTCAGTTACCTGCCCCCAGAGTCAAGTTCAAAAGAAAAGAGAGTAGAATGTTCTCCATCAAGATCTCTGGACTGTGGTGTTTCCTACCACTGGAGAGTTGCTTGATTCTGAACATTATCACCTTTAGGAATAGGAAACAGTCATTTCTTTACCCAGACAGTCTTTTAATCTGGAAACAAGAGGCCTAGAAAGCTATTCTCACAGAAGGCTTTTCTTGCTTTTAAAAATACAATCAAATTGGCTCCAGCGGAATGGCATATAAAGAAGCACACCTCTTCTACTTCTATACAAGTAATTGGACTAGCCTAATTAGATTGCCCAAGTGTTTAGATACCACGGTGATAGGCACTTTATAAATACTGTATACAGCTAAATTGGGAGCATCCCTTGTGACAGTAACAGCCATACAGTTAGCTGTGATAGGTTAGAAAGATACAAGCCAAATTCTTTGCTGCCTTCTATAATATTTATTGATAGTTATTTATGTTGACACTTCCAGCCATTTGTGGTGTCTTTTTACTCCAGGCATGTGGGTAATGTGGTCAAAGATGACTTTCACAGATAAAGACATCATCTTGTATGCAAGGTAAGCATCATTGTGGATTCTGCACAATAACTAAGAAAACTATTATAACTTATAAACAACTGCCGTCCAGAAATCAAGTTGCACTTAATCAGTTCAGAGTTAGTACAAGCTTAAACGACGAGGTCTGTAGTGAATGTAAAACCACATATTCCATAGACACTAATGGTCTTTTGATCCTAGAAGAAAACCAAATAATGCTCTCTAGTTGCTGTACTAAATCCAGAAAACAGCAATAACGAATACTGAGTGGTCTTGGTTGCCTTGTTTTCCTTCTCAAACTTTCTTTCTGTTCACCTTCTAGCTTGGACAATGTCAATGAAAATGACTACATGGAAAAAGAATCAGATTGCTGATTTATATACACAGAAAGAAACAGATTCATGTTTTCAGTTGATGTACTTGTTGTGGTAATTTATGATTTTTTAAAGGTTTATAAAATCTTATATAGCATCAAGTTATTACTCAATGTGACAGTACGCCAGAACAAGCAAACACACAAACCAACCAACCACGCCCACTGCCATGAAGTCTACTGCAACTCATGTTGACCCTACAAGCATAGCAGAACTGCCCCCAAAGGGCTCCTGAGGCTGCAGTCTTTATGGGAGCAGACTGTCCCATCTGTCTCCATAGAGCAGGTGGTGGGTTTGAACTGATGAACTTTGGGTTGGTAGCTGAGTGCTTTAACCACTGCACCACATGGCTTCACTAAAAACACCCATCGTCATCAAGTAGATTCTGACTCTCCTGTAAAAGCTAAACCTCTGCTCCTAAAATCAACTCTGACTAAGGGGAATAGGGAAAATTGGACTTCACAGTGCCAGGCCTCAAACTAGAGCTTGTATCTTCAATCTTCTTAACACTTATAAATCATCCTATAGGACAGTTAATGTAACCATTTTAAAGATGAGAACATTGAGGTGCTGAGAGGTTTCAGCTGACAAATAATGTCTCACAGGATGTGGTAGTGCCTAAATTTGAACCCGAATTTGCCTGACTCCAAGGCCCATCTTCATTTAATGATACCATGTTTCATTTCTTCATTACAAATGCTGCTCTAGGGAAACAAATTACTACTTAAATGATGAATTTTTTGGAGTTCATCATATTCTAATTTTTAAGGTTCTTTTGTTCTTATATTTAATTAATTAATTGTCATGAATTCATTGGGCAATATCACAATATTGTTGTTAGTTGCTCCCAGTTCATGTCAATCCTAGAGTAATGGGATCAGACCTCTGTAATCCACAGGGTTTTCATTGTCTCAATTTTTGGAAGTAGATGGACACTCCTACTTTCCTATTCTTTCTTAGCCTCCAAACTCTGCCAAAATGTGCTCGTTATCAAAATAGCACAAAAATCACCACCAATGGATGGTGACAGTGCTTTAGGCACTAGCTGGGAATCAAATGTGGGTCTTCCCTGTGGAAGGTATAACTGTAGCACTGAACTGTCACTGCCTTCTATATCACAATATCACAGAGGCAAATGTGATAACACGTGAGGAATTCAAATTTAGAATAAAGATACCTAGGTTCCAATCTTGATGTTGACACTTTTAAATTGTGACTTTAGAAATGACATTTGCACTGAGACTCAACCTGCTTATCAAAAAATGCAGGTGCTTATACTACCCATTCCCAGAGGAGTTGATACAAAGCAAAAAATTAAAAAAAAATGTTTTAGGGAAGTATGGGATACATTTTAGAAAAGTTTCTAGCACAAAGCCTGAAAATCAAAAAGCTTCATATGTAAAGAGATAGTTCACTTATTAGGAAATTCATTTGTGTGAATCCATTGTTCCAGTTCTGTTGGATCAGTTATTTTAAGTCTTTATGCTTTTCTCAGCTCTTAAGTATATTACAGTAATCTCAATGAGGATAATCTCAGAGATAAAGAATAAAACTACTAATTTATGTAGGTAACAAACTGGAGCCTGTCTTTTTGAAATATAGAGGTTTGTCCTTTTGCCATTGTTTTTTAATTTAGTTAATGGTTCCATGATCCCACAAATTTCCCTAGTTATAATTCTGAAGGTCTTTCTGTTTCTTCCTTTCCTCTTCTTATTCACTGAATCTAAATTTCCTTTGTTCTCTAATGTAGGTGGTCAGTGTGTCCTACAAGCCCTACTTCTCAAATATTCCTTTAATATGCAATGACTTCTTAAATGGTTTGAAAAGACAAAGTGAAGTATTATAATGACATATGCAAAGAACTGCAGGTAGAAAACCAAAAGGGGAGAACATATTTTACATTTCTCAAGCTGGAAGAACTGAAGAGAAATTCAAGCCAAAAGTGGAAACACTGAAGGGTTCTAAAGCAGAAGCATTAAATGACCCAGGAAGCATCAAAAGAAGAATCACTGCATTGTAAGGAACTGGCTGACATTCTTCCATTCCAAGTGGTAGTGCATGACCAGGAGTTGATGGTACTGAAGAAAGAGGTCCAAGCTGCCCTGAAGCCAAAGCATGGAAGACCAGCTGAGATGTTTTGACAAATGGATGCAATGCTAGATGTGCTCAGTTGCCTACTCCAAGAAATTTGGAAGGCAGCTAACTAGCTGACTGACTGGACTATATCTATATTTATTTCTATTCCAAAGGAAGATGACCCAACCAATTGTGGAAATTAATGAACAATATCATCACCATCATACACAAGGAAAATTTTGCTGAAGATCATTCAAAAGTGATTGCAGTAGTACATGAACAAGGAACTGCCAGAAATTCAGCTCGGACTCTGAAGATGCAGAATGAAGGATATCACTGGTGACGTCATTAATCCTGGCTGACAGCGGAGAATACCAGAAAGATGCTTACCTGTGTTTTATTGAGTGTACACAGGCATTTGACTGTATGGATCACAAATTATGGATAACATTACAAAGATTGGGAATTCCAGAACATTCAGTCATACTCAAGCGGAACCTCTATTTAGACCAAGAGGCAGTCATTTGAAAATACTAAGGGGATACTGTGTGGTTTAAAGTCAGGAAAATTGTATGTCAAGGTTGTATCACTTCCCTGTACTTATTCAATCTGTATGCTGAGCAAGTAACCCAAGAAGCTGAACTATATGAAGAGGAATGTGACATCAGGATTGGAGGAAGACTCATTAACAACCTGTGTTATGCTGATGACAAACCTTTCTTGCTGAAAGTGAAGAGGACTTGAAGTACTTATTGTTAAGTATCAAATATTACAGCCTTCATTAAGAATTATACTTTAACATAAAGAAAACAAAAATCCTCACAACTAAACCAATAAGCAACATCATGAAAAAATGGATAAAAGACTGAAGTTGGCAACAACTTCATTTTACTTGGATTCACAATCAATATTTGTTAAAACAGAAGTCACAAAATCAAGTGATGCATTGCACTGGGCAAATCTGCTGCCAAATTGAAAGGTTACAAACAAAAACAAAGTCACCTTGAAGACTACGGTGCTTCTGACCAAAGCCATGGTATTTTCAATTACATCATATGCATGTGAAAGCTGGACAATGAATGAAGTACATTGAAGAAGAATTAATACCTTTTGAATTACAGTGTTGGCATAGAATATTGACTCTATAGGAATCAACAAATCTGTCTTGGAATAAGTAAAACCAGAATGCTCCTTAGAAACAGAGATGGTGAGAATTCACCAACATATTCTGACCATGTTATCAGGAGTGAGCAGTCCCTGGAGAAGGGTATCATATTTGATAAAGTGAGAGTCAGTGACAAAGAAGACTCTCAAAGAGATGTATTCACACAGTAGCTACAATAACAGGATGAAGCATAATGATTCCGAGAATGGAGCATACCTGGGCAGTTTCACTTTGTGGTACGTAGGGTCACTGTGGGTCAGAATCAACTCAACGGCACCTGACAACAGCCACCAGAAGGATCTTCTGTAATACAGGCAGATCCTGGGTTAAGAAAGTCCCACTTACTGAAGATTGGTACTTAAAAATGGACTGCCATAAAACTCTTCTGCCTTAAAAATTTGAGTGGAATACAATGTTTCCCAGTAAGAAACTGCTCACTAGTTTGTGATGTCATGAAGTATTTTTAAAAGTGTTTTATATGGACAGAAAGATAAAATACGTACTATACACTAAGACAATATTTGACCAACTGACCTTGTATAATTAGACATGTACAAATTTGACTTAAAGCAGACTTACGATTTCAAGTGTAACCTGGGGACTACCCCTATCTCCTTTA
Source organism: Heterohyrax brucei (assembly GCA_028571685.1). Lineage (NCBI taxonomy): Eukaryota > Metazoa > Chordata > Mammalia > Hyracoidea > Procaviidae > Heterohyrax > Heterohyrax brucei. Next base: position 44,959,216 of record CM053146.1, on the reverse strand, counting down.
AAACAAGGGAAAGGCTCTTTCGTGTCTTCTTTGCATGGCTCTGCTTCTGACTTTTAGAACATGTATTGAGTGAAATTTCTATGAATATGGGGAAAACTGGGCAAAAAGTTTGCCGTGATTCATCTTAAAACCATAAAATTTTAGAGCAGCAAGAGTTGGCTAGAGATTATTTAGTTTAACAACCTCATTTTAAAGAAGCAAAATGTGATATCTGAGAGGACGAGTCATTTGTTTGATGTGGTGGCACGAACTGGGACCTATACTGGGAGAACTTATAATTACTTATAAACATAGTCTTCTCTTGGCAAACTATTTTTGCCCTTTGTTGCCCATGGTGTCATCCAATGTAGGTAATATAAAAAGACTACTGAAATTTTATCATGCTATTTTGCAAGAAGCAATTTGTACAGCCCGTCAGGACCCATAGCTAGGAAACTTTTTTCATAGTTTTTCCGTATATAAACTAGTTTCTGATCAGTTTCTCTCACCTCCTCCCCTGCAACATGCTGTTGATCAATGATTTCATTCTACTTGAATCAGCAATCAGTGTCTATGGATGCAACGGTTAAGAAGTCCAATGACATATTGCATTGGACAAATGTGTTACAAAAGACCTCAAGTTGTTTTTTTTTTTAGTCATGATTAAGTGAAAGTATACAATCCAAAACAATTTTCGACGCTCACCTCTCTACAACTCTATTTGCTTTCCCTACCCTGTGACAGCACACCCCTCCTTTTTACTCTTTACTACTAGTATCCTCCCAATGAATATCTGTCCCCTACTTTCTACCCTCTTTTTCCCCTCTAGAAAGAAACCAGTAGGACAGCCTTCTATAAATGTATAAAACTATAAGTATGCACAGCACATGCTCACTCTGTGTCCCTGAGTCCAGTCCATTCTTAGTCTGAAGTGTTGACCTCAGTACAAGATTCAGATCTGGGGCAGCAGCAAGTCTCAGGGCTGTGTTCCCAGGGGACCCTCCAGTTTGGTGGGCCATCACTTCTGGTCCTTTAGTAGTGTTCTTGATCTGCATGTCTCTTTTTCTCACGTTATATCAGGGATTTTGCATTGTATCCTCTATCAAGGCTGTCTTTGGTGGTGCCAGGCACCATCTCGTTTTGGTCTCATGCCGCTGTAGTTTTCCAATCATATAGGTCTTTCTTCCTTAAATGTTTTAAAAAGTATAGATGGCACTTTGATGAATAAGGTGAGCCTGAGTCAAGTCATGTCTTTTTCAGTTGTCTCTTATGCGTGTGAAAGCTGGAGAACGAAAAGGGAAGACAGAAGAATGGATGCATTCTAATTATGGTATTGGTGAAAATGTATTGAATATACTGAGGACACTGCCAGAGGAACTGACAAATCAGTCTCAGGAGAAATACAGTTAGCAATGCTCCTTAAAAGTGGGGGTGGTGAGACAAAGTCTCACCCTGGACACATCATCAGGAAACACCAATGGCTGGAAAAGGACACCGTGGTGGGTAAAGGAGAAGGTCAGCGAAAGTGAAGGAGGCCCTAGGTGAGATGATGGCTTCCCACAGTGGCAGGAATCACGGACTCAGACCACAGCAATGATCATGAAAATGGCATAAGACTGGGCAATGCCTTGTTTTGTTACACACAAAGTTGCTGTGCACCAGAGCCAACTCAGTGGCTCCTGACAGTAACAACCACTGATTATTTAAGTAATGGAAAGAGTTTCTACAAAGAAGATCCTGAATCCAAATATATGAACCTGAAAAAATAAGTTATAACTCGTAATCTTTTGGAAAATATTAATTATTCTTAGAGAAAAAAGTAGTTTTTACCAGATAGACTGTTCTTCACTTTTTTTTTTTTTTAATCCTGAAGCATAATGTACTTCATAGGAAAGGGCATTTTACTCTCCTGATTCTGCATAGTACCCCAATTCCTTCCATCTGAGAAATGGGTTTAATACTGAATTGTAGTCATCCAGTGTGATCAGTTCTTACACTGCTCAGTGATGCACTCCAATGGCATTGGGACACAGGCAGAATTTTCCATTTCCTTGTATTAAAGGGCACCACATTTATTTGGTACCTTCCTTATGCAGTGACTGGAAAACAGACTACATCTGCTGGAGAGCAAACCTTTTTTCTTCTCTCCAGATGTCTGCTTTTCCTCCCAGAAGTTGGAGAGCATTGGACAAGCAATAACAGATGATGAACACATGCAGACGTACAAAACGGGCAAGCTGATTGTTTTCAAAATTGGTATAAACATTTGCTCATGGGTTGAGATTTAGCCCATCGCAAATCTTTACATTTGTGTTATACACTTCCAACCCTAAAGAATAAAAAAATGTTTATAATGGAAGTGCTGACAATGTGAAAATTCAGTTATGGTCAGAAAAACAGTTTTGTTTAAAAATGCCATTTTACACTTACATATTTACTTTCTAACCAGTGACTGAGATGTCAAATTCTTAAAAGTTTTTTTTTTTTCCACTCCAAAGAAGAATCTGACAACTGTTTTGAAATGAGCAAGAGATCTAAATTTCATCCTCTTATTCTTCTACAAATACCAATTATATACTACAGAACTACATACTGGTTCCTTAACTGGCTACTTAGATGATGGTGACGGTGATGATAACTGAGACAGAACAGACTGAAATTTGTTGCTTGAGAGAGGTTTTGCTTTTATACAGGGATTTGAAAAGTAAAAGAAATGGCAGCAGTTATTAGGAAATACTTGGCACTCTCTAACCTTGACTAGTCCAAGGCACAGAGAGGACATTGACAAGGGGGTGTAAAATAAGGTCAGACAACTGCGTTGGATTGCTTGTAAGTCACTTATCACGGAGCTAAATGTGTGCTTTTCACTTGGAGTTCCTGCTGACTGCAGGGAGCTGGGTCAGGTATGCCTTATGTGTTCACGCACCCATCCACTCTCCACTCAAAGAGGGCTGAAGAGCATCTTACTATTGAATCAAAGAATGGCAAAAAGAATGGCTAAAACAATAAAGGAGAAATGAATTACAGAAATGTGTAAACAGAGTATCTTTATATGCAAGGAGTTTTCTTTTGGAAGGCTGTAATTGGGGGGAAATAAAAATCATAAGAAATTGTATATGGCAGGAACCTCTGCTATAATACTGGACACTAGACAATTATTTTCTCCATCTGAAAATTGAAAGTTATGGTTTCTAATCTACATTTTTATTTGCAAGGAAATAGAAATATTTTCATAACATGGGGTCTGAAGGAGAGAAGGAAAAGGCATCCCAAGGACTCTTCCTTCCCAGCTGAACAGGTGTGTTGGAGCAGAACCCAGTTGTACTCTTTTAAGTTCAGACATGAGAAGGAGAACAAATGGCTTTTATCCCTGACATAGAAACACCCAGAGATCTTCTCTTGACATTTTTAGAAGACAGAAAGCAATCACATAAAATAAAAAGATGGTTAAGGTCTGAACAACTTCGTTGGGAACTAAGACTTGCCCCCAAATATAACTGAACACTTTCAGTATACAAGTAAATTGCAACATTTGCATTTTCCTGCGTTAAAACACACAAATTTTGAGCTGACTATTTTTTCTTTTAATGGTTGCAGCTCCACAGTAGGGACAAATGTGGATTTTGTCTTTATAATTTTGTTTTCAATCTTGAAATCATGTAAATGTTCAATACTGTCCAAGGATAAGGAGACTCCCACTGAACTTATTGTAAGCATAGGTGAGAGCTGATTTAGATGGTGGAATATCCAACCTCTGAGTGAACTGGTATTCCAAGAATTCACACTCAGTCTTCTCGGGCTGCGAGGCACCTACAACTATTTTGAAAAGAATCTTACGCACCATCAGAACAGAATGAAGTAGGCATGTGTATGGAAATATGGAATTCATTCTTATATTCCAAATTAATGAGGAAATACAATTAGTGTGTGACAGTGAGACACTTGAAAGGTGTATCTTGTGTAAAATTGTAAAAAAAATACATATTGGGTAGTTATTTAATATTTCTAGTCCTTTGGATTTTTATTGGAATTTTACATTACATAAAAAGGATATATATTTCTAAACTGTGGTAAAAGAGTTTCAGGGAACAGAATAAGAGCAGAAGGTGTGTGAGTGTGTGTGCGTGTGTATGTACACATATATTTTCCCAAATGAGAACCTTTCGGCTGTACTGTTACAATTATTGCTTGGAAGACTAGAAAGTGTTCTTTGCTTATAACTCATTGATTCACTTAAAGGAAGCCATGTTACACCACATAAAATAATAATTTGTTGAAAAAAATATATTTTTACAGAAAGCACCTGACAACCATGGTTTGGTGCATTCTTTCAGTAATCCTTCGATCAGCTCTGTAATGTGATCCAATTTCAAATCTACTTGCTAATAAATGCCTTGCTTTTTTTTAAAGCTACTTGGTGATATCCTAACTAACCATGCTCAACTGATTGCTTTCAAAATAAGAACTAAGAGCTCTTATCTAGTCAAGTGGAAGCCAATTCACCTCTTTTACACTATGGCAACGGTATGTCTCACACGCACACTCATACTCACATACACAACATGGGTTACATTAGCAATATCAGACAGTAGGTCTTCTGGTTTGAGTCAGTGTAGCTTGGCAGTCACATTTCTACAGATTCCTGTCAGTTATTTTTCCTTCAATATTTACAAGCGTGATGATAAATGTTCACTTTTCATTCACAGATTGAAATCCTTTTTGAACAATGATTTAGTTACATTTTGACAAACTTCACATTTCTTACCCAGGAAATAAATATGCCGTTTCACTCGGAAAAAAGAGCAAAAGGAAACAGAACGAAATGAATTCAAATCAGGGAGAAGGAAACTCTGACCATTTCATTTCCTACTCAAATTGCTCATTTCTTTCTTGTGAAAATAAAAATTAAATACACCCAATTTGGATTGGTCAAACATTTAATCATTTGGTTATGAGATTACAAGCTGCTGCTAGATCATCTACACGGCTGACTATCCTCCAGTGAACTATAGAATACTGAGGTCCCCGCCGTCGATGTCACACGAGCATCTTCTGTTCTCCAGTCACATGGCTCATGGACGGTAGAGGAGAATGAAAAACTAAATGAGTGTAAAGACCTGAAAGACGGTTTCCAGTGTGTGTAAACCCAGCCAGGCATTACACAACAGGGGTTTAAAGTGTTACACGTAAATCATTTAGAGTTAAGCTTCCTAGGAAACAAACCATTCTCCGAGGACATACGAGAACAGAACTTCAGAAGATGCTGTCTCATTGCGGATGGCAGAGAGCAGCAGCCCACGGACCACCCTGGTGTGCAGTAATCAACAATGCAGTGGTCCACTTTATGAAGGCGTCAGGCAGTCTGTCAGCAAAAAGGCAAAGTCTCCAGCTCAGAGAGGCTCTGCTAATACGTGGCTTCTACTAAAATGGAAGAAGAAGAACAAAAAGATCCAGCTTTTAACCAGGGCTTTGAACCTGTTTCGGTTCAACCCCGTGCTGAGAATGTGCATTTCCACCCCAGATATGCTGAATCAGAATCAACATTTTAACAAGATCCTCTGGTGATTCTTGTGTATAATAAATGTTGAGAACCACTGCTCTACGAGAAGTTCTCAGAATTGGTCCCTAACCAGCACCATTAGCATTGCCTGAGACTTCCTACAAATGCAAACCGCCAGCATTTGAACTGTAGGTGAACAGCAGGTGTGAATTTCATAGAACTCCTTCAACCCCTAGCTTTAATATGTGCAACAAGTCTCCTATCACAGTCTTTTTTTTTGACTGACAAAATTCAACCTCCTTTCATATACAGCAATGCCGTTAGGAGTGTCTTTATGAAACACCTGTGAGCAGTGGAACAGAAGAATGCACTAACATCTGTAACTTCAGGCTTTCATAGCCTTTGGTATGTTTGTTATGGTGCTGCATTTGTAAGTATCTGGTCACAGGCCTGCTTTCTCTGTTAACACTGTGAATGTCCTGAAAGTAGCACCACTTCCTGCTCATCTCACTATCTCTAAGTTTCAACACAGCGTATGCTCCAGAAGCCATTCAATACACGTACATGGAAGCACTGCCACATGTCAAGGCTGCCCTCAGCTGTATTGGGAGACTCTGGGCAAGCCACTGCTTATTCGTTTAGCTTCAGTTTTTCTCATCTGTCAAATGGACATAATCCAGCTTTAAACATTTCAAAAACAAATAAACAAAAGAAAACTAGCAAAAGAGATACTATACTTAAAAATATTCTAAAAATTGTTTTTTAAAAGCTTGTGTTTTCAAGTTGTAGGTTTGCGTGTTTCTTTCAATATAAGCTGATTTTTGAATAATATATTTATATGATATACAGTAGTGTAGCTGAATTTGACTACACTCTGACAGATATGACGGCACTTGGCTTGGCTGGCTGACAGATATGAGTTTTTTGATTTACACTTAAAACCATTCATAAGAATCTTATGACTTTGCTTGATTTATATAACATATAAAATGATGAAAGAATAAAACAGTTACTTCAGGAAATATTGAATATATTGTCTTTTCCTTATAATTTTGACTTCATTTCAGCAAAAGTACATCAGTGAGTTTCATACCTGCTGTGATAAGTAGAGAGACTGAAGCACATTTTGTCAATAGGGGTGACTTGCACAAACTGGGTACACAAATACAAAATAATAATGTTGAAGAAAGTATAATTAATTAATTCAAGCTTCATGATAAGATCTCTGGATCCTGTTGACCCTACATGTTAATTAGCTGATTGATTAATTCCTACAATCATAATAATTATACAGTGCAAATCTAAGCACACTTAATGATAGTGTAGACTTAGAGTTAAAAGTTCTTTTCAATCTGTGTATCTTTTCTCATTCTTAAATCAAAGGAGTTGGTTTCATTTACTTTGAAGATATCTTTTGGCTTAGAAAACTGGAAAGCTTATGTTGAAAGTAGCCAAGATTCAATTTTGCTTATCAAGTAAATGTTTTTGGCTATTTCTCAATGCTCTGTTTAAAAATTTAAAATAATCTCACCTACAAAATGGGAATTTTGCATTACATATATTAATCAAATCATGTTTCTCTCAAACATGCCCACTGTATGAATGGCTGTAGTGGTTGCACGGGAGATGTTCCCTTCATATAGTTCTCCACACTTTAATTTGAATCTTTGAATGGTAGAGAGAAAGCTTGAATTTCTTTTGACATATTGGGATCAAGTATGAACTATAAAATTAATGTAATTTATTAAGAACTCTTCAGGCACATAAAGTGAGATCTAAAACTAGTATGTCTTAAAAAAAAACACAAAAATATTTTTCCATGTGGGAATACCAATTTAAAGTTTTAATATTTTTTGCCTACACTCACATACAAACACCGCCCCCCCCACAGGGTTACTGAAATATTTCTTGTTTCTGATTACTTTCAATTCCTAATCAGTTATTCAGTGTTTTAGAAAAGCAATATTCAGCATTCCAATATCTACAAAGATTCTGTTGGGCGACCCTGGAATAACTGCTTGCAACACAAAGGAGTATCTATATCTCTAGACATTATGTCTAAGAAAATTCAGTGGGTTGATAATTTATGCTTGGTATTATCTTCTTTGGCGTGAAAATACCTCAGCATCACAGTGTCCTAATTTTTTTCCAAGTACATTTTTAACATGTTGGTCATCTGGATTTAAAGTATGATACATTTTTTTTTCATGATTGTTTATCTAAGCTACTATTAAAACTTTCCAATATTTCCTTTTGTAATCTTTCTTATACTTTATTCCATTCCTTCCTTTCTTTTGCCAAATAGTCAAAAATCTTTAAGTTGGAGGACAGCTTAGAGCTTACCTAACCATTAGATGCTTCTTAAATTTGAGTTGGCATAGGAACAACCTAAAAAGCAAAACACGTTGCATTTGAGTTGATTCTGACTCATAGCAATCCTATGGACAGATTTGAACTAAGTCAAAGTTTCCAAGGATCACCTGGTGCATTTGAACTCTACCACCAGGATTTCCAAGAACAACTTAAACCCCAAATCAAACCCATGGGTGTTGAGTTGATTCCAACTCAAAGCAATCCTATAAGACAGAGTAGAACTGCCCGGTAGTTTTCAAGGAGCGCCTGGCAGATTTGAACTGCGGACCTTTTGGTTAGCAGATGTAGCACTTAACCACTATGCCACCAGAGTTTCCAGAATAACCTAAAGCATGTGTAAAAATGCAGACTCTTGGGTTACATCCTTGGAAATTCTCATTCAGAAAAACTGGAGTGAGTCTTAAGGATCTGCATTTCTAGCAAGATCCCAGGTGATGCTGAAGCTATTATTAGTCTACAAACTACACTTTGAGGAATGCTTATCCTGTAATTTTTTTGGTCACAAATCAAATTTTGTGGCACATACATGGGTCCCAATTTAAGAATTTTGCTCTAACACAACTTCATCGTTTTACAGTGGGGCGGGGAGAAATTGGATCTGAGAGAAGTTACATCATTTGCTCAAAGTCTTTCATAGATGGAAACATTGTAGAGTCCCAGGCGTACAACACAACGGATTTTCCATCTACTGTTTCTCTTCTTAAATATGTCCTAACCAATTACCACCAAATTAATTTCTCCAAAATATAATTTTCAGTTTTTTCCTACTTTGCCCCCAAAATCCTTGGTTAGGCTTTCAACACTTATAGGATAAAGCTTAACTTCTTCAGAAGTGCTGGATTCTCTGCAACTAATTCTTTATTGACCAAATAGTGACTTGAGTTCCTTTTCTAGGGATATGAGATCCAATGAGACCACTGTTAAAGGCTGTGTTGCCATAGAACTTATAATGCTGGATGAACTGTGTCTGCTTTCTTTTATTTTCTACTGCTATCGCCCAAATCTTTGCTGTATTCACCTCAGACCCTCACTGTCCCCAGAACAACATCCCTGTCTCAGAGTCGGGGCCCTGTTCACATTCTCCCCTTGGCTTGTCATCCAAGTCCACACATACCACACGGGCCTTTGTGAGTTCACTGCAGCCACTGCACTTCTCTCACTACCACTGTAGGATTTTTCTTGTTTTTGGTCTTCACCACTGATTATACTCCCAGATAGTATGTTTTCTCCTATTCTTGTCTGGTTCAGGGAATTTACTTCTGAATTCCCGAGTATCATCCTCAAGGACTGTACAGCTAGAGGCTCTGTAACTAGTTAAGGAATTATTATTAATCAAAAAGCTTTCAGATTGCACTATACTTTACATAGAAGTGCATTTTCTGAGCTTGTTTCACTGATAAAGATAGAAAACCTTGTTAAATTTAAACACATACTCTTTTACTGCGGGCTTTAGTCAAAGAAACCTGATAGTGTAGTGTTAAGAGCTCAGCTGCTAACCCAAAGGATGGGAGCTTGAATCTGCCAAATGCTCTTTGGAAATTCTATGAGGCAATTTTACTCTGTCCTATAGGGTTTCTAGGAGTTGGAATCGACTCAGTAACAGTGGGTTTGGTTTTTAATAATCAAAGAAAAACATCTTAAAATAAAAACTAGCCATTGGAACAGAAGCTAAATTAAGTTATAGTTGGAAACCAAAAACAAGGGATAGGAAAAGGAGCATTACCAAGACAGAAGGGAGACTGTGGGGTGAATCGATAATAATGGTGTTATTAGAGATAGCTAAGGCTCACAGTGAGTGAAGGCCCTCAGACGGGGCAAGATGCTACAACACCAAGATACGAAGATGAGAAAGAAGAGCTTGCGGTCCTACTGTGTGGCTCTATTAAGGACGCAGAACCAAAGTTAGTGGTTCCCAAATCTGACTGCACAACTGAATCACTTGAAAGTTTTCTCATTTGTTTTTAAAAATTTTGAACTATAACTCCAGCATATGACATCAAAATCTATCAGGTTAGAATTCAGGAATCTGGTTTTACAGAGGAGATTTGGACCAAAATCAGGTTCAACTGTTTAACAAGTTCCACAGTAACTGATTCTGAGATCCCTTCCAATGTCATCTAGTCCCCCTTATACATTTTTTCCCATTATTACAAATATACTTCATATAAAAACCAGAAGATCACAGAAAAACAGGAGAATTTAAAAAATGGCCTACATAATCACTCAGAGGTAATCCTTGTTAATATTTTGAAGTGAAAATCTTTAGTTTTTTCTCTACATATAAACAAACATACATAAAAATAGGTTCATAGTATACATAACATATTGTACTTATTCCTTTTTAAAAGTATTTCTTGGCATTCTACATTGTGCAGTAATGTTTTCTACAACACAATTTAAGAACTGCATGATATTTCATTATACAAATGTGCCAAATTTAACCTTCTTTGAATTTGGACATACCTGTTACTTCCACATTTTTCACTACTAATAATAACATTTTAAGGACACGTTTGTTCTGGTCATTGTGCACATCTCTGAAATTCTCAAGTTAATTTTCTAGATATGTAACAGTCAGTAAGAAGATATGTACTTTTTTTTCATATATGTAGCCCAAATGTTCTCCAGGACATTGTAAGAATCCCCTGAGTAGCCAATAGTTCCTGCTTCATCATGAACTTCAGACGGTATTTGATCTAGTTAAGAAAAAAAGAAACCAAAAAAGTAAATCATTTGCCATCACGTCCATTCTGACTCACAGAAACCCTACTGGACAAAGCAGAACTGCTCCACAGAGGTTCCAAGGAGAGTCCAGTGGATTTGAACTGTTGACTGTTTGGTTCCCAGCTGCAGCACTTAATCACTATGCAAGCAGGATTTCCTTTTGGCTACAGCCAAGACTTCGCGTTCTTCATAGGTAGCAACAATTTATAATCGTGCAGCCCACTTCACTTATGTGGAAATGGCTTCTTTTGTTAAGGTTATTAAATTATTTAAAAAATGATCTATCTTTCTTGCAGGTTACCACCAACAGTAGAGAAAAAGAAGAGCCTAAAATAATTCATTTCCTGAAGTAACTTATCAGGTAGAAGTGTCTAAAGAAATTTTTATCACCAACTATGACACGTAACTTAAAGCTTGAGGAAGGAGACTGATATTTTCTTGTATGATATCTTATTCTGGCCATCTGTTTGACAAATATCTGGTTCCAAATAATGTCAAAACTGATGGCAAATCTTAATAACTTTTATTTGTGAGTGCCAGCAAGACCCGTATTGTGCTATGCAAGCAATAATTCTACATTGGTTGAGGCACCTCCAGGCTTTAAGTGGATACACAGAGGGTTTTTTTTTTTGCCCCTGTTCTTTCTCTCTTTATGGTCTTTAACCTCTCAGCACTAGTGGCCCTGAACACCCGCTGCTAAGAGGCAGGCGAAATGCAGTGCTGCTTAGCATCGGGAAATCCCAGGTCGGGTGCCAAGAACTTCGTAAATGCAGTAATGAACACTCTGGTGTCAAAAGTGAGCACTGTTTAACAGAGTAAGTAAGAACAGCCTTCAGGATGCTTTGCAGCTGGAGCTGGAGTTTTCCAAAGGCAAGGAAATGGAACTTTCATGATGATAGCTGTAGAGCTAGATCCTGAAAATGCAATCAACTTCAGCCTAAAGGTCAGGGTGCTCTTACACTGTCCTGATGCCACTGACATAAGAAACTGGGCAACGGGAGTACTGAAGTGGGAATTTGGTGGCAGATGGCAAGGTCTGCAGGAAGTGTCCACCCAGCTTTGTTTGGCCCATATTCTGAAACAACTAGAATAAACACTTAGTGTCATAATTTACAAGCATATCAGTACCAATAAATCAGAATCATGCAAACAGTCATGTTTATTATATTCTTGTTGCTTAATATTCATGACAGTAATTTATTTTTATAGTACAGTTTCACTGTTCTCTCCACCACTGCTCTGCACTGAAGTCTGGCAAGTTGTGTTAGGAGGAGTTTAGGTAACCCTTTGAAGACCACAAATGTTGACTACCATGGACGCAGTACTTTGTTTGCTCATCTAATTTTGACAAACATTTATCACCAAGATGAAGATTCTGTGAATTATGTAGTGATATTAAGTTAACTTTTAAATTCATTATAACCCAGGTAGCACTGTGATTAAGAACTTATCTGCTAACCAAAAGATCAGTAGTTTGAATCCACCATCCACTTCCTCAGGAACTGTACACAGCAGCTCTATTCTGTCCTATGGAGTTGCTCTGAGTCAAAATCGACTCCACACCAATTGGTTTAGTTTTACTGTATTGACAAGATTAAATGAAACACAGTTTCTATTTCTCATTCACTTACTACCACTAATCCTTCCCACTCTTCTGTTTCAGCATTTAGGATCATTGCTGCGAATTACTACGGACTGTGAAATGAAGTAACTACCACAAAGCATCTTGTGTTTTTTAAATGTGCCTAGTGGAGCTCTACCAGCTGTCATTCAGCTTGTCCTACTGTGATGGCTTGCCTGTTGCTACAGTGTGGAAGACAACAGCACTGATATTTCAAATACCAGCAGGGTCACCAAGATGGACAGGTTTCAGTGAAGCTTCTGGGCTAAGGAAGACTAGGAAGAAAGGTCTGGTAATCTACTCCCAAAAATTGGTCAATGAAAACCTTACAGATTATAACAAAGCATTGTCCAATATCATGTTGGAAGATGAGTCTTGTAGGTTGGAATGCATGATACAACAGGCAGAAATGTAACAACATCTGTAACAATGGCACAGGACTGGGCCAAGTTTCATCCTATTACACATAAGTTTGTCATGAGCTAGACCCAATGCAAAGGCAACTGATAGCAACAACAAAAACTACTGAATCTAAAAAGATGAGTGAGACACGGCTCCTGACCCAGGAAAGCTTAATTCATATTAAAAGATGGAGAAGCAATACCGTATTACTCTGTACCTAAGCCGGAGACAACTTACACTCTGTTCACACTTAAAAACTGAACAAAGATAATTTACAATAAAAAGGAGCCACAAACAAGCAAGCTTGGAAAACTAGTTGTCCAAGAACACTTCTCCACTAACAACGTTCCTATGATTTGTGCACTTTTCTGCATGTTTGTTCTTCTTCAACAAACATGCTAAATATTTTTTAAAAAGAGGTATATCATAAAGTGTGAGTGGACACAGTTTCAATACTTTAACTATCCTTTTTTTTTTTTTTTAGTATTACAGCTATGGAGAGTTAAAAAAAAAAGGGAATTTATTTTACAGACTATGAAAACACTTTTCTAGAACATAATGTGGTAAGTAAACTCTCCGTGACAGTTCTACCATGCAACTGAGTAACAAACACAGTGAAAATTACTTCTTAACCCAGCTGTTTGAAAATATAGTAACTACATAGTCCTTGTTTCTACCTATGCCTTAAAGATCTAGAAGAAAAGGAACTCCCTGTGATTTTTGTTGTTGTTTTTCTATAGTGATGCACTTTACATAAAATAACTGCTCTTAGGTAGCATTTGAAAAAGATAAATGTTCTTTACAAATAAACTTGAATACCATCTAACGTTCCCCATCTGTTAGGTGTGTGTGATTTCACTGGCATTTTATTTTTAAAAGTTTTTCCAGTAACCTAGCACAAGAATAAGTACCTGTAATGTTGTCTTGGATACAGGAATCAAACAAGAAATTTGTTGAGTTCATTCCAAATTCCATTTTCAAGACAGACCAAACCAAACAAACCACTGCTATCAAGTCAATACTGACTCATAGTGACCCCATAGGACTGGGCAGAAGTGCCCCATAGAGTTTCCAAGGAGCATTGGTAACTGCCAACCTTTCGGTTAGCAGCTGTATCATTTAGCTACTATGCCACAGGATTTTCTCAAGACAGAAGCCAAGCCAAGCCAAGTGCCGTTGAGTCAGCCTTTCTTAAATTAATAAAAGGCTTTGAGAACACATGTATAAGCAAGTAAATTCATTCATGTTCTGTAAGTTTCTCTTGCTGTATGACATTCTTAACAATGTTGAATCTTTATCTGAACCACATCGAAAGCTATTAATTTTCACACATGCAAGTAGATACTTGTTACGTGTTTAAACGGAGCAAGTACTAGTTTTGTGGTTAAGAGCAAGCGTTTTGGTAGTCTTCCAGTTCTGGATTCAAATTATAGCACTGCAACTGCCTACCTGGTGACCTTAGATATATTATGCAACTTCTATCAGCCTCAGTTTCCTAAGTTGAAGTAATGGGAATAATCATTTCTGTCACAAAGAAGCATTATAAAAATAAGCTTAAATGGAAAACTGTGGATAGATGGGACTAACACAAATGATAAGTATGGTAATTGTAACTGAAACTGGAGTTGTAATTACAGGGAAAGTTCTAGGGCCCATCATTTTACAGTATGTATGATTCAAGTTAATTTCAAAAAGTGTCCAAAAGTCTAAAGAACTGCAATTGCTCTTTCTATAATCCTTTCTACTAGCTTCTCAAAATGTCATAAATTGTTATCTCTAGTTGTTTTCTTGTTCCAAATGCTTTGTGGTCCTGGGAACCTTATCTGCACAGTGGTTAAATGCTACAGCTGCTAACCAAAAGGCCGGCAGTTCAAATCCATCAGTTGCTCCTTGGAAGCCCTGTGGGGAAGTTCTACTGTGTTCTATAGGCTGCCATGAGTCAAAATTGACGGGAAGGGAGTGGGTTTGGTTATTGTGGTCTTAAAGTGCAGTTGATGATCCGCATATTGACATGGAAAGCAAACTTCTCTCTGTCTCTCTCTTTTATCTATTTATTTATTTTGTATACTATGCAAATGTGGTAGATGCAAGCCTAAATAATGAAGGACTTACAGCGAAAAAACTGGGTTTGGGTCCCAGGACCAGCAACTGCTCTCAGCGTAACCTTGTGCAAGCCACTGAAAATTTATTAGCTAGAGCTTTTTCACTTGTAAAAACAAAATAAGTATAATCATGTGTGTGTGCATCATGGCTTATGTGACACAGTGTGAGAAGTTTTGTAAAAATGTGAACTTTGATGTTATTCCCTTCCTTCCCACTGACGATGTTATTACCTTGATCAGCTGGGATCACAGGAAGAAGTGATTTTTAAAACAAACAAACAAACAAACAAACAAAAACAAAAAACTATAGGATTGGCTGCAAATTTCTGTATGTGGGTTTAAAAATGAACACATTCAGGATAAAAGACAAAGAGGAATAGTTAAAAGTGAAACCTGCAACTGTAAAATTCAGTTTCAGGCCTTAGTAACATAATTAAATGACATTAATAAATAGCTATTAAGTTTTGGGTTACAGAAATACATATTGCTACATACTTGGCTTGGCTTGGCACACAATAAAGGAAACTACTCTGCACTGATAAAACTGTAAACCTAAAGCATCCACAGAAATATGATTTCCAAACTCTAGAAGGGCATGCGTGCAGAAGTGTGATCTTGATGATGTGGGTCAGGAAAGCACCAATGGAAAGAACAGAGAACGAAAGAGAAGCGCTGAACATTTAACGTATTTTCAAATATCAAGGGGGATGTTATGAGAAAGACATTGCTTTAGTTCAGACTTGGATCAGTGTGTTTTTGCAAATTATGCTTTAGTTGGTCCATTCATTTCCTCTGACAGCATTCTAGATCACTGTTTTGCCAACATAGCTTCACGCTGATTTGGGGATCCAGCCTTTAGATACCCTGAGCGTCACAGTTCCAGGCAGCACAAACAGAATCTTCTAAGGGATTCTAGGTCTGAAATTTGCTTAGACTCTTCCTAAAACATTTTCAAAAGGAATAGAAATTTCTGTAGAGTATGTCAGTGATGAAATGGTTCCATCTGAAGTATTAGACATTCAGGGGATAACATATAAGAGATGTTGGAAAACAATTTTTCCACTGTCTTTTGAGTTAGAAGTCTGGAGAAGGTGCTCACAAGATCACTGGTTTCGTCTGTGGTAAGACAGCACCAACCTGTAACTAGCAGGGCAGATGGCACTAATTAGGTTTGCCCATCTGATACTTGGCTGAAGAATGAACTTGGGATCTGAAAGGGTTATCTTTTTGCCTGTTGGACACTCAAGGTGAGGAGGAAAAAAGAAAAGGGCTCAGAACTGATTGTCTGGTTAGACAATAATGATGGTCTCAGGACCTTAGGCATTTGAACTCTTAAAATTCCAATTTTCTAAAAATAAAAGTATTCTAGGAAATGAAATACTTGTGGGGACAGTGCATTTAAATGGCAAGCTATGCAAAAACCAATGAAAGAAAGAAACTCTGAGAAGCACCTAATAGCCCAATATAACTTTTTTACAGTTCACACATTTTTTTTTTAATACATGTTGGTGTTTATTCCTTTGATCATAATATTTTTACTCTAAAAAACCAACACTGCTACTTGCATTTCTATAGCAATGTGTCCATTTTCCAAGCACTTATTTCCCAAATTGTAGGAAAATATATGAGTTAATCCTGAGGGAAAAATTCCATTCTTCAAACCACACAGCAATTCTCAGTGTAGATACTCTGTTGTTCCAGCAGAAGCAAAATTCCCTCAGGAAATTTATACTACTCTGGCAGCCATCACATCTAAAAGTAAACTCAGCAGAAAAATAAGGATTCAAATGAAAAAAAAAAAAAAAGACACATTGCAAGGTACACTGGATCATCAGTGGTATTTTGGCTGGGAATAGATGGCACAACCAGGGGAAAATACCCCTAGATAAAGGAAAAGAAGTGATAGATACTCTGAATTGTGAAACAAAAAATACTCTGCAATGGTGCCTTAATTTAAGCACATTTCAGGCTCTTTGGATTTCCAGGAAATAAAATATGAAAGCAGAAAAAGATGGCCAGATGCGTCACTTGAGACAAGAGGAGAAGTACTTGTGGGGACAGATATGAAGATGGTCTGAGAGCATAGTCTAAAGTTTAGTCCCACTGTACTGTGACTTAATAAGAATACTGAAGATATACTGAATACCATGTGCCAGTATCTCTGTAAATAAGTGCTTTATTATAGTTACCATTTCATTACATTATTTTAAAAATCTCCATGGAGAGATATTATATATTTTTATATTACATCACATATTATTGTTTTTGGTGAAAATACACACAACAAAACAGACACCTATTCAACAAGACAGATAACATTTTAATCTCCATTTTATAGATGTGAAAGTTGAGGCTTAGAGAGGCTAAGAATTTGCTGAAATTGTTTCTTACCGATAGAGAATGGCTAAGTAGGGATTTGAATGGGAGGGTGGTAGGAACTGCAGATTCAAATTCTGGCTTATGTGATGGGAGTAGACTTCACCAAGAAGTTAAGTTGTGAGTAGCTGTCTGGGGAAGTGTGTTTCGATAAACGGATCAGGCAGTGCTAAGACCTACAGTGTACCCGGAGTAATCAAAGAGCCTAGAGACCAATGGGCTGGAATGAGATAGGCAAGTGAGAACAGTAAAAAATAAAGTCTGGGAATTCCTGAGTACCCAGAGTATGTAAGGCCTTGAAGGCCTTGCAGGGGTATTTGGTTTTTCCGCCAAATGAAATTGCAAGCTAGTTGCATTAATTTGCATATCTTTATTACTGTACTGGGACTACATTAGACTGAGTGAGAGAAAAAAGTTATGAAGGAAGGTCACTGAAGTAGGTCATAGAGGAATTGGCAGGTGAGGAGTACAGGATGGTGGGGTAGCTATCCAGCAGACTGTAAATGTTTGTAAATGTGGCCAGAGCTAGAGTTAGGGATGGGGAAAGACTGGACAAGTTTCTGAAGGCACCTCAGTGGTTATTCCAATGGGTTGTCAACCCAAGAATATGAATGAGTAGACTCTAAGGCTGCGCACTAAATCTTGTTCAAGCCTACTGATGCAATGAGTCCCGTAACAGGCTGTGAAAACCAGTCACTTAAATCCACCGCTAGAATGGGTCAAGGTGGCTGTTCTCCACTGAGGTACTGATGAAAAATCCTACATTTTGGTACATATATATTTGAAACCATGGCTGTTCTGGGGAATAGCAATGTTCAGGAACCTGACTCATACAAAACAGAGCCCCTGATTGCTCAGCTTGAAAAGGTTACTGTTTTGAAAAAGTAGTATCTTAAGGATGTGAAAGGAAGCAGTGCAAGAAAAAGAAAACTCTTAAGGAAAAGTAAAAGCATAAGCACCACATTTTCTAATGGATCTGATGTCTTACCATTCAGTTAATTTTGGAGTCAAAGCTCAATTTTAAATCTGAATTACCTTCTCGTTTTACTTATAAAGGAGTTTTCAGTAAGCCAAATTCAGTAGAAGGAGGTCTAGTTGTTTATTATCTAGCACTAAACCATCCCTTCAATAAGACACCTGTGCAAGCCATTTGGCACTAGTCAACTACTGTTTTTACAATTTAATTATGAATATAATTAGGATGAGTTAAGAGACAGGCTAGGCATCAGCCATAAAATTTCTAGTTTGCAATTGGGAGGGGGGGAAGTACACATACACAATGACTAAGAAACAACACTGTAACAAAAAACCCCGCCAAGTATCTAAGAAGATCAGCTTGCAGTGGAAACTTTGGTAGAAGAGGAGTCTTAGTGAAATCTACCTTTATTTGAATTTCAAATTTCCTTGAAATAGTGCAGTAGAAGATATTTTTATACTACATTATTTTTACATTTCTGGTTTCTTTGTGGTGACCTCTCAAACCCTGCTTTTTGCTCTCTCTGGTTTTAAAGTAATTTGTCACTAGCCTGCTTTTATGTTTAACAACTTTCTTTAGTGACTGGAAAGCTGCTTTTTTTCTCCTGAAGAGCAATGTCATGGAGTTGATGGTGCACTGGAAATAGCCTGACCAAAGGGCAAGATAAACTTAAAAGGCAAGAAATGATTTGCAAACATAATTTATTTTCCCAGTTACCTATTAAATTACCCTTTAAAGGTAAAACAGCATGATGGCCATAGACAAAACCATCAGAACATATAATAGATACTTTTTGTCACCAGGCAATTGTCTTTAAATCATTTTTTAAATGAGGATGATGTGACCAACTGATACACAAGTGCATAACATGTATTTAGTTAGGTATGGTTTATGCTCTCACTTTGTTGACTAATAGTCTACATTTTAAAGGTGTGCAGTCAATCCTATGTGTGCCATTTGTCACAATTTGTTTTACAGCTAAATCAATCAGTGTTTACAAATTGGGCACTTAAAAAATGTATTATTTTCAAATGCTAACTACAAGTGTGACTATATTCACACACCTACCTCTGACCCCACATCAAACATCACAGCCTTCAGTGTGATTTACGCCTCAACATAAGGAAAACAAAAATTCTCTCAACTGGAGCAATGAACAACATCGTGATAAATGGAGAAATGATCGAGGTTGTCAAGGGTTTCATTTTACTTGGATCCACAATCAACACTCATGGAAGCAGCAGTCAGGAAATCAAAAGATGCATCACACTGGACAAATACACTGCCAAAAAAAACCTCCTAAAAAGGAAAGATGTCATCTTGAAGACTAAGGTAATGCCTGACTCAGGCCATGATACTTTCAATAGCATCACACCCGTGTGAAAGCTGGACAACAGACAGAGAAGACTGAAGAACACTTTTGAACTGCAGTGTCAATGAAGAATATTGAATAGACTGTGGACTGTGAAAAGAATGAACAAATGTGTCTTGGAAGAAGCACAACCAGAGTGCTCCTCAGAGGCAGGATAGTGAGACTACATCATGTATACTTTAGACATGTTATCAGGAAGATCAATCCCTTGAGAAGGATGTCTTGCTTGGAAAAAAGGAAGATCAGAAAAAAGAAGAAGAACCTCAAAAAGATGGGCTGACATAGTAGCTGCAACAATGGACTCAAGCAAAATAGTAACTGTGAGGAGAATGCAAGTCCAGACAGTGTTTCATTCTGTTGTACCTATAGGATCACTGTGACTTGGAACTGATTCAATGGTGCCTAGCAACAACAAGACATCATGTATATACCTATGTATGTGGGTGCATGTATAGTATGTGTATATACATAGGCAGAACATATATAAATATGACATATATATCAGCATTGGGGTAATGCTATTCTCTTTAATAGTTCTGTATCTTAAATGCTGTGATGCAAACTATTATTAATGTATCTTATGTTGCCATTTATATAACACACATTCTTAACAAAATAAAGATGAAATATCATAATAATTACATTCTGCAAATGGTCATGTGCCCATAGCTGTTATTTATAACTACCTTCTTCCAGTATTCATTCTATATCACCTTTGCCCTCAGCGAGTACCTCAGCTGGTCATGGCCCTTTGCCTGGTGCGGTGACCCAAACCTTCCTTTCTGAAGGATCTGGGCCATTAGTAGCCCTGTTTGAATTGTGTTGTTTTAGTTTTTCACTGAATTTATTCCCAGGACATGGTAGAACTAAGAAATGCTCCAAGGCATCTCCTATGTTCCAGATACACTCTTCCTTACTTCCACTGTGTAGAAGCAGCCGAATATCCTCATGGTAATCAGGAATAATCTCAGCAGCCAGTACAGGTGTACCACAAGGTCATTTGACAAAGGAGTTAACACTGATTCCATGACCGTAATGAGAATACATGGAACATTACTGGAAGTCATATTTTTACACCCACAACTTTGGAATCTTACAATAAATCAATGAATGCAAACTTTAGAAGCTGTAATGTGAGCACTGAAGAGCTGAGGTGAGAAGGGTGACCAAAACAGAATGGTCCGAGAATCCTTGAATAAATGAGCTTTGTCACAGGTTTATATCAAACCACCAAGTTCATCCTTCAAAAATAATAGGGAACATATCCTGTAAGTAAGTGCATGAGGCCATTGCTCTTTACTTTCTTCTTCATCTACAAATCAATAAATAGTTTGACTACCATCTCAATTCTGATGATTGCCTAGACCTGAGAGAAGGCAGATGAAAACAGAGGTATTACAAGTAGCTGTGATGTGAAAGCAGAGTGGATGCTGTCTACAAATTAAGAAAGTCCTATACCTTAAATGCTTCAGTAGGTGTAAAAATGGCTTCTCAAAGATGTCCATGCCCTTATCAGCAGAGCCTGTGAATATTACGCTATATGGCCAAAGAGGCTTAGCAGCTCTGATTAAATTAGGACCTGACCACAGAGAGATTACCCTGCATTCTGGGTGGACCTCACACATCACAAGGTTCTCAAAAAGTGAAAGGAGACAGAGAAGAGTCAGAGGGAGATGTAACCACAGAAGTGGTTAAAGTCACGTGATAGGAAAAGGCGTCTCTCAGCCACTGCTGTCTTCGAAGTTGGAAGAAGCAGATCGTGAATGAAGGACAGCTTCTAGAAGCTCGAAGGGCAAGGAACCACACTCCCGCTGGATGTGTCCAGAAGGTTAACGTCCTGACAGCACATGGATTTTTGCCCAGTGTCCGACTTCTGACCTACAGAACTGTAAGGTTAATACATTACTGTGGTTTGGTGTTGTCAAGCCGGGTCTGACTCACAGTGGCCCTGTCCACAACAAAACCCTGCCCAGTCTTGTACCCTCTTTGCAATCATTATCATGCTTGAGAGCGAGGACAATAAATTAGTCTTGTTTTAAGCAACTGATTCTACTTGGCCTTGGGAGGAATATTCTTCGAGGAGACAGGGACTGTGACAACTGACTTTGGAAAAAAAAAAATCTTCACCAAATCATTTGCACAGGCAGACAGCAATACTTGTAGAGCCATGATAGTGTGGATGTTAATGGCATTTATTGATTTGCTATTTGGATAAATTAATGAAGACTTACAATGGCCATTAAAATATAAAAATGGGTCACTCAAAATGGCTGGTTCTGGAAAAGGGTGGAAAAGTAAAAGAAAAGGGGGACGCAGTTCTCTTTGCAGACAGAAGCTACCACTTGTTTGGGAGTGGCTCTAGTGTTGCTATGATGCTGAAAGCTATGCCACCAGTATTTCATACACCATCAGGGTTGTCTCGGTTTTGCGTGGGTTTCAGTTGAACCTCCAGAACAAGATAGACTAGGAAGAAACACCTGGCAATTTGCTTCTGAAATTTGGCCAGTGAAATCCTATAGCTCACCACAGAATGTCATGCACGGTACGACTACTGTATGACAAATTCCCTAGGTCCGAAGGTACCACGAAAAGCAGCAACAAGGGACTCGCACACCACTGATCATGATGACGGCGCAAGTTCAAGCATCGTTCCACACTGTTACACACGATAAGGTCTCCATGAGTCACATCCAACTCGAGGGTACCTAGCAACTGCCCAAGGGGAAGTCAGGAGATCCTGTTGAATGCCCATGGAACAAGACACACAGGTTTAAGTACACCATTTAAAGTTACGAAGGGAATAAACAGAAGAGCTAAATACAATAAAGTAACTATCAAATATCGGAAGGAGTGCAGTAGTCACGTCAGGATACTTTACAAGGTTGCCAAATCAAGAAGTTAAAGATACTATCTAGAGTTACGAAAGTAACCACTGGAGGAACTAAACACTGAAACACTTAGGGGAGGCTTGCCTGTTAGGAGTTGCCCTGGGGATTCGAGATGACAGAGTCTACACTTACTGTCTTCTATCACCAGCTGTTCTGTAAGATTTGTTTTATTACTTGGACATGTTGTGCTTTGATACAGGGGGGAAAATTGTAAAAAAGAATACTAACAAAACTTCAACACAAAATAGTTACTCGTATGAAAAAGGAAAATAACATTGTATGTATCTGAGTGAATCTGAAAAGAGGATAAGAGAGGAACTGGTTTTAGGAATAATAAAGTGGCAGGTTAGAGGGCAGTGTTCAAAGCATTGATGGTTTTGTTATCTATTTAGCAACAGCTGAAACGTTACTTACTCTTGGGAAGTTCTACCTTATTTCTAAGAAAAAATTCCTAATTATTTAATATAATGCCAGAATTTCTGATCACATATTCATAATCTTGAGTTTCAAAAAAATGAATGAACTTGGTTTTATACAAGATAGCCTTATATAGGATAATACAATAGACAGATACTGAGCAACAACTAGTTAATTCTTCCTCAGGCAAGATTTCTTTGGGCTAAATAGTCCCAGAAAGACAATGTAGGAAAATGCAAACATGTTTATGTTTTAGAATCTGGAGTTGAATACTAAGCCTAATCTTCAGAGTTTTGTAAGCTTTAGAAATATTTCTGAGTCTTGCTTTCATCTTAAAAAAAAAAAAAAAAAAGGATTTGTTTTGAAATCATTTATTGATCACCTAATACAACGTAAATGGAAATCCTGGTGGCTAAATGATTTGTCTATTAACCAAATGGTTGGCAGTTTAAATCTACTAGGAGCTCCTTGGAAACTTTATGGGGCAGTACTACTCTGACCTGTAGGGTTCTTACATGTTGGAACTGACTTGACAGTGGTGGCTTTTGTTTTAGACACCCTAGTTGGCATAGTGGTCAAGTTCTACAGCTGCTAACAAAAAGGTTAGCAGTTCAAAATCACTAAGTGCTCCTTGGAAACTCTATGGGGCATTCTACTCTGTCCTATACGGTGGCTATGATTAGGAATTCACTTGATGGCAATGGACTATTTTTAATATAATGTAAGGAGAACGTTACCTTACTTAACTCTCATAATGGACCTGAATTAGAAAATATTTTCCACATGATCTTTCTGTTTCTCCAATATCTCCTTTGTTATTTGGAGGCTTAAATGAGATCATTGTCAGAAAAGGCCAAGGAGTTTTAGTCTACTCTTTCTTTTTCCCAAGGACTTTGGGGAAAGGAGGATATTAAAACAGAAGGAGCACTGCCTTTTGTCTTTTTCTTTGCATCTGTAGAGTTACCAGAGTAAAAGATTGGAAATAGAGGTAAACTTAATACATTTCTAAGGATTTAGATGTCCTGGAAATGCCCAGACCCCCTGCAGGCCTCCAGCCACAAGATTGCATCACCTATCATAAAACTCTATAGTTCTGTTTTTCTACCAAATTCACATTCACAGTACTAATCATGGCTTCAGCACAAGTCATTTCCAGGGACTTAAGTCCTTATAGTCAGTGGGTTAAGTCCACAAGCAATAACCTGCAGGTGACCTAATTGCATTGACCTCAAGTATGGAATTTCAGATCAATAGCTGCAGAACTTGGATTCTGAAATATAAAACAAACTTCAGTGTTTCTGTTACCCCAATGGTGTTATCAGACAGGGAATCACTATGGCAATGGCAGTGACTTATAATATTAATGTTTGCTTCTGGTCCAAAAAAAAAAAACACCCAACTATTTAAAAAAATAAATGCCTTCTGTTCATTCTTCTTGGAACATCTAATGATGACTTTCAAGCATATAATGAGAATTAACAGTAATTCAAATAACACAAGCGTTTTTTTTTTTTTGGTACATAATTGCTTGTATATGAAATAATCTTCCTCCTCAGAGGCAACGCTACTTGGATGTAACATTCCTTTTGGAATATACTTTTTAACTGTCATGAAAAGGGAACAGATCTCTCAATTTGGAGCCAAATAAAAATGTGAAGCCTTCACACCCTGAGCTCAGGGGTGCTGAACGAGAAAAGAGAAGTCACTTTGCCACTACGTGAACCATGCCCTTGACTTATATGGCATTTTGACAGCATCTAACCAAACAACTGAAACCACTTCAAGAACTTACACCAACAGAAAAGAATAAATTTGACACAAGGAACTGGTTGTTCAAGTGAAGAAGAAGCTGAAGGATGAGGTAACCAAATAACTAGCCGCAGCAGGAAGCCAGGGCCTCCTGAGGCCGGAACCACAGTGGGCCTGTCCAGCAGACTGAATACACGGATGAGGCAGATTGGTGCACAGGGTCAGGGCATAAACTAGTCAACTCTCTGGTTCTCCTTCCGTTGCCAGAACACCTCTGTATCTCCTGTGAAAAGTTTCCACTGGCTGAAGCTTCCGGAAGCCCTCAAGGGCAACTACAAAACACAGATAGGGTCAATCCTACTCTGCTTCCGCAGCACAGAAGGGACAGGTGAGGATCTGAGGGCAAAGAGGCCCGGGTTCACTATCTGTGGCCATCTCTGCTGTGAACTGACTTTACCTGGTTAGTATCTTTTCATCAAAACCAAGAACTCATGAATGGTCTGCTGAGCAGCTCACTGAACATGTTTTACAAGAAGCAGTATTAAAAAAAAAAGAAAGAAAAACTATTGAGCCATTGAGTTTGTTCTAACTCATGGTGACCCCATGTGTGTCAGATTAGAACTGTACTCTGCAGGATGTTCACTGGCTGTGATCTTTTGGGGGTAGGCTGTCAGGCTGTACTTCGCAGGCCCCTCTGGGACGAGAGCTATGATGAATTCCAGCACACCTTTGGGACTGGATATAAATGTTCTCATAATTTTGAAGAAAAGCAAATTCATCCTAATTTTTTTTGGATCCTATTCACTTTTTTTTTATTTTGTGTTGTTCCATTGTCATGGAATTAGATGTCTATTTTACCATCTCTTATGGACATTTCAATATGAACTACAACATGGAGCTGAGATTACTCTGAATTTAGCACCTAAGAACTAGCTTCAAGTTTATGCCCAGAGGCAAATGTTAGTAAACATGTAATCTGTACAACATCATAACGTATTTCTCAGCTACATTACCTGTTGGTGAATCCTCCCACCCCCGCCTCATATTAAATACAATGTGCGCAAGGGAAAAATGATAGATGTTAGATGGGAACTTCCCATACTTAAAGTGCAGTTTTTCTATAAGCCTACAACTGCTGTAAAAACTAGTGTATTATTTTAAAAAAAGATTACCTTCTCACACAAAGCTCACCTGGAAAAACATTGCCAGCATTTGTACAGTGGCTTACATTTTTAAAGGATTTTACTGGGCACTATGCCATTCACAACCCATCATGACCCATTTTATCGGCATTGGCAAAAGTTCTAGCTAATAACTGTTAGTCACAGTAGGATGCTGCCTGTCTTGATTCTGCTCCCTTTAATCCTGACCAAGCCTGTGTTTCTCAAACTCTGTCCAGTTTGGGCTTGAGTCAAGGATAACCAAGAGATGGCCCTGCTTTTTAAGCAAATTCAAATAGTTCACCGTCAAGGGGATTATGAGGGCCTGTTTTCTATATTTCTCAAGCTAGTGGCTTGAGCTAAAGCTAATATCTCCAGAATCAGGTAAATTAAAGGAAGCCGAAGTGATGAGGTTTCCATAAGATGTCTCCCCAAACAGTACATGAGTACAAGCGCATTCCTATGTGAGATTGATGATCTTTGCTTAAAACTGTGTAGGACATGATGTGAAAATTGTATGAGTTCCTTAAATTTCCACAGCCAGGGTTAGAGGCCCCAGTTCAAGTCTGCTCAGTCTTTTCCCAGAGCTCGCAGCATCAGTGAGGCTCCACACTTGCATCTATGAAGATGATGTCAGTATAGCTATGGGGGAAATGCATGCTTATTTATTTTTCCCTCATTCCTCCTCTTAAAGGAAATAAAGAGACCCCAGGAGGTATGGTGGTTAAGCGCTATGGCTGCTAACCAAAAGGTCGGCAGTTCAAATCCACCAGGCACTCCTTGGAAACTCTATGGGGCAGTTCCACCCTGTCCTGTAGGGTCTCTGTGAGTCAGAATCAACTTGATGGAAATGCGTTTGGTTTGATTTGGGGTTTGGGAACTACAAAGTGTTCTTCTTGAGAAGCTCAGGGCTCATGAAATGAAAAGTTATGACATGGCATAAGAATTCCAGCTCCACTTCAGAACCAATGATTCCAAAAGTTATCGCATTAAACAACAACTACAACATCTGAAATAGTGAGCAGCTTATAAGAGAAAGGCCTGGGAGAATTAACTCTGCTTTATTCCCCTCGACAACATTTTGCCAGAGCTTCAGACAGCATGATGACTTTTGTAAAATGAAAAACAGATGAAGAGTTTATGCTGACGGACTCTTCTTCAGCTTGGGTTCTCAAATCCTACTGATGAGAGCACGGCACACATAGGCACCCAAGTTCAGACCTCTTAAATAGAGGACTTTTTTTCCTTGTAAATTTTTCTTGATTGGACTTTAATTAAGCTCCTGCTAGGCTTGCAAGCCTTTTTATTATTATTACTTTTTTTTACCTTTCTTCTTTTTTTTTCTCCCTTAAGTCAGCCTGCCTGCCAGGACACATTTCCCAAGCTGTCACAATCTTAGTGGGTGTACCCTTAGATGTTAAAGACACAACAGTAGTTGCTCCTCCAAAGACAAATGGAAAAATTTTCCTTGCATTTCAGAAAGATTTATTTGTTTTTACTTAGAAGTGTGTGTGTGTGTTTTCTGAATAAGAAAACAGGGGGAAAACAAGCTTCATGGAATGTAACTATCAGTCTCTAACATATAACCCAGTGTCCTGTAAAGTCACCAGTCAGGCAAGAGAAACTTATCATTACTTCATTTGATATGCACTTCTCTCATGAGCAAATGACAGCTGAGTACGTTGGTAGTGTTGGTGAGCGAAGGGTGAGGGAGCCTCGAGAAGGTAATGCCACAGCCAACAATTTAGCACATCATTAATGAATCGTAATCTTTAATTCACTTAGGTCATTTTTCAAGACCCCTCTGCACTCAGTTAAACTCCCTGGAATTCTGAAAGTATAAAGACAGTGAGTTAGGTGACCTCTTAAAGCAGATTCCAAGGGAAGCTATTTTCACCGGAGGAGGTTTATTTAAAAACAATCTACCTTATACAGGATGCCTCCTTCTTTGTTTTCTAATTTTGTAACTCAGGTAATATTGTAAGAGAGAAAAATTAGCCATCAAAAACACAGACACCAAACGAAAGACCCAGAGCTTCGGGGATATGGTCTGTTTTCTATGATGGTTAGCATCATCGCTGTTGCTATCCACTTAATAAGTCCCACAGTGCCAGGTGACTCCACCAACTGCTCCTGGATGTGAGGTACTTACTGACTGCCTCCACAAACCGCTCAAAGAAGCTGTAAGGGAAGAGCGGCTCCGGCAGCTCCCGGAAAAACATCTTCAGTGCTCCGGTGACAACGTGGATGTCCTCCCACTGGCTGTCGTCCAAATTCAGCTTCTCTTCTGGGAAAACACGAGGAGAAATGGAACAACTGGTTTTAATGAAACAATTACAAGACACTAATTATTATGTTAATGTTTGCCTACTATCATCAGCAACCGTTAACAGCCTTCTGTACCTAGAGGTTTGGTGCTGTGCATGTTTTTTTTTTTTTCCACCTCCTCCTTTTTCAGTAGGAAGGGAACATTTTCAATGGAATACCATCTGTAGGAATGTAGCTAACAGAAAAGCAAGAGACACAAAGAGACAGTGCCATTGACACAGTATGTCAGATACATTTATTCCCATAATGCATCAGCATGAAAATCAGCACCAGAGCTCAACAAGATTCAGAGCTATTTAGTTTTGAGGCTGAGGGGCTAAGAGTTGCCAATGATGGCCGGCTCAAGGGACCGGCCTAAAGACCTTGCTGAGCCAAGAGGAGACATATGCTAAACATGGCAATAGAAAATGAGTTATTGCTTTACATGCGTTAGCCTTGCTATGTACAAGGAAATAATGGGTAACACTTTTTTCCCCTTATTTGCCTGAATACAAAGTCAGCAAGGAATAGAATACTGAGTGAGAAAGGATATTAATTCCTTCGTACTCCTTCAAAAATATCTTATTTATTTATTTTTTTTAGTTTTCACCTCGGTGAGGAAAATTCCCCCAGCAACAATATTAGACAGACCCCTGTTGGCCTATGTAGGCTGTGCAAAGCTGTCAAGAATGGTAACACACTAAACACAAACCACAAGTGCTTACCAGCTCCTTTTAGGAACAACAAAAATGTTTGCTTGGGAAGCCTGAGTGAGTTCAGACATTTAAATATTAAAGAAAGTCAAAGTCAAAATGAAGTTTTTAGTGGAGACAAAGCAATGCAGGGTAATTGTTTTCTTCTCTGAATTCTCAACACAGAAGCCTGGAATCATCGTCACCCAAGAAGTGGACGTGTTAGGGTCTGAAAGGGACATCCCTCATGTGAAGTTAAGAGGAAGCAAAGCACAAGGGCACTGCTGTTGACTTACAGGATTTACATTTCTCTACATGAAAGGTAGAAAAAATTTTTTTTTCTTCTGCACATAAGAAAAACATAAGATAATCATTAGAGATGATCTGGGGTTTGACTCAAAGGCTGAGCATCCTGGACAAGAATTTAACAGGTATCTGGTACACTGTTCCTCTACCTGACTTGGGCTCTCATTCAGTGCCCCCTTGGTGTCAGTTTTATGAATGTGGAAATGCATTCTGTACCCAAAAAATACAAAAAGCAGGGAATCGTCACTGCAGGGGCTCTCTGCATGGACTGTTTCACCAGCACTGTTCATGTCCTTTAAAAAATATGAGCCCAAATCTTTATCAGATCCCTTTTTCCTAAACAGATTATTATTGCCAGGGCTGGTAAGTGACTGCTTCTGTTCAATAGAATGTTTGTAAGGGAAAGAAGGAAGGTGGCTCTGTTTATTTCAGACTTTGCCTCTTTTCAGTCTTCACTGCTACCTCAATCATAACACAATAATATGATCCACAACAAAATTCGCAGAGGAGACCTTCTTCCTGCCCTGCAATCATTTTTGATTGATTGTATTTCAACAATTAGTCTTTTATTTTGCTACACGCTATTGAAATAGGCCGACAGCATCTTAGCAGGCCAGCTTTAAACAGTCAACTGTTAACAATAGCATCAAAAAGGGAGACCTGATGGGGTTTACTGTCACTTTAAAAACGGGGTTTTCACATTGTTGAAATCTGTCAGATATTTTGAAATGTCCCTCTCACTATGGTGCCACACCCCCTGCGTGCCCTTATAATAAAATTGGTTTTACTCCTGATTAAATCATTTTCTCCCTACCCACTACCATACTTCTCATAATGGACCTGTGCGCGCTACAGCTGGTGTTCTTCCCATGGTACCAATTCTTACTTTATCTTTTAAGCACTTTGCTGCTAAGATCTCATGCAGAGTGCTTATGTTTTGTTAAGAGCTTCATTCTTAGAGAAATAGCTTAACACATGTTCTAAAAATGTTGTACAACTTATTGCTTAAAACACATTTAGAAAATGTATAAGTAGTGTAGCTTTGGCACTGAACTTTAAGTGGAAACCTAAACACACACACACACACACATACACACACACACACACACACACACACATATGCATGCAAACAAACAACTATCTCTACCAAATATTTACTGAGAAAGTCCATTGCAAAATGCCTTACATCAGATTTCTTTGCCTATTTTGGTGCGTAGGTTCAGGACTGCCAAAGGGAAGTGGTAGGCTGGTGAAAAAGGGAATTTTTATCTTGGGCAAGGACACTGCAACAGCAACAGATAACTGCTTATTCTGAGGCAAATTCCATTAATGTCTGTCACTTTGACATAAAGGTAGGTTAATTAAAGTAACTGTGAATCTAGATTGTGTCTATACAAACACACACACGTATACATACATGTGTATATATAGAGAGATACACACACAATATATATATGTAACACAAGTTGATAATGACACAGCTAGCATTACTTTTAACTTGTGTTGCAAAAATCTGTGTTTCTACCATAGACATTTACGTAGTCTTTATTTAAAGAAAAATAAGATAATTTTTAGCCCTCCAACAAGTAGCTTAAAAATGCAATATGGTAGGCAGTTGGGAAGAGACTTTTTGCACAGAGTATTTTTTATATTAAATTTTTCATAATCAACTGAAATTATAATTTCTTGTAAACCAGAGGACTTCAAAAATATATCAAGTACACCACGTCTTACATAACATGCCATTGTACCCCTATTTGTAGATCTTCTCACGAATCCACCCAGTTTTCAAGATGAACTGATTAAAATCTATCCTAGTGTTAGATTGGATGGGCGGTTGTAACTAGACTGCTAGCGCCTGTGGTGTCTCAAATCTCTCCCTTTTTCTATAGAGCAGATTTCTCGACAATGACACCATTGATATCTGATGTTAGTGACTTCTGATCTTTTTTTTTTTTTTTTGCCTTGGGAGCTGTCTTTTACATTGCAGGATGTTTAGCAGCATCCCTGGCCTCAACTCACGAGATGCTAGTAGCACTCCCTAGTGGTGACGGTGAAAAGTGTCTCCAAATAT
Source organism: Heterohyrax brucei (assembly GCA_028571685.1). NCBI lineage: Eukaryota > Metazoa > Chordata > Mammalia > Hyracoidea > Procaviidae > Heterohyrax > Heterohyrax brucei. The sequence goes on along the minus strand of CM053146.1, from coordinate 44,928,198 downwards.
TGCCAAATGTAGCCTGGGGAGGCGGAGGAGGAGGGTCAGGGAGCAAAATGGCCCCAGGGCGAGGACCACTGCAATGGAGACTATAATTTTATAGAAGTTACTCAATAAAGACTGATTTATGAAGTGTACTTGAAGAAGGCAGATAATCAGAAAGCCAGAAACTCACACACTAAAATTTCCTTAATACGAGCTTAAGAGAGGTAATAATATTATTGTCAAATCAAAAGCTTTTAAAGAACTAAATTTACATGACTACATTGTAGAGCACTTCAGAGCAAAAACAACAACCCAATAATTATTTAGTGCTTAAACTGCATTAAGGACAGTGTTATGCACTTTACATTCATTATTCCATTCAATCGTCTCAATAAAGCAATGAGTTAGATGCTATGGCTATTATCATCTCCATTTTACAGATAGGGATAATGAAGTACAGGAAGCCGCAGTAACTTTCCCATACTAAAAGGTGCTGAGACCCAGGAAACCCCCACTCAGAGCCCCCATGCTTAAACTTAATCTTAGTTGGCAGAAGCTGAAAGAGAAAAGGCAAATAAACAGTAATTGCCAATGGTAGTAGATTGACGGTTACTTCAAAGATAGTGATTTTTGTATTTTATTCCTAACTATCTCACTTTAGGCTATGTTTTTAACCTGTAAGCCGACTCTAGTCTTTCATAATTGCTCATTTATAAAGTAGAGCTTCTTTTATAAACACATGTAAAACACACTGGCAATAAAAAGAAATGACATTAGCAAAGGGTCAGGAGATGGTGTAAATGGGTAGGTGGTGGTGGAAAAAGATTATACAAAACATCTCTTTCAGGCTTCTCTTTACCACTAATTCATCATGTATCCATTTGTTTATTTATTTGTAAAGTGAAGACAACTGGAAAGATCATTTTTTTTTTAAACGGGAAATACCAGATATGAAAATGTATCTGAAAACACTTGTAAAGAATAAGGAGCCAAACAAATCTAAGGCACCTCAATGATAGGGAAAATGAATAAAGGCCAAATGGCAAAATATTTAATGAGGTAATGGAAATACCAAGGAAACATCATAAACCATTCTGGTTATTCTAGAGGAATTACTTCAGTGTGATGCATTTTGTCATAGGGGATCAACAAAAACTTTATGTGCTGGGGTTAATGACAAAGAAGAAGTCTGGTTGAATCAAGACACCTTACTTACTCCTATAATCTATGCTGGTCTGCCCTGGGCCCCTAGTTAGGCTATGTTAAATTCATTTTAGTCATAGCTCTTTGCTTAAGATATTCAAACAGAATTTGAAGGTAGATTAAGCTCTAGAGTCCAAATACTCTGTAACTTTGTGAGATTACCAAAACTATGTCTAAAAGTCATTTCCAAACAAGGCTACCCTGAAGTGTTCTCTCTTGAAGAACTCTCTGTAAGTTTCACTTATTTAGTAAAAATTTATCTATATCATGTGAACAGCGGCTACATTTGGGGAAAAAAATGACAATAATGTTTAGCATAAATCTTTCTTAAAAAAAAAGAAGTGACATTCTACAGATACAGAAGCTCAATGGTCGTTTCCAGGGAAAAAGAACATGTAAATATCACAAATAGTTTAAGCACGACTTCAACCCTGGTGGTATAGTGGTTAAGTACCACAGCTACTAACCAAAAGGTCAGCAGTTCAAGTCCATCAGGAGCTCCTTGGAAACTCTATGGGATGGTTGTACATTGTTTATAGGGTCTCTATGAGTTGGACTGATTTGATGGCAATGTTTTGTTTCTTTTTTTGTTTGTTTGTTTAACCTTGGTGTCATAGTGGTTAAGAGCTATGGCTGTTAGCCTAAAGGTGAGAAGTGTGGATCCACCAGGTGGTACTCTATGGGGCAGTTTTACTCTATCCTATAGGGTTGCTAAGAGTTGAAATTGACAGGGTTTTTATTTTTACTTTTTACCTCTTATAATGCACATTCTTCTGTAGATTGGACTAGCCAGAAATTACCATAGCAGGTTAAATTTTAACTAAAATCAAAATGTTTTCACTCACTGAGACATGAAATGTGGCTGCAGACAACTGGAACTATTCAGAACAGCACAGTACTGCAAGAGTAAAATGGTAATTTCTCTATGTGTACTGAAAAACAAGTGCATTTTTCCCTTGTTAGTTTCTCGATAGCACTTCTAAAGCCTATTTCTAACTTTTATGTTATGGTCATAATTAAAGAAGAGGAGAAGACACCCCAAGTTTCCCACCATATGGAGGAAGTAACTCTGATTAGTAAAGCGACAAGAACCCCAGCCGTCCTTAATCTCTCATAAGGGATGTGGAATTTGCCTCCGGTGCAGATGACCATTTGGAAACCTTATCTGAAAGAACCACTGAGTACATGAAAGTCACATCACATGCAAAAGAGATGTCAGAGGGACTACCAATCCAAAATAATAATAATATGTTTAGTCCTAAAAACAAAAGTGGAAGATTAGATATTAAAGTAAATAAAATGGCATTGTTTATCTATAAGGATGGAGCTGATTTTTAGTTTATTGTCTAAAGGAGCAGACCAAAAGAAAGCCGACTGAATCATGTGAATACCTCAGTGTTTCTTGTTGTGCTGGCTTCTTTAAGTGACAGTTCAATCCAATTTCCAGTGGATTAGAGAGGTTCCAAAGTCTCAAACACGGTGATGTAAATCCTTTTCCAAAAGTTTAATTGCTCTGTGCAGCACTATCGAAAGCCCCTACCTTCCACACCTAGGCTACAGTTTGAGACTTCAGTGAAGACATTATCTTAGACAACCAGGACAGTTGGCCAGTTAATTTGTTTCTTCCCTTAAGCTTTACTAAATACACATCAACAACAGAGTTTATGAGCCAAGGCACTGAGCTATGTGGTTTTCAAAGAGGCAGCTGCTAAAGCTATTTTATAAGAGAGCATTAACAGGTGTGCATAATATTTACTAATGTGAATAGATGTCAAAGGCGGCACCTTGAAGACTAAGGTGCTCCTGACCCAAGCCATATCATTTTCAGTCACACCTTATGCCTGTGAAAGCTGGACAATGAACAAGGAATTCAGAACAAGAATTAATGTCTTTGAATTGCGTTGGAGAAAAATTGTGAAAATACCATGGACTGCCAAAAGGACGAAAGATCTGTCTTGGAAGAAGTACAACCAGAGTGCTCCTTAGAAGCAAAGATAGTGAGACTACATCTCACATACATCAGGCATGATGTCAGGAAGGATCAGTCCCTGGAGAAAGACATCATGCTTGGTAGAGTGTAGGGTCGGTGAAAAAGAGGAAGACCCTCAACAAGACGGACGGACACAGTGGCTGCAACAATGGACTCAAGCATGACAATGACTGTGGGCACGGCACAGTTGTGCATGGGGTCGCTAGGAGTCAGAACTGGCACACAGCCACCTCACAATAACAACAACAACACCATGAATAGAAAATGATTGGCAGTGAATGCTACCTTGTATTCTGTTTCTGTCTCTCAGAATCATATTCTATTGACCTTGAGGATGAGTGGAGACAAACTCAAAGAAAAAACATATCACCCCCCAAAAGGACGTTATGCCCAGGGATAGATTACTCATTAACTGCACAGGCTTACTTGTGTTTACTCGCTAATCTGTAGTGCATAATTTCATCTTTCTTGGTGTTAAGTCTGCTGACCGAAAAGTCTGCAGTTTGAATCCAGCAGGCGCTCCCTGGAAACCCTTTGGGGCAGTTCTACTTTATCCTACAAGGTTGCTATGAGTTGTAGTCAACTGGATGACAGTGGGTATTCAGGTTCAACCTAACTATTCCAAATTATTTATTTTATGAACTAGCTGGATACCTTATATTATGGTCTCCAGACATAGCATAAAACCACGATTGCCATTATCTTAGCCATTCTTTTGTTCCCAGCTACCGCTTGTAGAGCAGACATATCTCACTGCTGCTATAGTCTGAGACTCAGTGAAACTAAACCCACTGCTACTGAGTGGGTTCTGACTCACAGAGACCCTGTAAACAGAGGAGAATGGTCCCATCGAGTTTCCAAGGAACACTTGGGGGGTTTGAACAGCTAACTTTCTGGTTAGCAGCCGTAGCACTTACTACTACGCTCCCAGGGTTTCCAGTTAGGACTTCTTCAGGAAAAACCTACATAAACTCAATCACTTGTCTACAGCCAAAGCATTTCTCAAAGAAGGAGAAAAATAATTTTGGCTAGGAAATTTTGTACTCCCAAATCAAAGAGATTTATTCTTCGCAGTTTGCCACAGCGACTCCTAGGAAGCTGTCTGGAGGCTCATTTTACCTCAGAAGATTAGATATTTGGACCTGTACACAAAAATGGGCAGATCTGACACCTGATCTACATTTTGGTGTAGCCTACTTGAAGCAGGAAGGAGACAGGAAGCAAGGAAATGACCAGAAACTAACTCTTAGATGATATATATATTTTTCAAGTTCTATGTCTTAATATCAAATGGAGTAAGTTGGCATGTCTGTTGCTGTACTTTTTATGTACTATGGAGTACATGCGCATCATTCGAAATCATTTGCATAATTCAAGGCAAGGGAATAATATCACAGGTAGGATGAGATATCTTTAGTTACTCTCTTTGGAGGAGGCAGACCAACCTTTTACTATATCTAGTTCAGGAAATGAGTCAGGAATGAGAATGTCTTATTTTTATTTCTCCTCAGATTTCATCTGAATGTAAATAATAACATAATGAATAGGTACAACTGAAACTTGTGAAGCAAGCACCACAGATGGAAAGTATAACAAATGTGTCACTGCTTTGTGTATTTTTAATTTATAACGGCATAACATAAAACATCTTCCCATCATCATAACTACATGCATAATGCCACCTTATAAAACGATGTTACTGACATTATGCTTCTCTCCAGGCTTCTCATATTTTGTCTCCACATCTGAGAAGAGCCCTGCTCTCATTCTAACAGCAACACAATAGGCAACTAGCTTTTCTTTAAGTTAGGATCATAAGTAAAAAAAATAAAAAAAGGTGCATTTCATGTACCAATGTATGCTGCTTTCATTCCTTTCTTATCCAGAGTTACTAATACTGCTCTTATTTCTATAGAGTCAAAGACTTTTTGTACTCTGCAGACACCATACACAATAGTTCATTTTAGTTGACCATCTTCTCCAAACAGATTCTGAATTTGCTTGAATTCCATGGATGATTTCATATATTACATCCAAAGCATAGAGGATCTGTAGGATTAAATCTCAACAAAGTCGTTTTTAAAAGCTTCCTTCATATTGGCTCTAAATTTCAACACTGCTACTTGTTCTCTGCAAGTTATATTCACAAATACCAAACAGAAGATCAGGCCCAACAATATCTCATCTTATATCTAAGAAGTAAGTCTAAGTCTTATAGCTGCCCACATAGAAATAGTATGTCTACCGTAGGTACAAGTACATCTACAGAGCTTTCTTAACATTCTGACTTATCGCTCATCATATAAGAGCAATTTTCTCTCCCTCCTAAGTCTGTGTGAAAGTGAAATGAGATAATACATGCAAAGGTTTCTTGCTACAATCATTTAAAGAAGAATGAGGGCAGCGGGGCATTACCATCTTTGCCAGCCTGGCTTTGGAAAACATTTCCACAATCTAATTTTTAGCTTTAATTGTCCCTCTTACTATACTATTGGTATGTATAGCGTTAGAAATGATAAGATCTACAAAGACAGAGACTTGGATTTTTCCTCATCAAGAAGTCTTCTGGAAATACTCTTTCAAGAATGTAGAAGTAAAAGGTAAATAAAACTGGTAGATTAAGACATTGCTATTTTAATTTGGTGAAATCATTTAATCCCTTGATAAGACATCTGTTATCAATTAAAGATAACCAAAAGGAAGAGAAAATTTCTAGGAATTATGGAAGATAGTGATCTTTTTAAAACCTAAATTGCCTTGATTAGTTTTAACTCATCCAAGTAGTTGAGTAAATTTTCACTGTCATAGCACAAGACTAGTTAGAGCTCTACCAAGGCATATAAAATAAGTTGTGGGTGTTTTATAAATTTTATAATTATAAGATTAACATTGGGCAAGATGACCCAGTCTCCTTGTGTCTGTTTCTTTTTGAAACTGCAGGATAAGACCACCCAGTTAATATTACCTCTACGCAATTTTTCAAGCCCAGAATAATGATACGGAATCTTAATGACTGCAGTTATTATCAGTATTTGCTTTTTTTTTTCTTTTTTCAGAAGTTTTCTGCCTACCTGACTCCAGGAACCTGTTGACAATTACAGCTTTCAAAGTTATGGAGCACACCACCACTCAAGTGCAACTTTTTACTGCAAACTGAGAAACTCATAATTCACACAAATAACTTCCCATATATATTTTTTTGTTACAAAGGAGTTATAAACTATAGTTGATTGAAATAGTCAAAATATTTGAAAGTGACACTTGAGAACCTCTAATTGTTAAACAGGAAGTGCATGGTGGTTTTTGTTTTTAAAACTGTATTTATTTAAATTGAAAATATGCAATTCACACCATTTTAAGGTGAATATATGAAAAAGAGTTTCTCTGTGAAGTCTCTTTCTGGATGGTCCCCAAATACTCGATTTCCATTCCTGGGAGAAAACTGATGTTACCAATTTCTTATACCTTTTAAATATATTTTATATACATTTACAAGAAATACAACCTCCCAATGTCATTTAAGAAGAGCACAATGTATGCACTCTTTCATAACTTTATTTTTTTCACCCAATAATGTATCTTGGAAATTATTCACTATGAGGACAAATGAACTTCTTCGCTTTTTTCTTTTCTTTTTTTTTATAACTACATATTACTTTAATGGATATGCATAGTTTACTTAATGAATCATCAGTTTTTGAATACTTTGCACTGTGATAAAGCAAATAAGTTCATATATGTGTGGGTATATACCTGTGTGAATAGAACAAATTCTTTACTAGACCTAGAGCGTCTGGGTCAAGGGCTGGATATAAACATAATTTTGAAAGAAAATGACAAACTGTTCTGATAGGCATCTGGCTAATTTATGGTATCATGGCTGTGTTTGAGAGACTACATCACAATAAAGACACATACTCATTACTTCCTACAACTACTCTCAGATGTCCAGAAATAAATTGTGCCTTTGAATATGTAGTGGGAGAAATACATAACAAAGAGTAAAATAAGGAACCAACCATACAGACAGTTGAATTAAAACTATATATACAATCTTTGTTAAACACAAGAGGAGACTCTTATCAGAGATTTAACTTCCAATGAAGGGCAAAGATTGCATATTTAAATTATAACAACTGCTAAATAATGGATGTTGAATACATGTTTATTAATAATAATAAAATGAGCACCAATAAGAATAATTGTTTACAGTCTAATGAAATGAGAATTTAAACAGAAACACAGCAAATAAATAAATAAATAAATAAAAGGATGAGCATACCAAAAATTAAATGAATGAATGGAATTCCAACACTGTATTTTGACTTTATCATAACTAACAGTATGAAGTAAAATGAAGACAACATTAGATTAAGAAAATCATTCAAGAGAGCAATTTATGGAATACTCACTATGTATCTGATATTGTGCTAAGTGCCGGCAGTATAACCCCAAACCGAACCCCTTGCTGTTGAGTCTATTCTGACTCAGCAGGACAGGGTAGAACTGCTCCATGGGGTTTCTCAGGAGCAGCTGGTGGCTTAGAACTGGCACCCTTTAGGTAAGCAGCTAAGTGCCTAGCCAATGTATTGCCAGGGCTCCATACCAAAAAACAAAGCAAAAACAGAAACAGAAAACACTGCTGTCAAGTCAGTTTTGACTGATAGTGGTCCTACAGGAGGTACAGGGATTAAAAATATCTAAATGATATAAAATCTCTTACAGTCACGACAATTCTCAAGTTCTCTTTAATATCATTGGTGGGATTGTGTGGTCACTAAAGAAGAAGCTATCCCTTAATTTTATATTTGTTTCAGTAATACAGAGGCATATCCAATTAGTTGCTTGCTAAATACCTTTTACATAAAGATGATGGGGAGGTATTTAAATACACACTATACCCCCAAGTGTGAGGGTTGTCTACAGTTTCTCTTGGAGACATGCAGGGCAGTATCATACAGTATAGTCTGAGGCCACCAATTAATACTAACATGTAGTTCCAGAGCCCAGGTACTTTGGACTCTTACGGCCCTCTCTTCGGACAGCTCTCATGATTCCTGACAAATACTAAAATCCCAAAGCAAACCCACTACCATCTGACTCACGGTGACCGCATGTGTTATCGAATAGAACTGAGCATTACAGGGATTCCTTAGCCTGTAATCTTGCAAGGAAGCAGATGGCAAAGGCTGTCTTCTGTGGTGCTGTGCAGTACATTCAAACCTTTCACCATTCAGTTAGTGGCAGAGTGCAAACCATTTCGAATAAAACAGAGTAGATATGTACTTGGGCTAACCTCACCATCACGTTCTCATCTTAGAGCACTCAAGAGAGTCAGTGGAAGAAACCAGAGTGACACATGTGGGAAGATACAGACTTCAGTACCACCACTATTACTGGTCTTACACAAAAACATTTGTGGTGCTAACTCTTTCTTTCTATGGTGCTTGCCACCGGGATCGACACTGCTGATGCTCAACTCTTGCCTATAGTTCTGCTTCATTTCAGAACCAGTTTACTATGTTTCTGGAGTTCTCTGTGGTACAGTGGTTAAGAGCTCAGCTGCTAACCAAAAGGGTGGCAGTGTGAATCCACCAGCCACTCCTTGGAAACTCTGTGGGGCAATTCTACTCTGTCCTACATGGCTTCGGTGAGTCAGCATTGACTTGATAGTAAAGGAGTTTGCTATGTTTTTAATCCTAGCCTGGGAATCCCATCACTCTTGATGTACCTCGTAAGTAATTTAACTATAGCAGGCTTTAGCCAGAGGACTTCTGTGTCAGAAAGAAGAATGAACAAGAAACTCAGTGGAGAGGCTCTGTTGTGTTAAAATACTGTATATTCAATTGTGGAAAAAACTGTTGTAGAGAAAGTCGGAAAATAAGAGTGAGACTCTCAGGTATATTCCTGAAACCACTACACAGGCAGAGGAAAGTCGAGAAATGTACACAGGATTAAAGTTCATAGATCAGTTATTATGTATTGCACTTATCATAAGTTCAGGGAAGTTAAAACAGTCTATTTTCCTGAAGTTTAGAAAGACCTACAGGCAGTTTAAAAGCGAGAATCCATTTGGATTATCCGATCAGAGATCAGACTTTCAGTGATGTTTCCATATCATGCATATTCTACTGACCCTACAAAAGGGAATTGCAATTAATTGGATTATGTTGGTCTCCATAACACTGACTGTAGGAAAAGCATAAAAATGTAACTATGGCTAACAGGTCATATCTATCATCAATCATGGGATTTGCTTTTCTTACTTACCAATAAGATTCGTTTCTTCTTTCTGATCTTCCAATTTGAAGTCATTTTAATTATACTGCTTAGAAAATTCAAAGGAAAAGGCAAACCTACTTTCAATATATTATTATAGCGATTAATAAGTGAACTCATTTTTATTCCCTTTAACGATGGGGAAAAAGAAGTGGATGGCTTGTTTACTGTTTAGAAGATTTTTACTCTCTTAACATCCTTTTACAATCTTTCCTCAAATCAGTTTAATTAAACTTTTGTTTTGGTTGCTTTAAACTAGGCATCTATAAAGCAAAAGCCCTGGGCTAAGCTTCTCGGGACTCAAAGATGTGATCTGTGCTTCCGGGGGACCTAACATCTAGAAAAGGAGCTACGACCCACAGACCCCAAACATGACTACACAGCTAAGCAGAGAATTACATTAAAGATATAAACTACCAGGATTACAACAATAACAGGGAGTGCTGAGCACAACTCGGGCACTGTTCTAAGTGCTTCACACATGTTCCTTCTGTCTTCACATCAACATATGCTATACCCACTGCCCTCAAGTTGATTCTGACTCACTGCAGCCCTGTAGCACACAGCAGAGTTGCTCTATAGAGTTTCCAAGGAGTACCTGGCAGATTGAAACTGCTAACCTTTTCGTTAGTAGTCACTGAACTTAACCACTATACCACCAGGGTTTCCAGCATCTTCTATAGGCACTATCACAAGCTCAATTATAACAGCTTAATTAGAACAAAATGCTGTTCAGTCCTGTGCCATCTTTATGATGGTTGGTATGTTTGAGTCCACCGCAGCATCTAGGGTGTGGCGCCTTGTCCAGCGAAGGAGGGCTCATATTCTAGCACTATACTGGACAGCATCCTGTTGTCATCCATAGGGCTTTCTTTGGTGACTATTCAGAAGTAGATTGCAAAGACTTTGGTCCACATCTGTCTACACCTGGAAGCTCCGCTGAAATCTGTCCTCCCTGGGTGACCCTGTTGGCATTTGAAATATTGGTGGCATAGCTTCCAGCATCAAGCCATCATTATATTGCAAACTGAAGCACTGGTGGTGGAGCTTAATTTCACTGGTAGGTAAACCGAGGCCCAGCAGTAAGACAACTTAGTGGCAAAGTTTAGTTAGTTTAGCTCCAGTTCAGAGATGTTAATCATGCTCTGACTGAGGTGACAGTGAAATTCTCTGAAGCGATGGCAGTAAGGCATGCACACAATCTGATGGCTTGAGATAAATAAAGAAATATGTTCCGGGCTCAGGACAGGCAATGCCTGTCTCTCTTGGGAACATGTTTGAAGTGCTAATCACTGGGCCCCACTTCAGATCTCCAAATCAAACTGATTGCTATTTTGAGTCTTTTCCAAATCACAGAGACCCTACAGTGGTTAAGAGCTCAGTTGCTAATCTAAAGGTCGGCAGTTGAAATCTACCAGCCGCTCCTTGGAAATCCTATGGGCACCTCTACTCTGTCCTGTAGGGTTGCTATGAGTTTGAATTGACTTGAGGGCACAAAACAACAATTTCAGACCTCAAGGAGCCCTGGTGCTTCAATGGTTAAGTGCTGGACTAGTACCAGAAAGGTTGGAATTTGAATCTATGGAGAAAAACTGTTGTAAAGATTGATGCTGTGTGCCACTGAGTCAATTCAGACACATAACAACCCATGAGGACAGAGTAGAACTGCTCCACAGGATGCCAACATCAATAGATTTTTATTTTTTTTATTACACCATTGTGGAAGCTGATTGCCACATCTTTCTTCTGTTAAGTAGCTGGTGAGTTTGAACAGCTGATCGTTCAGTTAGGAAACAAGGACTTAAAAAATGTGCATCCAGGGCTCCTTTGGTAAAGATTACAGATTAGGAAACCTTATGGAGAAGTTCTATTCTGTTGTACAGAGTCACTGTAAGTTGGAATCTACTTAGTGGCACAGAACAACAAAAACTCCAGACCTACTGAACTAGAAACTCTGGAAGCAAGGCCCTGCAGTCTGTGTTAACAAGCCTTTCAGGTAATTCTGATCACGCTAAATTTAGAGACCCACCGTTCTAGAAAAGAGAGAGAAGAAAGTGTATGTCTAATTATTGGCAAGCAGTCTCTCGATGGTCAGTGGGTTATTAAAACAGTAAGGTGGGTTATGAAATACACTGAGAACTCAGCTTGGAAATCATCAGGAAGCTTTAGCTGTTATGTTCTTCTTTAAATAAGAAAGAACCATCATGAATTTGAGTGTGGCTATGATATGATCCAAGGAGCCATGGTGGTGCAATGGTTAAGCATTCAGCTGCTAACTGGTGGTTTGATTCTACCAGCAGCTTTGCAGAAGAAAGACCTGGCAAAGCATTTCCATAAAGATTACAACTTAGGAAACCCTGTGGGGCAGTTCTACTCTGTCATGTAGGGTTGTTATGAGTTGAAATTGACTCAATTGCACCTGATAACAATATAATATGCTCCTGACTATAGTTTATGGAGATGGATGCATTTGAGAGGTGAGAAGGCATGTCATGGGCTGAATTGTGTACCCCCAAAAGTATGTGTAGCCATGTGGCTGGGCCATGATTCCCAATATTTTATGACTGTCCTGCATTTTGTGATTCTCATGTGCTGTATGTTAAAGGATTATGGTAGGACTATAAATCCCTTCATAGGATCACCTCCCTGCTCCACTGAAAGGGAGTTTCCCTGGTGTATGGCTTGCCCCACCCTTAACCCTTTCATCCTACAAGAGATAAAAGGAAAGGGAAGCAGGCAGAGAATTGGGAACCTCACACCATCAAGAAAGCAGCCCTGGGAGAAGAGCACACCTTTCAGACCTGAGGTTTCTGCACCAAGATGCTCCCTGCAATACCAGACTGCCGCAATACCAGACTTTCCTCCAGAGCTGACAAGGGGGAAAGGCTTCCCCTGGAGCAGACATCCTGAATTTGGACTTGTAGCCTACCAGACTGTGTAAGAACAAACCTTCCTTTGTTAAAGCCATCCACTCTGTGGTATTTCTGTTAGAGCAGCACTAGCTGACTAAAACAAGGCAGAAGAACATAAATTTATAAATTAGTTAGGGGATTATTGCAATGGTTCCAGTGAAATGCCACAAACAACAGAATTAAACAGTGTTGGTAGAAATGCAAAGAAAAGACTGAGCATCTGAGGTCTTGACATTTACTGAATATTGGAAAGGGGGCTAAAGAGAAAAGAAGGAATCAAGTAAAATAATATTATTTCTAGCTAGGAGAATGTTGCTGTGCCTGTGTAGTTATCTTAGATACCAAAACCCACACCCACTGCCACTGAGTCGATTCTGACTCACAGTGACCCCATAGGACAGAGTAGAACTGTTCCATAGAGTTCCCAAGGAGTGTCTGGTAGATTCAGACTGCCAACCTCTTGGTTAGCAAATGTAGTATTTAACTACTATGCCATCAGGGTTTATCTTAGATAGTATATCTCCCAAAAGAGGAGCCAGACCTTTTATTTATTCAAGTAGTTTTTGGCAAGAAGATTCCAGGGATAATGAGTTTGTTTTGGAGGTGGCAACTGATACATTCATACAGAGATACCCAGCAGGCATTTGAAAATGTGAGTCGGTAGCTTATTAAAGGTATAAAGAATGGATCGATCAGTTTGAGAATTACTAACACAGAAGTGAAAGTTGAATTCCAGCAACAACAATAACAACAAAAGTTATTAAACTTAGAACTTATTAAATGCCAGTCACCGTGCTTGGCACTTTATACAAAAACTCTTCCTTAACTTCCATCACAGCCATGAAAGCCATTGTTCATATTTTATCAGTGAAGATCTAAGGTCTAGTGACATTAAATAGATCCACTCCTCATTTACTGAGGTGTGGATCAAAGGCCAGATCAGTACATTAAAATCAGCACTATGCAAAAAAATGGATGATAATCACATCAAATGACACAATGGAAGATAACAACATCATTACACAACTAGCAAATAACATTATTACATAACTTATTACATTACATTACATAGTTACCAAATTACATCATTATGTAACTGGTGAACCACTGAGAATCATGGCCCATCCAAGTTGATACAAAATCTTAACCATCACAGCCGGTACTATCACTGCCTCCCACTTCGGCATTTGTTACTGACTGACCTATGTTGTTAATGTACAAAATAGTCAGATAGTAGACACTTTACTGTTGTTGTAAGCACGAAATGTCAGATAATGACATAATTGATAAATGAGGTGGAGGTGTAGCTTGCTTAAGTTCACACGGGACGTTAGTGCCCATGTCAAGTTTCCAAAACTGATCTGTCTCGTTCAAAAACCAGTTTGCACCACTAAATGATTAAGAATGAAAATGGTTAACCAACATATATAGCAGAGAGAACAACATTATTTGAATTTATGTTCTGGAAGTGAGAATTTAATTACTTTTATGTGACGTATAAAAGCATATAAATGATTTCAGACTAAGATACAAAAGAAATACCCAATCAACAATATGGATTCCTGTGTTAATAATTTATCTCCAATGATGAGCATCTAAAGAAATGAACTTGTTTGGCAACATACACCCAACAGCAGCCATGTCTGTAGAGGCACAGTGTTAATCTGAATTATACTGAACGTGTGAAACTTTGTCTTTGAAAAACACCAGCCACTGCTAACCCAGCTCTGTTTGATGTGTTGCTGATTAATTACAATGACTATGGTGTAGATTTTATGTGATAACACACATCCAAAGTTGAAGAGGAATAAAATACCTGGATTGATACATCCTTCTCAGGTTTAACGCTTGTGTCTATGCAAACAAAATGTTGATAGTTTGCAATCAAATCTGAAACATGGTTGGATAAGCACAGACAGCCAATGAGATTTATAACTCTTTACCTCAGTTCAAGGGGCTTGAGAAGGCAATGCTATAAATCTTGATTGAAGGCATAGTTTTGGGAACATTGTATTTTAATTTTCTGAAAAATTTAGGTTACACATCTTTTAATGAACGGAGCCATTTTTAAGTGGGGGAACAGCCATACGTTAATTTGAATGTGTGATAGCCAAGCCAAGTGCCGTCGAGTCGGATCCGACTGGAATAAACCTCTACAGTACATATCATTTACAGCTTATATTTATGTACTGAGCACACCTTTGTCATACATTTTCAAGACCACATTTCTTATTCTGTGACTCAAAGCCTCTACTTACTATATGGCCAGGGATCCTCGAGTGGCACAAACAGTTAATGTGCTTGACTGGGAATTAAAACGTTGCAGGTTGGAGTCTCCTCAGAGGAGCCTGGGAAAAGGGCCTGGAGATCTGTTCCCTAAAGATTTTGCCATTGAAAACCCTGTGGAACATAGTTCTACTCTGACAACCATTGGGTTGCTGGGAGTTGGAACTGACTTGTTGGCATTTTGTTTTTTTTTTAGTTCTATAACCGCAATCTGCCATTTAATCGTAAATTTCAACTTTACTCTGACACAATCATCTGCTACAGTAAAACTGGTATACTTGCCATTTCCAAATAAGAGCTGTGCTTTATAACCACTATGCTTCTTCGTGTATTGCTGCTCCTTGACCTGAACTGTCAGAGTCACCAATCCTCCTACCCTAACCCAGCAATTCTTGAAAGCCCAAGGGAAGCTTTCTTATCTCCAGGAGTCCTGCCTAGAGCCAGTCACTTTTCCTTGATTCCTTTTTCTTTGGAGCCGAGCATTTATTGCCTATGGCATTAATGCAGCATTAAAATCATGGCATTCTTGCATTGTCTCATCTCCCCCTAGCCTTTGGTCTCCTGCAGACACCTCCTATTAGCCCTTCCTGGGTGGAAGCCTATCAACAAGGAGGCCTGGACATTGGGCTGTATACAGGTCAGATCCTGGGTACTGAAGAAGGGTACGGAAGCAGACAATTGGCAGGAGTACCCGTCTTGAAACTGTGAAGTCCAACTGCCCAGAGAAATATTTCTGAATGTCAAATCAGTGTGACTACATTTTGTAGAAACTTCCTGGGTGGGGATGGGAGGGACAAAAATCTTTTGTGTAAGGCCATTCCTAACATTCTTAATCCCATAAAGAAACACATGTACATGCATTTATTTCAATGTGTAATTATTGACATAAACACAGCTGCTCTCTATGTTAAAGGGACATTAAGCTCACAAAAGCATGGAAATTCCTGCTCAGAGTGCCTACTCCATCCTTAACATGGCTTGTTGTGCCCAGATGCTGCAGGTATTTCTGTACTATTTAAAAGGTTGATGTACAAAAGCAAAAAGGTGGTAGAAAAATTAAGCAGAGAAGATGAGGCCACATCGTGTTGTCTTACGTTTAAATTTCATTATGTTCTAATCTCCATAATGCCTAGGCACAACATGACAAATTAAGAATTAAAGAAGCAGTCATTTGACTGTGGATTTCTGAATTTGGGGGCAGGAAAGCTACAAATGTAAAGATGCACGAGACACACACAGTCAAAATAGAAGAATACTGAAATTGCGCAGTTTATGTTAAACTTAAAATAAATAGAGATTTACACTTCCTCTTAGATGCTGAAACACATGAAAAGTTGCAAGGCAGCCCACAACAAAGCAATTGACAAGAAAGATAGCATCTGCTTTTCTGTCTATTCAAGCTGAAGTTTTTCATTCTAAATGCAAGCAATGCTTCCAAAGTTAACATAATTAACTCATGACAATCCTGAAACATCATAATATAAGATACAGATGGAAATTCAAAGCTTTAAAAATGTCAGCTCATTGCATCAGGATTATCACTTTTTTTTTCCTTAAAGTGAACAAACCATAATGCTAATTAAAACAGGTGTTTTCCTTTCAAACCCTTTTGCGTGTTATGAAATTACAACCGGGGTTACTTATTTATTAGTCTGCTGTGAAACATACATCTTAGAAAAAAGGGGATCTGTGAAAACAACAAAGCAAAAAGATAAAAAGAATGACACTCAACACTGCTTTCTGACACAATAGAGGACCAGTCGTTCAATTAGCTAGTAATTGCCATGTGACTACTTGACAGAATCTACTAATTGTTAATCTTCCACTAACTATTGCTTTACATAATTAATTATATTCAAATAAAAACAACAAAGACATGAGGGCCAGTTGCCCTTTAGAGAATTTTATTTTTTTCCGCAAACAGGTTCTGCTTACTGACAATATTTCCAGTATGAAAAGATATTAATCTCACAGGAGAGAACACACATTAAAATGTTAGTATGCTCTGCCTTTTACCTTGCTTATAGAGCCTACCCCCTGTGCCCTCCCCAAAGCTACCGACTGCTTTACACAAATCTATCCTTGAAGCGTTTATAACAGCCCAAGTTCTTTGAGTGAGGTTCTTTCGTATTAATTTAGCATTGCATCAAATTCAGAGTAACCTACCCAGAGGTCAAGCATCATTCATCATTAGCTGAAGTGACATTTTCAACCCTTCATATTGCAGCTGCTAAGGAGTGGAACGAAAGGTATTCTTTGGAAAAAACAGAGCACAAAACAACAATTCTTGCTCTATCCATAGAAGAGAAAACAAGGTGCCTCTATGTCAGCATGATAATATGCTTAGATTTGGTGATGTCATTCTTCCCTAACCCCAGAGTCACTAAGAACATGACAGCTGCATGCCTCCACTTAGGAGTTCTGCTAGGGATCAGTAGTAACCATTTTAGATGTAAATGAAGTCCTTTTTGGGGTGGAGAACGTAGCTTTGTGAACTGAAATGATGATTTATATCAGAATTCTATCTTGTTTTTGAGAGATTACAACTTGTTAACAAGGCTGCCCTTGTTCTCCTGGCATCCTCCAGGCATAAAAAATTCTGGGAAGCTGAGTATGATCACTTCTGAAACTGCAAAAGAGCATTCCAAGGCTTTGCTGCAAATGCACTGGCCAAATTAGGGCCGCTGAAGCTTTACAGTTCACAAATGAAAGATCTCTCTCTTTCTCTGTTTTGTGGAATGCTTTCTTTTCTATGAGACATTTGAGGTCAGAACAGGAAACAGGGGCAATTAAAATGGAAAAGTAATCAGAAAAGAATAGATAGCTGGTATTTAAATGACTAATAATTCACATAGCTTTTGATAATTCATGAATGTTTTGCAAAATCATAAGACGTCTCTGGGTTCTAAATTATCAGACTATTAGCCCTAGAAGGCAAATTTCTTTGGCAAATGCAGTAAGTACAAAGTATTTATCAAAAAAAAAAAAAAAAGAAAAAAAGAAAGAAAAAAGACAGCAAGCAATAAAAGAGACAGTATCTGGAGGTTTTTGTTAAGACTCTAGTCTTTCTTCAAGCTGCCTTCTCAGACCCTGCTCAACACGAAACACAGTGAAATTCTGATGCTAATTCCCCTCTCAAGTCAGTGTGATTGAAAGATATCTACAGCCATTTTTTATGCTGTGTAAGAAAATCATCTTCCAAAATTTGCAAAAATTAAAACTAAAAACAACTGACATTTCACTGGGGAAAAGAGCAAGCAACTTCTTGGAAAGTTCCCCGCTGATGGTTTATGTGGTTTTGAATTATGTATGTTGTTATAATTGTGTTGCATTATGTCAAAACGAACATAATTTAATATTTTCATCTATAAAAACTTTCCAAATATTATTTAATCTTCTCAACCATCACATCTGGCCAGGATCATACCTTTTAAAGGTCAGGAACATGGAGTAAACAGTGGCATGTGAGTGAAGCAGGTGAGATCTCAAATCCTTTGGATTATTACGCATGTAGTTAGAACCTGTACAGCCCAATTTTTCAGACTTGGCCCTTAGGGAGGTGTGTACATCTTTTACTTACATCAAAACCACATGGGATTTCTGGCATTGCATGCATCATTACAAAGTTGGCTATAAGTTTGGAAGTGGATGTCTCACACGCAAGCTGACAAAAAAAAATAGATGTTGTCCACATCTAGTGGCTGAAACAACAATTACTGTAAATTGTTACGAGCTTTACTTTTCACGTTTAACTACTCTGATGTGGCCTAAGTGCACACAGAGACCAAACTGGGGTATTAAAAAGGTGATTATCTGGATAATTTAAGAGATTATCTTTACAAAGCTACTAAATGCTCAGTAGTGTGTCACTCTCACAGACAGTATTTCATTTAAAAATTGCAAGAGTCTGGGTGAAATCTACTCTTGGTATTTCTCCCATTTAGCAGGACAATAAATGGAGGCTCACTGATGTAAATGGAGCACCACTACCTCATTCTTAAAAGGAGAGCCAGGATTTGAACCGAGGTCCTCAAGTTAAATACTCTGTCTACTGCACCACTACAGCATCACTGCTTCCTATTAATCCAGTTTGTCATTTTAATTGGTAAACCTTGTCTGTGTTAAGCTACAGAGACAGCAAGCAGGAATGAAAACAGTAAAACCACTTCTAAGTAAAAGCACAGGTACTCTGAAAGACACGCTGGGATGGCTTTCAGGTTTACCTCTATTGGCTCCCTGCGCCCGTTAGACCCTCCTTATTCCGGCAGCCAAATACGTCTTTAGCAACCATTACCACCGAGGTGATCACAACTCATGGCAACTCCGTGTGGGTCAGAGTAGAACAGCGCTCCATAGGGTTTTCAATGGCTGATTTTCTTTCCTCCCTCCCTCCCTCTTTCTTTCTTTTTTTTTTTAAAGTAGATTACCAAACCTTTCTTTTCAGGTACCTCTTTCAGTTAGTGGCTGAGGATATTTATCGCTGGCATTACCCAAGTACTCCCTAGAATAACTCTTGGCTTGAGAGCATCCATAGTTCTTTGCCGGGGTACCTGTCCTATTGCCTACCCTGGTTCTCAAGCACTTCGTTATGTGGTGCCACATCTTAAACTTCTTAAAACTGCTTATTTCTGTGCAGTGAGGTAGCTTTAAATTCTTTCCTCAGGACTACTTCTTTACTTGGATATATAGTTTAAATCATTAATTTGGTACCGCTCTTAGTGAAAGAATCGTCAAATGAAAACTGCTTTTTGTTGCTTTAACTCTGAAACAGTGGTAGACAGAGCTGCAAAGAAGTTAGAATCACAACTCTCTGCTTCAGATCTTGGCTCTGTGGCTTAATCTTTTTGTCTTAGTTGTGGGGCTGTTGTGGGACTCTGCTGAAGAAAGTGTATGTGGAAGTAATTGATAAAAATTCAAAATATTACGCTATAGAGGGATTATCATTACTCCAATTTCGTGTCTGCCAACATAGAGGGCCATAAGAGAGCAGCATACAAGGTCTGACAACCAGGTTCATGAACTTAATTGTTCTAAGTGCTACATATTTCATTGCTGAGTGTCACTACAGTCACCTTTGAAGTACTCCCCTTGGGAGCTATACATTGACATCAGTGCCTAGTCCACCCTTCAAGCAATTTTGGAACTTTTTCTGGAATGTCCATTGCGCATAATGGCATGGTGGCAAGTAGACTAACATAATTGTATGGTTGTGAGGGAGATAATTTAATTATAGAGTCATATAGCTGTATGTACATGAGGGAGTTTTCAGTCAGTAAACAAATAACTGCATTGGAACACCCTCCCTACTCACCTGATTTGGCCACCAATATTGAAACAAAGACATTTTGATGACATTCAGGACATCAAGGGTAATACAATGACAGCTCTGATGGCCATTCCAGAAAAGGCTCCAAAACCGCTTTGAAGCATGGACTAGGTGCTGCATTGATGTACAGCTTCCCAAACGGAGTACTTTGAAAGTGACCATAGTGATACTTGGCAATAAAGTATGGAGCACTTTTACCTAGGATGAGTCAGATCTTAATTGTCAGACCTTGTATTTAGGAAAAAGCACAGAGCAGAGTTTTTAGGAAGCATGTCACATATTTGAGCAAAAAAGTTGCCTGAGTGTTACTAAAATCCAAACCCGGTGCCGTCGAGTTGGATCTGACTCATGGCGACCCTAGAGGTCACAGTAATACTGTCCTCTAGAGTATTCAAGGAGTGCTTGGTGGATTTGAACTGCCGACTTTTTGGTTAGCAGTGGTAGCACTTAACCCACTATACCACCAGAGTGTCACTGACTAAAGCAAATTCTGTTACATGAAATTTAATTTTGGTAGGAATATATAGCCTCCAGGTAACAAATGAACCAAATTATGATCATTATGATTAAAGTACAGAAGCTTCATTTAGAAGAAAGTTTATTAGCAACTATGTTAATAGCTACCTAGACATAAACCGGTTGCTGTCATGTCGATTCTGACTCACAGCAACTTTACAGGGCAGAGCAGAACTGCTCCATACGGTTTTCAAGCAGTAGCTGGTGGATTGCAACTGCTGACCTTTTGGTTAAGCTTTTATCCACTGAGCCAAAGGGAGTTTTCTAAATATAAATTCATATTGGCAAAATGCTGATGATGAAAATAATGAATTTTGTATGTTTAGAATATTTTCTTGATATAATGCAGGAGCTTAATAACTGCTGGAAAGCCAAGGCTGGGAGAACTTTTTACATGGTTAACTGTGATCTCTCTTCTGCTTCAGATGCATGAAGAGCAGAATACAAGCAAATGTGCAACAGGATTGTATACACAATTTGATCCCAATTATCCCAAACAGGATCCATAATGGATGATCTTAGAAAATTCCCATTCTAAATTCTAATCTGAATCTTCCATTAAAGAAATAATAAACAGGGACAGGGACAACAACTTGAACTGAGAGCCATAGTCCTTTCAACTGCCGGAAGAAGACTGCATTTGAGCCTAACATCTGTGGCTGTCCACAGTCTAGCCTTAAACGTTAAATCTTACAAGCAATGCAACCACCACTTTGAGAGAGTATTTTGTAGTCTAATGGATCTCATTGTCAGGAAATGGTTTTTGATATTCCGCCAAAATCAAGCTTTCCAGAAACAAGTTTTATTTGTGCATTTCCCTCCTTTAATACTGCTAATGTAGACATTTCATTTACGGGTTTCTTTTCTAAAGCTTCTAATTCATAGATGAGAAAAGGAAAAAATAAAAAGTTTATTCTTCATCTTTTAGAATTTCTTTCCCTTTATTTGCAGTAAAGCGAACTGCTATATGGACGACCGCTTATCTACTGAGAACTTGATAAATCTTCAGAAGGTGAAGCAGCTCAGATAGGTGGGAATATTTGAACAGAATCTTGTAAGTGTGGTCGCTGGAAGTTCACCAAACAAACTAAATCTGTAAGAAGACTACTTCAACTTCAGCAGCTTGAAGATTCTTTGTATTGCCATCATTCATTGGTAACTGGGGAGTTTTTATAGCTTTTCTTAGAGTCCTTTCAATCACAAGATGCCTTAAAGGGACAGAAGGTCTTAAAAAGTGCTCCTGATATCCCTAGTTGAAAAAGATACATAGACAGAGGGGGAAAAGTCAAACAACAATACAAAAAGCATTAATGCGAAGAACAGTGGGGTCTCTCCCTAATTTGACTTTCTCTACAGGTGGCCTGCAGCTGCGTCCAAGCAGGTTGCTCCATCGCCTTCCCATGAGCATGACAACAAAGTGCTATCTGTATTCACAAGAATACATTTAGTGGCATAGACTGAGTCAGGTCTAAAAATAAGAGAAAAGCATTTTTCCTGCATTGCCTGAGGTAACTCTGTGCACCAGCAGAAGACAGTAGCATTCTTGTCTCCCTGGCTGTGCCTGAACATAAAGGAATCAAAAACTTACTTCCCATGACTCAAGGAGGCCCAGGGCCAGCAAGCAGTTGATTCGTTCTATTTGCATCTGTGTGAGTCCCAGTGACTACAGACAGCAACCAAGCAGGCAAAATCAAAAGGGAATATTCTGTTTTCAATTGACTTCAAGGTAAACCACACAAATAGAACTCTGAGATTGATACACCTGTTTAAATGAGCATTATATCGTGCTGGTGAACATTATGCTGAAATAGGTAAAATTTAGGAATGCTTATTCGGTTAGAGTTAGAGTAACTGAACAGGCCACCTTTATTAATCTCATTGAAGAAGAGATGTGCACCCTGCCTGAGTGGTCACTTGGTGGCTGTAAGAGAAAATGAAAAGCCAGATAAATGCTTACACTGGATGGGTAATCCTCCTGAAATTGATTATAATTTAAGTATAAATACTTAAATTCTCCTGAAATGATTTTCCAATTACGTTGCTTCATGTGTGTGATACTTACATGTGAGGAGGCCAGCATTTGTCTAAAAGATTTTCTTTTTTTCCCCCATTTCCTCTCTTCTCTCTCAAGAATTTCTTCTTCTTCTTCTTCTCCACCCCACCCCCCGCCATGGAATCTGTATCTCCACTTTTTTTCCACTTCATTAAGCTTGTTTGTTAGCAAGCCAGTCAGAGGGTTTTCTCCTCACTTGCTCTATCAAAAAGAAATCTTTCTTTGGCTGCCCAAGTAAGTTTTCAAGGGAACCATCTTTGGTGGCTACAGAGGTATATCTATTCCCAGTCCAAACATGTTGTTTCCGAAATACGTTTAATCAGTACTAACCCTAGGGGTGTGAAACTCAACTCTCATTCTAAGCATAGGTCTTTAGAATAATTTTATTTGTTCAGTTGCTACAATCCCAAAGCTATCTTCTTTTAAAGTTTCTGATAGCGTTGCCTTTTCCTGTCCAGTTCCAAGGCCATACAATGTTATTTTTGTAGTGCATGCATGACAACCATTAACAAAAACTTGACTATGGGCACACAGATAGTTCCAATTTCTTTCCTTATTTCTCTTTAAACCTCCATCTATATTGTTTTATGAAGATACATTATTTTAGAACAACTCACAATAACATACTTTTGCTGATGCATGCCAAAAAAGATGAGCTGATTTGCCTTTTGAATTCAATAAAGAGGAAAAGAAGAAAGGATTTAATAAAGATTAATGAATGTCTTAATGTTTCATGCTATAAGAAAAAATAGAAATATATGTCTTGCAAAAGGATAAGTGTTCAGTAGTCAACTTTCATTGCTAAGTAAGGGCATATAATGAAATTGGGTAAGATTGACAAGTTTTTCCTAAAGAATAAGAAAGTCACAAACTATTGAGAGGCTACAGAAAGGTAATAGATCTAAGTTATATAATAGCTTCAATAGTTTTCTTATTTTAAGTGAGACACATTTAATAGAACACAGTATGAAATAAGACTTTTAAGGATTAGAATGGAAAACCTGAACTCTGCATCATACAAAATTTTTGACATCAGGTAAAATAAATATGCCTAATGATGTTCTAATGATTGGTATATGAAGGATGGATATTCACTAAGGAAAAATTGAGAGACTCCATCTCACATAATCAGAATAATCAGAAAACTTAGGTTTTAAATCGGCAAATTCTCTGGTTAGGCAGAGTCCTCCCTCTTGTGTTTAAAACTATGTGACATTTGCTCAATTCTACTGGCTAATGCCAGTTTTTAAGGATTGTGAATGCTAGCTATAACAGACACAACAGTGAGCTTTTTAATTTTATTGCAATATCTTTTAGTTCTTATAGTGTCCAGTCCTACCTTCCCCTATCAAGAAACCTTCCAGAATTATGAAAAAGGTTGCCTTTGATTAGATATCAGTACAGGCTTTCCAAAAAACAGTGTAATTCCATGAAATTGAAATAGCTCAAGACACCGCCACATTTTAAAACACACTTTAAAGGTATAAAGACAAATTGAAATATGTTTGCATAATGAGTTAGATATGTTCCTGAAGTTTCTTCCAACTCAGCAGTTCTGTTACTCTAAGCCATGCAGACCAGTCTAGGGACTTCTACAACCATTAATATTCTTCACTCAGACTTCCAAACTACTGCTTTAGCAGCGATTGGCAAACTATGAACTATGGGCCAAATCTGGCACACCATATAGAGAACATATTTTTAATATTTTTATAGGACATCATGTTTGATAAAGTAGAGGGCCAGCAAAAACAAGGAAAACCCTCAATAAGATGGATTGACACAATAGCTCCAACAATGGACTCTATCATACCAACGACTGTGAAGAAGACGTAGTTGGGGCAAGACTCTATTGTACATAAGGTGTAGTGGCAAGAGCTATAGTTGCTAACTAAAAGGTTGCCCATTTGAATTCACCAGACACTCCTTGAAAACTCTGTGGGGTAGGAGTACTCTGCCTTATGGGATCCTTATGAGGCAGAACTGACTCAATGGCGAGGAGTTTTCTTTTCTGGTACTCACGAGTCAGAGCCAACTTGATGGCAACTAACAATAACATGTTAATATAGTTACAATGGCTTAAATAGTTCAGATTTGAAAGTATGTCACTCACACAGGTAACATGATTAAACTATTATTCTAAGTGTACTCCTTTAATTTATCATAAAGGACTAAAAGTAATACAATGAGAGATAGATAAGAAATCATTTGCCCAACATCAGCTGTCCGTTCACCAAAACCACCCAAAGTACGACATTAGCTGGAACCGTTAAAATCACTTATGGCCAAGTACTTTAAAGCCCAGTGTTTCTGGCAGTCAATTTAGTCTATTTTATAGGACTCTAAGTGCCTTCAAGGCAGTGGGAAATTTCACACAGTAGTTAAATGAGATGAGGTTTGGGAAAACAATTTAAAGTACTATGTGAAGTGGTAGGCACGGTTGTGGTAGTAGTAGAAGAAGTAGATGTTTAATAAATATTTATTATATGAATTAAATGCTGGCTCCATTCAGAACATGACTTTTAAGAGTTTTAATTGCTATGAAAAATATCGTGCAGATGAAAGATCTGATTTTGAGCTGAAGGCCTACTGAGTTACATATAATGTGAACACTCCCCTGGTTATGCAATGCTTGGAATTTCAAGTGGGAGTTTTACTCATGAAGAAATACAGTATGTGGCCCTGTGACTAAAAGATAATGGAAACTATTGAAGATAGAGATTTTTCCACTTGGGCCTGGGCAAGGAATCAAGTTCTAAGTTTAACTTGGTGATATTTAAAAATGCATAACATGCAAAAGTCTGTAATCATTCTGTTTCTCAGCTAGTGAAAATAGAAGTCTACAGCATAGTATGTGTCAATTTTGAAAATATAGCCAAATCAGGCCGACAAGAAAAATTTTAAGTAAATAACTTCACCCATGTGTTTAGTGCCATCTATGACTCCATGCCAAATTCATTTCAAGTTCCCTTCTTCAGCAACTTCTTTTATAACATGTGCCTGCGGCTATTAACTATCCGAAGTGTTGATGAGGATAGGAAAGAAATTACTTTTATGGTTATGTTCTAAGGGGACATTTGGAATTCAACAATATGTGAAAGGACCAGCTTTAGCTTGAAATAACTGGTTAAGAAAAATACCTGAACTCAAAATTATTTAGCCATTTAGAACTCATTGAGGCAGATGTACAAGTTTCGAAATAGTAACACTGAAAAATACAAGAGAGAAAAGGGATTCATGTCTACTGATAGCAAGGGAAAGAGGCCAGAATAGGTTAGATTGGAAATGTATGATGAATTCAAACTACATTAAAACATCTAGAATTTCATTTGGATGGATAACGTATTCGTGTTTGCTGAGGCATGTGGTTCTTGTTTCAGCGAGTATGCCTTCATTTCTTTATCACCGATTATTACTGATGGAAATATTTTCATTGTATTTCCACTATCACCAAAGTCATTTTAGTATCTCTCCTGACTACTAAAACATTCAAACTTCTCATGCTGTAATTTATTTTTGAGAGAAATGTTGATATATCAGGAATTTATAAGTATTCACATCTTCTCAACGCACATCGTTCCCTGCTGGTAGAAAGATGATTTAGGCTATCATCTTGTGGACAGCAACAGGTAGACAGGTGGACAGCTGTGGTCACGTGGACCCTGGCTCATGGCAATGTTATGTACAACAGAACAAAATATTGCTGGGTACTGTGTCATGTTCAAGGTGGCCGGCACGTCTGAGTTCATCTGAGACCATCTCCCTGAAAGTCTGTATCACCCTCACCAGCTCTCAATGTCACCAAACATGAAGTCCTCTTCCAGCAATTATTCTCTGTCTGTGATGTGCCCAAAGACAGTTCTCTGTTATGACACACGAGGTTTTCATTGGCTAATTTTCAGAAGTAGATTAAAAAAGCTTTCTTCCTAATTTGTCTCACTCTGGAACTGCCACTGAAAACTGGATGGCCCTCCTGTATTTAAAATTATGTAACATTTGCTTGATTCCACTGGCTAATTGTTTTTAAACTTAAATACTAGTGACATAATTTCCAGTAGCACAGCAAATTGAAAGCCATCACAGTATAGCAATAACCTATTCAAATGTTCGTATTTATTAAAATGGTTTTACTGTTCTTTGCGCAAACAGCTGGATGTTTGGCATTTTTTCAGTGGACATATAAAAGACTTACTCTGTAGTTAGACATTTCTTCCAGAGTACTTTTTTGTGCTTGTGTTTGCTGTTGATGCTTTGTTGTACGCCAGTACATGGAAATCCTTCCCTTTCAGACTCTCTAGTTCACATCTCTGCCCTGAGAGATGAGTATCTTTTCTCCTTTCCCTTCTACTCTCTCATATATTTCTTGGGTTTCCATTACACTTGGTACTTATTGCCTACTTTCTATCCTTATGAAAAGCAGAACAAAACTTGTAAAGGAAGGAGCGTAAAGGAAGGAGTGCTCATTGCTGTGGTGGATCACACAGGGTGTGATAAAAAAGCCAAATGCAATGTGGCTGCCATTACTGGGTGGCTGACCCAAACCAACTCTTAACCTCTTCTCCTTAGCCACTTTCAGCTACTGGTGGCCATGTAACATAATACATACCACATTAGGGCATGTCTTCAGAAATTGGATTAAAGGTCGATTTTCTGTCTACATCTGCACTGTGTCAAGATCTGTAGGTTTACCTTATATAAAATGTTCCATAAGTTAGAATTTTAGCACAAGTCTTTCCAAAGAAGATCAATTCCATAACTTTGTCTTTTTCATATTTACTTTGTATTTAAGCAAATCAGTTAATACTGGGAATAAGTGAAGAGAAGTCCTGGATTCTGCCACGTTTTCTGAATTACAGGATCTAGAAATGTGAACATGGGTATTTCACCAAATAAGATCTGAAGAACGTCCACAGAACCGCCGAACTTCCTGCAGAAATATTGGGGATGTTAGGTATTTACTCTGATCCTCCACTTTTTGTACTATTTTTGACCAAGATTTTATAGATAGATTTTTTTTTATACCTCACAAATTAGACTTTCTTGTTGTTTTACGAGGTCCCACATTTAAGTCTGCAAACGTAACTGTTCTAAGTGCTACATACCTCATTGTTGAATATCATTATGGTCATCTTTAAAGTACTCTCCTTGGGAAGCTATACACCGACACCAGCACCTAGTCCACCCTTCCAAGCAATTTTAGAACTCTTTCTGGAATGGGTATTGCACAGAGTGACATGGCTGCAAGTTTGCAGACTTAATTGTGTAGTTGTCTATGAGGGAGTTTTCAGTCGCTATGAATTAGATAGACTCGACGACAGTGGGTTTGGTTTGGTTTTGGGTTAAACAAATAACAGTATTGGAACATCCTCCCTACTCAGCTGATCTGGTCCCCAGTGACTTTTTTCTTTACCAGAAGATAAAGGAAATATTGCAAGAAAAACATTTTGATGACATTTAGGACATCAAAGGTAATGTGACAACAGCTCTGATGGCCATTCCAGAAAAGTGGTTCCAAAATTGCTTTGAAGGGTAGACTAGGTGCTGGCGTCAGGGCATAGCTCCCATGGGGAGTACTTAGAAGGTGACCACAGTGATACTCAGCAAGAGATCTGTAGAACCTTTTCTAGGATGAGTTCCTGAACTTGTCAGTCCTTCTACTTAGTTTCTTTAGATTCACCCACAAGTTTAGATGTTCTTTGCTAGTCCTTCCTTCTGGCATTTCAGAAACTCCTTCTGGAATAATTAAAATTCTTCCTGAAGCATATCCTTATATCTTTTCAAGAGAGGCTGTTGAAATTACTTTCCAAGATTTGTTTGTTTGAAAATGTCTTAAAAGATGGACATACAATATTAGTTTGTATGTTATTTTCTCATGTAACAAAATGCTATTTACTTATCAACTCTGCATTTCTCAACTTTTCTGTGACAGTTGAAGTTAAATATTTCTCTTTCGAGATTAAGTTTTCTCCAGTTTAACTTAGATTTTAGAAGAGAATTAAAACACAAAAACAAAAACAAACTCTGTTATCATTGAGTTGATTTCAACTTATAATGACCCTATAGGACAGAGGAGAACTGCCCTAAAGTGTGTTCAAGGAGCAGGTGGTGATTTCCAACTGCCTACCTTTTGGTTAGCAGTTATAGTGCTTAACCACTATACTACCAGGGTTCCTAGGGAATAATAAACCCATTGCCATCACGTTGATTGTGACTCATAGAGACCCCAGAGGACAAAAAAGAATTGTCTCATAGAGTTTCCAAGGAGCATCTGGTGGAATTGAATTGCCAATTTTTGGTTAGCAGCCACAGCACTTAAGAACTACACTACCAGTGTTTCCAAGGGAATGATAGAAGGGATTTATTAGGTTAATTAAACGCTTGTAATATCAAACTGGTGACTAATATCTTGAGGAATCACTAGACTGGGTTAACTCTTCCAGTGCTTTTCTTTATTTATTCTCTTGAAAAGAGGGAGTGCTAGCTCACCAGTAGAATTCTCACTTTGTAAGTGGAAGAACTAGCTTTGACTTCTGGCCAGTGTACACCAAATGCAGTTGACATCACTCTGTCAATGGAAGCTTGCATGTTGCTGTGATGTTGAACAGATTTCAACAGAGCTTCCAGATTAAGATGGACTAGGAAGAAAGATTTGGCAATCTACTTCTGAAAAATCAGACGATGAAAACCTAAGGATCAAAGCAGTCTGAGTTGTGCATAGGTCACCCATGAGCAGGAGGCTGACTCCAATGGCAAATAACAACAATATCTTCTATAAAGACCACACAAGGGCATGTCCTCAGAAACTGGATTAGAGGTAGACTTTCTATGTATATTGGCATCTGTATTAAGATCTGTAGGCATATATATATGTGTATATATATATATATATATAGCTTAGAAAATGTAGTATAAGCTAGAATTTTGCATAGGTCTTTCAAGAGAAGATCAAGTCTATAATTTTTGTCTCTTTACTATGTATTTTCTTTTTAAGCAAATCAGATACCACTGATAACTGACAAGAAGTCCTGGATTAAGCCACATTTTCTGAATTACAAATTAATTTTCAAAATTTCTGTTTCATATCTCTTATGCTTTCAATATACTTAGTACACATACATTACTATGAGGAGGAGGTGGTGGTTGGAGGCAGGTATAGGAAGGAGGCAGGAAAAAGAGAATTAAAACTATAGTTGACTCTGAGATCACTTAAAATACCATTCTTAGGTAGTACCGAGGACTACAGATGATTCCTGGTGGACATTCTTGTGGCATCTAAGTTAATGACTACTTATAAAGGTTTTAGACGGCACTTGGCTTTGGCCTTGGCATAAAGGTTTTAGAGTTAGGGTATCACTTTTGTAGAGGTAGACTAGTTTTTCCAATAATCCTCAAGAATGCTTAAAAGAAAAATGACTTAAAGGACGCTTAAAAGAATATAGGAATTTTGAAAGAATTTTCTCTGAATTTTTTGCATAGTAAACAGGTAAACATCAACTAAATTATATCTGAACTATAAATGAATCATTAATTAGTGAAACCTAAATTATTTGGGAAGATTATATTGAATATTCTAAACCACTTGCTTAAGGCTTCAAAATAAAAATAAGGATTACAATTTTGGGTAAATGCTAGTTTATGTGTCAACAGCTGATTTTTGGAAGTAATCATTTGATTTTAGACAAAATGAGCATATTTTGAAATGGTAGGTTTCATTCAAATAATTGTTGTGAATCTCACAGGGAGACCTCAGCTCCACTTCCCCTGACTCCTACCCCCAGTAATATTTTAAATGCAGACTCATTCATCTACTAATGCATATTCAGTTTTAAATTTAAGGAGCCTCTCATCCAAATGGTTGATTTTGTCAACCTCATTTCTCTGGGGTTCTTATGACATGAATTGAAAGTTTTAGCAGTGAAAAAAAGAAAACCTCTTGCTTGCTTCTAATTTCAGTAGAAAGTTCTGCTCTATACAGAAAATGAAATATGGTACTGAATAGGCACAGTTAGATGGTTCTCTTCACATTGCCTCAAACTAAAAGGATTTGATTTTAATGTGAATTAAAATCATAGAATTCATCCTTAGAGAGACTGCACTGACATTCTAGGGACCAGTTCTAATTCCTGGTAAAATCCTGGGGTCACACAATCCTGGA
Organism: Heterohyrax brucei; assembly: GCA_028571685.1. Taxonomy (NCBI): domain Eukaryota; kingdom Metazoa; phylum Chordata; class Mammalia; order Hyracoidea; family Procaviidae; genus Heterohyrax; species Heterohyrax brucei. Next base: position 44,897,502 of record CM053146.1, on the reverse strand, counting down.
CGTTAGACTCAACAGCACTTCCTCCGTCGGCACAAAACGAGTGCTTTGGACAAAAAATGGACTGATTCACTCCTTATTAAGGGAAATTATAAAGGCATCTTCCCCTTAAAAATTCCTCTTTTATCTAAGGTAATGCTTGCAATCCTCAAACTAAGGTTCCATCTCAATTTAAAGGATAGATTTTGATTAGACCATAAATTCCCTGGAAGCCAAGCACTTTGAAAGAACTCATGTTTATTTTTTGTATCTTAATATTAGTGAGTTTCAGATACTTTTCTGAAAATGCAGTTCTAGAAGAAGAGAAAAACAGAGAAGATATTGTGGGAAATAAGCATCTCAGAGGACTTAGGAGAAGGTCCCTGGGTGGCCTACATGTTGAAGTGCTAGGCAACTAACAAAAATTCGCAGTGTTACTCCATCCAGAGGTGCTTGGAAGAAAGGCTTGATGATCTACTTCTGAAAGATCACAGCCATCGAAAACCCTATGGACAGCAGTTCTACTGTGGGAACACAGGGGGTTGCGTGGTCAGAAGTGACTGGGTGACAACTGGTGCATTATTTATTCTCAAGAAAAGACTAGGTGGCAAGGTGTTAAAGCAGGTTTCTCTTTCATCACAATATTATCAAGGTATGCCCAGTTATTCATTTGTCTGACTAATTTGGTACTTACTACTTTTCAGGAGAACTTGGTGGTGTAGTGGTTAAGTGCTATGGCTGCTAACCTGAATGTCGGCAGTTCAAATCCGCCAGGTGCTCCTTGGAAACTCTATGGGGCAGTTCTACTCTGTGCTCTAGGGTCACTATGTGTTGGAATCAACTTGCCAGTAGTGAGTATACCGCAGGCTGCAAAAAGGTGCACATCCTGATTTTCTGTTTTTAGGAATCTTATTCCAATGGAGGAGACAGAAATCAACAATTAAAACACATAGGGACAAATGTTTAAGGGGAGACGGTACAGGATTTCACAGGAGTATTAAATAAAATAGGAAGATTACATTTATCAGAAGACTATTCTTTGAGTTAGAGTCTCTGTTTAAGGGAACATGAGAATGATACTTATTTAGTATAATGTGCCTTGAATCCAGTCAACCATTGCTGGTCTGACACGACCAACTCTAGGAATGCCTCCCCGCATTTCTTCTCCGAGGCTCTGGGGCTAACAACATTTAAAATACTTTAATATCTGGTCAAGTCAGCTGCTCTGACAGCAATTGATTTGCTGAATGTCAGATCTGTTCACTCTGGAATTTAATGGGTTTTAATAAGGTTGGGGAGGGGATAAATCTAAATAATACTTGAGTAATTATTTACCAATTTAGCTTTTTATACTTGGGTTGAATGGAGGCATTTATATCTCTAAATAGAGATTTACATCATGGGCATGAAGGCAGCCTCACTATTCATTTTATAGATTGTAATATGCCCTGACACAATCCGGGGAATTTGAAGGTAAAGCTGACACTCCATCATTTGCTTGTGCAGTTGTGTCTTTTCCTAAACTGAACAACTAAAGCAGGGGGTGATTACGGATGTTAACTGTGACGCTGCTGACATTTGTCACCTGATGTCATAACCTTCACATTATTTAAGCATATTTGTGAAAGAGTTTCCTGATTGTCCAAAGCACAGACTAGAATTCTGAAATGTACAGGCTCCTGTAACATTTGCTCCACCAAACACATCAGATTTTCTTTGAGAGGTAAATATTATGTGTCATGTTCCATAGGGGTAAACATTAAGAATGACTATGACATGGTCTTTGATAATTTTTTTTTTCCTATTTTTCCTTTGTTTTAGAGGTTACTCACATCAGAAGCAAAATAGGCTGTGAATTTCTCTTTGTCCTTCATCCATCAAGCTGATCAATTATAAGACCAGCAGAACTGGATCACAACTCGGAGTTACATGGTCATATTACACTCATATTATTACTAAAAACCACATCTATATTCCAAACTGGGATACTATAACCCCTTTGTCATTTTCCAATAAAAAGACCGTACCAAATAGGCCGAGCTCACCGTAATTAGCAGCTGGCAGAGAAAGCTGTAAATCTGTATGAGTTCTGAACGATTTGCTTACATTGTTGCTTTGTTGACAAATGATGCTGTACATGTTAATGTTCCTGAAATGTCCCCATTGCACCTGACGTGCCAATAAATGCCAGCCAGCTGTATGAATTATGGAAATAAGATTTTTGTTTATGAAGGTATCCCAGACATTTATTTTACAGCATTCCTCTCGACAGATTTAATGTCTGGAGTTACATTGAGAAGATATTTGCTACCTGACATAATGGATAATGGAAACTTTAAAGGCTCCTTCTTTCCCTCCTTTTAATGATGCAATTAATATATCCGCACATGCACACACATACATACATTTTAACCTTCACCTTTGGACTTCAAAACTTGCTCTTCATTTGAAAACATCACACATTTCCTTTTAAGGGTTAAATCATGTATCAACTTCCAATCAAGACATTTAGGGGGTAAATATTTAGAAGTAGTTACTGGAAATTTTAACTGCCATTCTATTCATTTAATGTGTAGCATATAGTTTGTATGGATTATATTTTTTTGCATTTATTAATATATTAATTATTGGTCTAAAAGAGCTTTGCTTTTGAGTATTTCTTTTGTATGTCTGTGGAATGTTTAAGATAAGGCTCTATAAACAGCTGCTATAAAATGAGTAATTTTCTTTCAATATATTGTATATATTCTATGGCTGGGGATCACTTACAGAGATCCAACTATCCCCTGGGCTTTGTCTCACTGCCCACTGTACCATTTAAACCTTTCATTCAGATAAGAGAATTAACACAGTATTATTAAAGAACTCTTTGTGATGACAAAAATTATCTGGTATTATAATCATAAGACAGTTTTGAACCCTATAAACACAACAGTAATTTTGGTCATACTAATGTAAAAGCTCTTTAAGATCAGAATAAAATTTGTAATTCTCAGATGTGAATGTCAATCTTCTCAGCTTCTAATCTTTGAAACATCTGTGTGATAAAAGTCTATCAAGTAGGTTGTGACTGATAGAGACCCTACAGAAACCCTACAGGACAGAGAAGAACTGGCCCATTGGGCTTCCAAGGCTGTAATCTTTACAGAAATAGACTGCCACATCTTTCTCCCGCGGAGAAGCTTGCAGATTCCAACCACCGGCCTTGGTTAGCAGAGAAGCACTTAACAGCTGCATCACCAGGGCTCCTCATTTGTGTGACAGAGCCTCCTAATTATCCCTGAATTATTCTGCTTTGCCATAGGTCAGTGTTGTTGGTTACCATCAAATTGGTCCCAGAATCATGACAACTCCAGGGAGAACCAAACAAAATTCTGCCTGGTCCTTTGCCATCTCCATGATCTGCTGCCAGTGGGACCACTGTAACCCACACAGTTTTCACTGGCTGATTTTTACAAGTGGGTCACCAGGCCTTTCTTCCTCATTCATCTTAGCCTGCAAGCTTCGTTGAAAACTTCAGTATTGTAGTAACCTACATGTCTCCAAAGACAAATAGGTTGTAATTGTGCATGAAGCGAATTGCCTGGGAATCAAACCCAGGTGTGTTTGTGTAGACAAGCACACACACACACACACACACACACACACACACTCACACACACACACATCTACAGGCCAATGTGCTTTGTCCAAAGATATGTCTGACATACCTCTCCATACCCTCTTCAAGACTTCTATGCTACCTGTCATGGATTGAATTGTGTCCCCCAAAGTATGCGACAATTTTGCAAAGCTGTGATTCCCAGTTGCATGTGACTGTCCACCATTTTGTTATCTAATGTGTTTTTCCTAGCTCTGAATTCTGCCTCGATGATGTTAATGAACTGGGATTAGAGACAGTTATGTTAATGAGGCCAGATGCAATTAATATGAGTAGTCTTTGTCTTGAGTCCATCTCTTTAGAGATAGAAAAGAGAGAGGCAAGCAGAGAGACAGGAGATCTCATACCATCAGGAAACAAGAATAAGGAGAATAGCACGTCCCTTGGACTTGAATTCCCTGGACTGAGAAGCTCCTCAGCTGTGGAAGACTGATGACAAGGGCTTTTTCCCGGAGTCAAGAGAGATAGAAAGCCTTTCTCTAAAGCTGGCACCTGAATTTGAACTTCTAGCCTGCTGACTATGACTGAGACTTAGTCATAAGTCTTAAGTTGCATAAGGGGGGAAAATAAGCTGCTTTATGGAACTCTGTAATTATGGTGTCTCTAGAATAATCAATGTAAACAAGGAGGAATGTTAAACCACCTTTATGACCATGGGGAACTTCACTCAAAAGATTCTTCCGCCACAAAATAATCCAGATGGCAAAAATGATGCTTTCATAAATGCTGGCTATAGCTCAATTGCTGTAGTTCACATTGGCTACAATAAAAATAACATTCACATTTATATATTAACCATTTCACAGTTTTTGTGCAGAGAGTAAGTTAAGAGTCCATAGGCCTATTTTGTTCAAAGCGTTAAGTCTCCAACACTTGGCATTGCTGTTCTGGTCTGTGTTTGCTCAAAGGAGGACTGGGGTAATGCGCAGCAAAAGAACAACGTAAGGAGACCTGGGATGCATCTCTGTCCCCACTATACCTGCACAACAGGAAACACAGGGCTCCAGACTCCACTCCACTCTTTTACACGTGCATGGAATTCATTGAAACTAATGGGAAGGAAATTATAGTCGTCTCACAGGTCTCCTAACTACAGGTTTCTATGTGGATAAATTTAACTTGTCAAGGCTTCTTACAGAATGACACAATGAAAGTCAAATAGTCAACTAAGAATAACTGGAAAATCTAAAACTATTCAATTCCCTCATTTTGGTTAAATAAAACCAGATACATCATAAAGCAAAGATCAGAGTTTGACTGGAGATTTTCCAAAATGATACTACAATTTCTTAACTGAGTTTTGAAGTTAAACGCACACATACTAATAAATATCTAGAAAAATAAAAGTATTTCACTTGATTATCTCAGAGTATGATTCTAAAAAACAGTTTATAAACAAATCTTTTCACCTACTATCCTAAGTCCTTAAACTGAAGTTTATCTTTGCTAAAGGTTGACACTAGAAAAAAAATTAGAGAAATTACTGAACAGGTATTCAGAAAGAGCATATCATAACAAACTATTAAATTTAATAATATTTGAAACAAAATGGACTACATTGATTTATTTGGGCAAGTGGTAAAGCACAGTTCCTTCAAACACAAATCTTTATCAAAATAGAGTTACAAAAAATTTTATTCCAAGAATATAGGCATAATAATGATACTATTGCCACTGCTACTAATATTGACTGATATGCATCTAAATTTGACTTTTATATTTAAACCTCATGAAGTAGGAAGTGTTAGTGCTATTCTATAAATGAGGAAGCAGAGGCTAGAGGTGTTAACTAACCTACTCAAGACCATGCTGCTTTTATGGAGTACAGCCGGAATTTACCTCAAAGCACGGGAACTGCAGATTCCACATACACAGTACATATTGTTTTGTGCCTAGAAATGAAATGTGCTTATGGCTACAATCTAATTTTGCCCATATATTGCATGCAGATTGGAAGCTTGGTTGAGAAATGAAAAACAAAGTCAAATGGATTGGGGAAGTGAGTCCTCTGCATAGGACAGGAACGGGGAGGCATTGTTTAGTAGCAGAAATAATTCATAACGTATCTGTGAACACAGAGAGCTGCATGTGGTGCAGCAAATGTGTACTTTCATAAATTTACCAAAAGAATTTTTTTTTCAGCACTTGCGTAACCATGATACTCCAGATTCACTGTGTCATCGTTAGGAAAACACAACCCGGGACTGAACTACAATTTTTGTGAGTTAATAGCTCAAGGGTATAACCTAAATTACAGAATTAAAATGTGTGCTTGAAAACTAGGGTTATTACCCGCGATATGTAACAAATTAAGAGGAAATCAAAAGGGAGCAAAGGTATATTCTTGCTATTTCAAATAGCTCATTCTTACTAGTGTACACACACATACACACACAAATACTAAGATATATATGAGCGCTAGCAGCACAGTGTTTACAAACTTGCCTGCTAACCAAAAGGTCAGTGGTTCAAATTTACCAGCTGTTCCTTGGAAACCCTATAGAGCAGTTCCACTCTGTCCTACAGGGTTACTATGCGTGAGAATCAACTGGACAGCAATAGGTTTATATATCTTATACATATATATGTACACATACACATATATATACAAAACTAGAAAGACTAAACTATTTGAAATAGCAATAACACAAACTTATAAGAAGCACAACTATATAACCCACAATTTTTTGTCAATAAACACGATACATCCAGCTATAAATGTTTGCCTGATAAACATTTAATGGTGACCTAAGTAATGTATCAGATGACACTTATGACAGGGTAAACAAACTGCCTTCAAATGTAAGAGGCTATGGTAGTGCAATGGTTAAGGGCTCGACTGCTAACTAAAGTTGGTGGTTCAAGTCTACCAGCCACTCAATCTGAGAAAGACATGGCAGTCCGCTTTTGTAAAAATTAACAGCTTTAAAACCTCTGTGGGAGCAGTTCTACAGGGCTGCCATGTGTTGGAATCAGCTTCATAACAATAGAATTTTTTCCCCCAATAGATAAAATAAAGATATGGAATCAGCAAAAGGCACAGCTAGGGCCCTTTAAAAGTCTTGATTCAGTGTCTTGAGTCAGAATGTAGACTATAAAATGCAGTAGAAGAGGACAGATGTTTGAACAGGATAAACCTGAATGTAAATTTGTTAACATGTAGGGACACTGCCCAGAACAGAAAGCAGAGAGATTAAACTGGGCAGAAAAGAACAGAATCCAGAATCATTTACTGCTCAGCACAGTACAGGTGATGTTTTACTTGTGGGAGATTGTTGGATGGGCACGTGCTGGGTGCGTGTAATCCTATCTAACTAGCTGGAACTCTACACCTTTTTCTTCCTCTCAGGCATGCCAACTCAGATGCAATAGAATGTAACACGTTAATTGGGAAGAACCTTGATTTTCCTCCAATGTACTTAGAAATTAACTTGAAAACCTAAGTACTTAAAGCTATTGAGATGGCTGGTCCAAAATGTGATGAAGACTACAAGCCAAAGGGAAGGGCTGGCCGACAGGTATGCGGGGCCCCAGAGCACCAGTCCAAAAGGGGCCCTAGAATGCCACTTCAGATAGAAAGAGAGAGGAAAATTTATATTACTAGAATTGATCTCCCAAAAACAAGTCTGGATGATGTTTTGAAAAGCTGTTCAGAAAGGAGAGTTTGCAACCCTCTGTGGTGACGCTTGAGTAAAAACAAAACTGCGGTACCCTGTGTTCTTAAGATGGTGAGTCCGGCTGAAAGCAAGAGTTTTCATTTGTTGAATGCAGTCTGAAAGTTGAGGTACTGACAATAAAAGACTTGGTTTTACTCTTCTACCACATCCAACCGTTGGTCTTGTCTCTAAAACACTAATTACTTAAAATACACCTGCTTGATGAAGTGACAAGGTGTTAGCTTGCTCCGGAGGGCAAATGATAAGTCTGTCTACATTCTCCACCTAGTCCTGATGGAGGGGCTGGTACCCCCAAAACTGCTAGGACAAGGAATGATAAAGAAAGGAAAAGTTGTGTGTTTGGAAAGGATAAAGTCAACTAAAACAAGGAGGATTTGAAAACTAATTTGTTTAAATTAATTCATCAGAAAGGATGTGTCTCTCCCCACTCTCCCATCACTCCTCCAGGAGTATTTTCAGCAAGATCAAAACACACTGAGACATCAGTCAATAGAAACTCTAAAGCATGGGTCAGAAGGTTGGGGGGCAGTGAGACTAAGTTAATGGCAGAAGAACAACTAAGAAATAATGAGAATGTTGCCACAATGTGAAGAATGTGACCAATGACACTTAATAGTGTGTGTAGGGATTGTTGAATGGGAAACAGGTTTGCTCTGTATATAGTCACCAGCAATACAGTAAACACGTGGACACACACACACACACACACACACACATACACACAAACACAAAGTTTATTAGTCCAGAGTAACTTGGGTCTTACATTTATTTCACTTGGAAAGTATCTGAGTTAGTTCTTTGAAAATATGTCCAAACCAATAAAGACTGAAAATAGGGAACCACAGCAACATTAACAACAAAAACCCTCAATCTTTCATGAAGTGAAAAATGGCTTCCAACCATAACCCATGATGACTACTGGAAAATACCATGAAGTCTGCATCAAAGTGAAGAGAGAATCTGAGAGCCAACACAAACTTCACAAGTAGAAGAGGAAAGGAGGGTCATAATCCTGACAATGATGATCTGATGATCTGACTGGAGAGCCAGGCTAAGAGGGTTGGTCCTATGAGCAGAGAAAGACCCTGGAAGCTTTCATGCACAGAACACCAGGAACGTGGCAATGCAGGCAAGTTCATTCTGTTGTCCACTCCCTAGTCCCCTAGCTCAGAAAAAAGAGCTAAAGAAGAACCTACCCAACGACAGAATTTGTTAGCTGCTGATATAGTGAGCTATGCTGCTCAGGGACACAGGCGCAGGAGAGAGACAGACAGAAACTGAGAACAAGCACTTTGAATCACCTCATTCAAGGATTAGAAATAGAGAAAACAGTGACTACAAAAAGCAGCACAGGACCTTCACTTAGACCCTAGGAAAACTGGTAGAAGGATTTGTATGTATCTCAATACATATATATATATATATATATATATACACACACACATCATATAACACAAAAGGCATTATCTAAGAAACCAGAAGTCAAATTCAATCCTTTAGATATAGTTTCAAAGAAATTATTTAATACATCACATATAAAAATAATTTAAAGAAGAGCTATAGATACACTGTATTTCTATGCCAATAACTCATTTCTTTCTACCATGTTTTGGCCAACTGTTTCTTCCACATGAGGCATTTTCGTGACTGTGCTATATCATCACTTTTTTTCCTAAATAGCAAACGCTGGCAAACAAGGAAGGCATCAATCATTTGCAAAAAAATATGTTATTCAAAAAGATGAACAGAAAATTGACGGATCTCAGGATAGAAAGAGGGGGAAAAAAGAAAATCCAAAGCTCTACAACAGCCAAAGTAGAAGCAACATAGAATACACAAGCTTGAAACACAGAATCAAATATAAACCAGAAGACATTATACAAAAAAAAAACTAGACTAAAGGCAAAAATACATCTACGTATAAGTATAAAGGCAATGACAGTATAGAAGACAAACACAATTAAAATTTTTGGAAAAGAGAACAGAGCAAATAAAGCAGAAAAAAAAAATAAAGATATAATAGAAGAAAAGGTGTTTAAAATAGAGAAAGGCTTGAATCTGCTTACAGAAAGACACAGTATCAGGAAATACCAGCACAGAGCGATTAACATGAACTCTGCTGGTAGAACTACTGACAGTAAAGCGACATAGCCTTCCAGGGAGTACAGGCAAATTGCATGAAAAAAGAGACGGGGTGAGGTGGGGTGGGGTGGGAAGCTTAACCTCAAAATACCAAAGATCTAAGCACATTACTCAGTGCCAAATGACAAGGTTACAAATTTCAGAGAAATATATAAGTCTATAAGGGTCTAGTTAAGAGTTTGGCTGCTAACAGAAAGGTAGGGAGCTTGAACTCTCCAGCAACTTTGTGAGAAATAAACTGCTGATCTGCTAATGTAAGGATTACGGTCTGGGACACACTAAGGGGCCGTTGTACTCTGTCCTACAGGGTCACTATAAGTTAGAGTTGACTTGACAGTACAACAACAACAACTTATGTCTCTGTCTATAAACCAGTTCCAGAGTCGACTCCAACCCATCTGGATCTAGATCCAGGTTCACGTCTATATCTATCATTTCACATGATGGGATGCTTGCCTTCAAATACAAAGGCCAGGTGTAGACATCAGCAAGAATGAGAAACTTGGTAATAGCCCTCCAATGATCCTTCTTAGAAAATGAATTGGACAATAAAACTCAATTAAAAAAAAATTAAACAAAACACTTGTGATTGAAGAAACTTGGTAAAATGTATAGAGTAAGCATGGATTCCCTTGCAGCATAAAACTAAAACTAACCAATATAGGGGGTATGGCTGTGAAAGTAAAAGTTAGCCATAGTAAAATTCTAAGCAAACTGGAAGACAGTCTATATGCCTGTGCTAGTTTCCTTATAACTGAGTACCATCAAGGATCTGTCAGTCTGTTATACTGTGGTGGCTGGCATGTTGTTGTGACCCTGAAAGCTTTGCCGCCAGTATTTCAAATAGCAGCAGGGTCATTGTTGGTGAGTGAGTTTTAGTGGAGCTTCCAGACTAAGACAGACCAGGAGGAAAGACCCGGTGGTCAGCTTCTGAAAAAGACTGACCAGGGAATATCTTACAAATAGCAACAGAACACTGTCTGATACAGTGCTGGAAGATGAGCCCTTTAGGTTGGAAGGCACTCAAAACGTGACTGGGGAAGAGCTGCCTCCTCAAGCCAAAGCCAAGTGCCACAATGTTATGGGAAGGAATCATTCTCTGGGGGCCTTCATCTGCTGATGTGGCATGACTCAAAACAAGAAGAAATGGCATAAATACACATTAATAACTTGAATGCAAAAAGTATATGTTTAGGATAGTTGGAAGCCATCGAAAAACAAATAGAATGCTTGAAGATAGACGTCTTAGGCATTCAGTGAGCTGAAATGGACTGGTACTGGTCATTTTAAATCAGTCAATTACATGGTCTACTATGCTAGAAACGACAGATTAAAAAGGAATGGCATCACCTTCACTGTCATAAATCTATTCTGAAGTACAACATTGTCAGCGGTGTGATAACACACCTGCACCTACAAGGAAGACTAGTTGTTACAATATTATTCAGATTTATGAATTAATTACCAAGGAAGCCAAAGTTGAAGAAACTGAAGATTTTAACCAATTTCTGCAGCCTGACATTGGTCAAACACAACGAAATTTAACTGATAATTACTGTCTTTTAGAACGGGAAAATTGGAAACAGCTGAAACAACTGAAGAATAAATTCAAGCCTCAAATTGTAATTTTAAAGGATTCAGACAGCAAATATTGAATGATATGGGAAACACCAAAACCAGATGGAAGAAATACAGAGTTCCTGAGCCAAAAAGAATTGGTGGCTATTCAGCCATCTGAGGAAGTAGCATACGATCAAGAACTGATGGCACTGAAGGAAAAATTGCACTGAAGGCACTGGTGAGCAACAAGGCTCTGAGAATGGGCAAAACACCAAATGAGATGTTGCAACACAGTGATGTAGCACTGGAGGTGCTCACTCACCTATGGTAAATTATGTGGAAGACAGTTACCTGGTCAACAAGTTGGAAGAGATCCATGTTTAGTCCTACCATAAAGAAAGGTGATCCCACAGAATGTGATCATTACTGAATAGTATCACTTGCAAGTAAAATTTTGGTGAAGATTATTTAAAAGAGATTTGTAGCAGTACATAGAGAATTGCACAAATTTAAGCTGGAATCAGAAGAAGATGTGGAAAGAGGGATATCATTGCTGATCTTAGATGGATCTTGGCTGAAAGCAGAGAATACCAGGAGGATTTTTACTTGTATTTGATTGACTATGCAAAGACATTTAACTATATGGATCAGAACAAATTATGGATAACATTGTGAAGAATGAGAATTCCAGGACACCTAATTGTGGCTGTCCATGGAACAGAGCAAAAGGATGTTTAAAAAAAAGCATGCATCAGAGTTGCATACTTTTCACTGTACTTATTCAATCTGCATGCTGAGCAAACAATTTGAGAAGCTGAATTACATGAAGAAGACAGTAGCATCAAGAATGGTAGAAGATTTATTAATGATCTGGGACATGCAGAAGACAGAACCTTGCTTGCCGAAAGTGAGGACTAATGAAGATCAAACACCATAGTCTTCAGAGAGGCTTACACGCCAACATCAAGAAAACCAAAATCCTTCCAAACGGACCATGAAGCAACATGATAAACAGAGACGTTATTGAACTTGTCAAGGATATCGTTTTACTTGGAACCGTAATCAACGTCCATGGAAGTACCATTTAGGAAATAAAAAAAATATATTGTATTGGGAAAATCTGCTGCAGGAGATCTCTTTAAAGTGTTAAAAATCAAAGACGCCACATTGAAGACTAAGATGCGACTCATCCAGGCCATGATATTTTCCATGTGAAAATATCATGCATGTGAAAGCTGGACAGTGAATAAGGAAGACTGAAGAACTGAAGCTGCCAAACTACAGTCTGGTGAAGAATATTGAATACGTACCGTGGACCAAATGACAGAAGAACGAACAAATCTGTCTTGGAAAAAGTACAGCCAGAGTGTTTTCTTGGAAGCAAGGATGGAGAGACTTGGTCTCATGTATCTTGGACATGTTATCGGAAGAAGCAATCCCTGAAGCAGGATGTCATGCTTGGTAAAGTGGAAGGTCAGTGAAAAAGAGGAAGATGCTTGGTAAGACAGATTGACACAGTAGTTAAAACAATGAGCTCAAACCTAACAGCAGTTTGTGAGAACAGTGCAGGAGTGGGCAATGTCTCATTCTGTTGTGCACAGTAGGGCAGATGAATTGGAAATGATCTCACGACATCTAACAACAAGGAGTACCAAAACAGAACATAAAAAGTCTATTTCAAAATGGAAACAATTATTTTAAGGACTTTAGATTCTTAGTATTTTCCTTAAGGTTAGGGTATCTGTCAGGCATTAATGTTTCTTGGGTCAAATGAACATCTATTTGAAGTTCAGCCACATTTTCAAGCTTACTCCAATTTACTTTTTCCTCTTAAAATTCAAGTAAAGCTGAACAGAAAATATTTTACTAAGTAGTAATATGTGTGGCTCATCATATTTTTATGTCTGTCTATCCGTCCCTATCCATCTGCCTACATTAGTGTGTCGAGAGCCATGAAGAATGTTGCTCACTGAATGTATTTATATATTTGAATGTTTATTTATAGTTAACTAGGTGGTATCACTTTTTTCTTTTTATGTTTTCCAATTGCTCTAATTTTTGTAGAAATTAACATTAAAAAAAAGTTTTTGAATACTTATTTTAAAAACAGCAGACTAGCTGCATAAGATCAAGGCTGAAGTGTTATTTTATCAGTTTCTATTCAGCCAACATAATAATTATAAAGAAAACACACAGAACTAAGCAAATGTCTGCATTCTTTTAGTTTTAGTTGTCTGTGGTACTGTGAACTTCTTGTGGGATCTATCTTGCATTTGTTTAAATTTAGAAAGGACAATTTAAATCTCAGGATGAGTTCTTAACACCTAGTATATTTCTGAATCATCTCTGTCTTCATCGGTAGGCTTAGAGAATGTAAAATTGTGTTAACGGCAAAAAAGTAAAATACAAATACAAAGATAGCTGCTAGCTATTCTAATTATGAATTATTTGTGACTATTTAGAATTAAAGATTTTACCTCTTAATTTTTGGTTTAAAACTAACAATTGAGAATAAGGTATATGTAACCTAAATTATTTACACCACAAAATTGCTTTGCTGAATTATAATGTGGCTTCCTTTGGTTTCTGCAGATAGTGCAATGTGTCTACATATATTGTCAGATTTTTATATATTGTAATTATTGAGATTACAGTGATCATGTTGTTATTGTCTTACACAGTTTAAATTTATCAGGATGCTTCAAATAAAGCAAACCAAACCTACTGCCATCATATTGATTCCAGTGGCTGGCACAGCGGTCAAGAGCTATGTTTTGTGACCAAAAAGGTCAGCAGCAGCTAAATGCACCAGGTTCTCCCTGGAAACTCTATGGGACAGTTTGTCCTATAGGATCACTATGAGTTCAAATGAACACATAGTGAATATCCAGATACTTGATGTCAATGAAGGCTTTGTCTATCCTCCTAATTCTCCAGCACCTTCCTTGCATCTGCCTTGTTGGCACAGCCTTATTCAGTGTTTTCTGAACACTTGCTCGCACGACATTCATCTCTGAAATACATAATTTCAGTAGAATGTAAGTTTAACAGGTCAAACAACAGGAACTGTAACGCTTGGGTGGCATTTTCTCATATTTCATGCATTCAATCTATCTTGAATGGAGAAGATAAACTAAAATGTTTTCTTTTAAAATTCTAAAGTTTCAGTTTTACTTGGCAATGGCTCCCTGACCATTCTGAGTTAAAAAAATACAGTTTAATTAAAATGGTGAGAAATGTCAGCAGACATGGTTTTCTGAACCAGTAAGTTTCCACTCTGACTTACAGTGACACTATAAGAAAGAGTAGAACTGCCCCAAGAGGATTCCAAGTTATGGCTAGAGGATTCAAACTGCCAACCTTTTGGTTAGCAGACAAGCAATTAATCATTACACCACCAGGGCTCCTAAAAATGAATAATTATAAATGAAGTGTCTTATAATCATCAGTTTATATGGATAAACCCACTGCCATCAAGTTGGGTCTGACTCACAGTGACCCTAGAGGTCAGAGTAGAGCTACCTGATAGAGTTTCCAGGGAGCACCTGGCAGATTTGAACAGCTGACCTGGTTAGCACATGCAACACTGAACCCACTATGCCATCAGGGTTTACACACACACACACACACACACACACACACACACACACACACTATATATATATGTATATTTATATATATGCATACATATATATATACATACATACATATATATATGTATGTATGTATGTATGTATACACACATGCACCACTAGGAAAATTCCCTTTTATTAAGAATTAGTTCTAAAAATAAGAATTGTTGGCTTATCTTTTCTCTAGTAAGGAGCCCTGGTGGTTCAGTGGTTTAACCGCTCCTCTGCTAAGTGAAAGGTAGGCAGTTTGAACCCACTAGCTTCTCCTGTGGGAGAAAGATACGGCAGTCTGCTCCCGTAAAGATTACAGTGTTGGAAACCCCATAGGACAGTTCAATTCTGCTCTATAGGGTTGCTGTGAGTTGTAATAGACTAAACAGGAATGAGTTATATTTTAAGGCTTTCCAGTCTGATCTCCAAACTTGATTTTCATATCAATAAATGAAGATAAAATCCTAGAAATGTCCCTAATAGAACCTAACTCCCAAAGTTCACTTTAAAGTTTTCTAACAATTCAAATGTATTTGTGTGAATAGATTCTATTAAGTAAATCCATACCATCTACCTTTCTGATTCATTTTTTTTTTAATCAGTGCAAGCAAAATTTATCACATGCAACGTGACTTTCAATGAAAGTACAAGTCCATAAAAATTTGAGAAACTACTGGGAACAAAGAAATTAAACAAATAGCAGTGTAACATAATAAAGCTACTGCTGTCCTCTGGTAGAAGGATTGCTTCTTCCATGGAACTAATACATCTTGCTGAAACAATTTTAAATAATACGTAACATATGGATTCAGCTTTTATTATTCTTCTGAAAGAAGACAATTATATTTATGTGATAAACTGTTCAGTGTTAGTAGCATGATGTTTATATTACTGGCCACTTAAATAATCTTTGACATGCTTCTACGTGTATCGGCAGCCAGTTTTTCTGGAATTACCTCCTGCATCACACACCCTTTCTCTGAACAGTGGCGTTCGTGTGCCCCACCAGCAAGATCATGAGGGTAGCAGAGCTTTACAAGAGACCAGGAAGGGAAAAACTGGTCTCTACCAGTAGAAGTGGCCAACTCACACTCTCCTCTTTGTCCACACATTTCCCACCTGAGGTATTCCCATCCCTGAAGACAAAGGTGTGACACAACCTCAGCCAGCGCTTGGTGGAATGAAAGGAAAGAATTTTCAAGAGGTAACTTTTGCTAACAAAAAAAATAAATAAATAAAACCATCAAGCCCGTTGTGAACGAGCTGATCCTAACTCACAGCAACCCTGCAGGACAGAGCAGACTTGCCCAATAGAGTTAACCAGGAATGGCTGGTGACTTCAAACTGCCGACCTTTTGGTTTAGCAACGGACGCTTACCAACCCACTGCACCATCAGAGCTCCAAATTTAGCTAAAGGAGCTATCAAATCAGTGTAAAATTTGGAAGATTGTTTTTGAAGTATCGTCTCCTCCTAACCCATTTGCAATCTGATTCGAGATGTACTTTATTTTACTTTAAATGAAGTCTTTGTGAAAAGAGAGAAGCCTATAGAAATTTTCTGAGTTGCATTCTGTACTTCATCTGGAAACACAGAATAAAAGTAAAGAAAATTTGTCTCCACACCTTTCACTTTGAAAGATCCTAATCCACAAAGACATTTCTGAAGAAGAGAAATGAATTTCTATACTTTGGCTCACTGATTGGTTGCTGCTGTGTGTTTTGATAATACTTATTAAGAAGTGATGGAGTTTGCTCTGTTGCCTTGTGCTTCTGTAACCAATCAGTTATAGAATACTGGTTTGAGTAGTATTTACCAATGCCCCTCTTCACTGCTCCACTGAGTGGGATGAATTATTCTAATAATGAAAGGTACAGAGTCTGTATCCAGTTTGGAAATGAAACCACAGGTAATTTTCAAATGTGGTACGCTCACTTTTTGATGAACTGTCATAGAAACAGGAATTACCACAACTCAAAACTCACATCCACTAAGGGACAGAGATCAGCATCTGTGGATGATTTTGTCTAACCCACTACCCTCACATTTCTTCCCTGCCCCCTAATAAAAACACACCCCTTTTGCCTCATGCTTCCAATTTAGTGCAATCATGCCTCTTACCGGCCATGGCCTTGCAGGACACCAGCTGTCAAATACACAGATGCAAGGTATGGTGTTTGAAACATAAAGCTTTATAATGAAAAAGACATGCATGTTTTACATCACACCCAATAGTGGACTCAAATGAGACTGTGCAATACACAGAAGCAAAAACTCTTCTGCATCATAAACACTTGAAATGAAGGAGTGCTAAACAGCGGTTATCACTTTCTGGAGTCTTCAGCTAGAACATCATTCAGGGAAGGAAAACGCCCTGTTCCCATTCCTTCAAATTCCCTCTCACCAATGAAATGACTGTGAGAGAGAAGCTCTGATCCCTGGAATGGTTTATGGAACTCCCTTTGAAGATTATATTTTTTTGCTCCTCCAAAGATTTTGAGAATGTGAAGTTGGAGCAGATGCCTGAGGGACCCAGAATATTCTGTACCTGGAGCTGGGGGCAGCTAATTTCATTCATAAATTGCATTTTCCTTTTTATAATAATTCAATTAAAACTGTTTTCTTCACATCCCTTCTGCATTAGACCCTCAGCCAGAAAGTAGAGTCAAAAAGGAGACACAGTACTTGCTTTTAAGAAATTCAGTCTCTCTAGGTGGGAGGATGGAGAATGCCCAATAAATTAGTAAATGACTATATAATACTACATACTATGACAAAAGCATGGATGACCACCTGTTCCCATCAAGTCAATTCCAACTCATAGCCACCATGTAGGACAAAGTAGAATGGCCCCACAGGGTTTTCAAGGTTGTAATCTTTTATGGAAGTAGATTGCTACATCTTTCTCCCAGGAGTACAAACAACCTTTTGGTTAGCAGCTGAGTGCTTAACTGCTCCATCTTCAGGACTTCTTAAAGCATGGATAAAATGAGAGTGGGATGGGAGAGGTCACATCCGCTGGAAGGATTTAAAGACAGTTTTAGAGAAGTGGTAACACTTCAACTGGATTTTGAAGGATGAACAAGAGATTTTCAGGTGCTTGGGGAGTTGTGAAGTGTATTCCAGGACAGGATTAGAGTGTATGCAACAGCAAGTGACTTTGCATCAGCAGGCGGAGCAAGCTGCTGATTCAGTATAGTGAACACAGCACTGTAATGTGAAGCTAGGGCCAAGTAGCAAGTTCTCTAACTACGACAGATACCTTTGGATCCTGATTCTTAGGCTTTTTGCGGAACTCATTAACCAACTATGTTTGAAAACAGGGACTCTGTTCAAACCCATCTAATGGTAAACGGATGTACGCCTTACGTCACGTACCGAGCCTCACTATGCCTCAAGTCTCTTCACTTGAAACAGAGAACAATGACAGTCCCCAGTAACTATGGTTGCTGTGATGGTCACTAGATAATGCTGGTCAAACACTTAGTAGCTAACACATAGTTAGGTATTCAGTACAAATTAGTTTTCATCATCGTTATTAAGCATCCATTATGCCACATGCGCTTTGCTGGAAATTCGACAGTAAATAATGTAGAATAAGATATGATTCTATCCATGAGAATCTAGATGGTTTGGTTAAGGACACAAGGCATATGTGCATGAATTAGTGTAAAGAGAACTTACATATGTTAATTAACATTATATACTAATCTATAATAATGATACAGGAAACGAATAATTCATTTTAAGTTGTTTATAATTATAAAATACAAATATAA
Source organism: Heterohyrax brucei (assembly GCA_028571685.1). Classification (NCBI taxonomy): domain Eukaryota; kingdom Metazoa; phylum Chordata; class Mammalia; order Hyracoidea; family Procaviidae; genus Heterohyrax; species Heterohyrax brucei. The sequence goes on along the minus strand of CM053146.1, from coordinate 44,879,085 downwards.
AATCATATACATATATATATATAAAACAGGAAGAAGAGTAAGGACATTTCCTGAATCTTACACCAAAGGAATTTGGAACTTGAATTGTGAGAAATGGGCTAAGCAAGAGAAGCTCAGGAAGGAAGAGGCCCAGAACTAAATGGAACCTGTTGGTACCACAGGTCAAAGAGGTGGAAATAGCTAAGCATTTTCTCCCTGTAAGAATTACACTCTCCTGCCTTCACGTTGGGTGTAGTTTGAAAATAATTCAATGTGGTCAGCTTCTTTAGAACATCATGAACTCAGGAGAAGTTAATCTGGTTTTGATAACAGCAGATACAGGAAGCCTTTAGTTCATGCACTCTACATAGCTGTTTTCTAAAAAACAACTACGAAATTCCTGTTTAATTGCAATAACATAAATTTCCAAAAGACTCACATAGTGATCACTGAATTGGGGCAACTCCTTTTTACCTGTATCAGGCTTCCTGATTAAGTCACTACTAAATAAACACAAGTTAAAAAAAAAAGAAAAACACACACACATGAGAATTCTTTAATTTCAGAATATGCCATAAGCCCGGTCTCTTGGCCTTGTGTTCAGATCACTGAAAATCTAGACATGACTTAGAAGCAAAAACTCCATGCCTATTCAGTGTTCTGTCTTAATGAAAACAAACTTTTTGCTGCTGTTGTTTCAGTGCTGCCATGGTGAGGGCTGGGGAAGCTCAGAAACTTCATTCTTGCTCCCTTAAAGGTCTACACCTCCAGAACATTTACTAACAAGAATCAAGCTTCATCCTCTATGTAAAAAAGTCACTTTATCAGCACCGTCCTTCCTGCACTCAAGCTTCGGCTGCTTGGCTGCTTTGCTCTCTGCAGGGCATAGCCTTTCAGCAGTCTTTCTGGATATGGAGGTGGACATATGTTGCTCCATTTAAACTTTTTGGCTCAGTTCCCTTTATTATCATGGACACACATTTCGTAGAAGTTTGGTCCACATCGGGGCACGGTCTGTATTTATGGAACACAGACAATCAAACTGACCCATACTTAGACCTGAGGCACTGTATTCTAACTCAGTTAATTAAATACCGATTGTGTTTTCTCAAGGAAAGAAAGCTGCTATAGGCCAAATTTAAACAGATTCAGATATGCCAAGACAGAGTTAGTGTTTATGTTTTTGACTCAGTTACAAGTCTTCTTCTAGCAACCTTATGGTTGAATTAGTTTACCATTCAATAACAAATATTAATTACAACCCTGCACTCCCTGATTTAGCCATCCCTGAGAAGTCGATATACTTAAATCTTCCTATAATGTTTTAAATGCCCTCTTAAATATTCAAATTATATAATTATGCTTAATTATGCAATACATTGTACTTGAATACAAAATCATAATACAGTTTTGGCATCACGGTCGTCTTAGAGCATTTGCCTTCTTATGCTGTGGCATTTTGAGTATTTCTGATCAAACAGCACAAATGGAACAGGTTTTGCATATTGAGCACCTTACAACCCACTTTCAAGAGATTTACTATCAATGCACATTTTCTGTTCAGCTGGAAAAAACAAGAAATTTGTAGCATATATTATGAAATGTTAAATATTAATACTATTGAAAGTTAATGGTATGCCAAAGAAAATGGCTAATAATGCATTATACAATTAAATGCCTATTCTATTAGTTCATCTATTAACAAAATAAAATAGATTCAATTTGTAGTTTTTTAAGCAAGGATCAGCCATCTGTAAAAGCTAAATTATTTACTCAATTTTAAACTGTCGGATCCATCGTTTTGCAATTATTTGCATTATATTTCAGTACTTTGTCATATGTCCCTAACACAACAAAAAACAGTTTTCTTGTTTGAAGGTGTATTCTTCTGTACAGATGCAACTAACAACAACTAAAAACTTCAACCCAAAGAGGGTATTTCTTCTGTCTATACAGTCACTGAGGATTTCTGAGCCTTGAGTCACAAGAGAACTCAAAACTACTCAGTCAGAGCCTTTGCTGGACTGTATTTTTTATCACACCTTAGTCTGTTTTCCTGTACATCATTCTACATGGTTACTCTAACTCTCATAATAGCTATCTTTGCTCGTATGTCATCACGTGCTTGCCTTTAAGGCTACTTTTCTTTCCTTTCCATTCCATTCCATTTTTTTCTTTTCAACACTGGTGGTACAAGCTAAAAGACCTTAAGCTAATGTGTTTTGTTTCTAAAAAGTGTTCACAATTATATAGGATGGACCGCCCAGTACACATGAGAGTCCTTTTTTTTGTGCTTAAGCAACCTAACTAAACTTGGATTTAATTACCATTTCCTGTACCAACAAATTATAGTAAGGTTTTGGTACATCATCTGCCAAAGCAATTTGGCCATGCTTAAAAAAAAAAAAAAAAAATCTTGTGAAATCAATTTACTTAGAGAGGTTTAAGCATATTTAAGGACTGCCCTAAAATAAGAGAATTGCTTGAGTGATGATGAGCATTTCTTTAACATGCCAATCTCCATGGTCTGAGATTCACTCCTCTGACTGTAACATACTCATTGTGGACAGCATCTTACCTTTTGGTCACAGAGCTCTCCGTTTCCGTGGGGGAACATCCTCCTCCCCAACTTGAGTTCACGTGTGCTGGAAAAAACTCTGCCTTTTCCTCTAAATATGAAGCACACTACCTTGGACTAAGTCAATCAGCCCTTTCTATTCTCTTGACCACAGTGGTTGATTCAGGGATTGGCTCATGATCCAGTTTTGGTCAATAATAAGCAGGCTTGTTGAAGAAAGAGATTCTTGATGAACCTGAAGCAAAGAGTATGTGCACTTGCAGCTGTTGGCAGCTATGTGCAGGTGGAGAAGGAAGCCAGTATGGAAGAAAGCAATGCAACGAGGTCCTGGTGTTACTGGTTAAGCCCCAGAATACTCGAAGACTATTTCATGGGTTTTCCAGTTAAACAAACAGACAAAAAATATTTTAAATAAATTTGGATTTTTTCCTGTCCTTTGAATCAGAAGTCCCAAATTCTTAACAGTCTGCTTTATCTGTTATTTTGTTTCACTAGTGGTGCTGAATTATTTTTAACTGCTGTGTTTTCATGTTTAATGGCTGAATCTGTCAATAAATAAAATCGTTTCATTACAAGTTTCAGTGAAAGGTGCTATATTTTATTTTAGTTGCTATACGTAGTTGACTGATAGCTCACTCATAGTCAGTAAGGAAGCAGAACTATGGCCAGTGAGTTACTTCTGACTCATTGAAACCCGACATGACAGAAATGTCCCAAGCAGTTTCTGAGAAATTCCTATTGGATTTGAACCATCAGCTTCGGTTAGCAGTAGTAGCTGTAGTGGCTAATCACTATGCCACCAGAGTTTCCAACAGTCAATAGTAGGCTTAACGTGAATATTGATATCTTGTCCAGACTGTGGGATTCATCTATTCATTTTCCAGGATTGGCTTAAAACTTGTCTTAAGGAAAATTTATATTATTAGCTGTAGTCTAACCTATGGGAAGGCAAAGTGGGGAGATTGCAGCTAGATACGTCATTTTAGTTTCTCTCTGTATCATGTGACTTATTTTTATCTTGAAAATCAGAGAGTTGGTTCTTTCTATAGTTAGATGATAGATTTACAGATAGAAAGATGGTATGGATGTTCATCAGCTGTGACCATTCAGTGGGCTGGACACCTTTTCTAGAGGAGATTGGTTTGGACTCCTTGGCATTCCTATGACAATCAATCCAGTATACAGTTTGCATAATGAACAAGAGTCAATCAAAATAGTCCGGTTGTGCTTTATGCCAACAGAGGAATTTGGTTTGTTGTTGTTAGGTGCTCTCATGTCAGTTCTGACTCACAGTGACCTTATGCACAACAGAACAAAATACTGCCCAGTCTTGTGCCATGTACACAATCATCTTTATGCTTAAGCCCATCCTTGCAGCTACTGTGCCAATCATCTCATTGAGGGTCTTCCTCATTTTGGCTGACTCTTCACTCTACCAATCACGACATCTTTCTCCAGGGACTGATCCCTCCTGACACATGTGAGACACAGTATGTGAGACACAGTCTTACCATCTTTTCTTGCAAGGAGCACTGCAGTTGTACTTCTTCCAGAACAGATCTGTTTGTCCTTTTGACAATCCATAGAACATTCAATACACTTCTCCAACACCACAATTTAAAGGTGTCAATTCTTCTTCTGCCTTTCTTATTCATTGTCCAGCTTTTGCATGTGCATGATGTGATGAAAAATACCATGGCCAGGCACACCTTAGTCTTCAAGGCAATATTTTTAAGTTTCCATACTTTAAAGAGGTCTTTTGCAGCAGATTTTTCCAATGCAATGCATCTTTTGATTTCCTGACAGCTGCTTCCATTGGAGTTGATTGTGGAATCAAGTAAAATGAATTCCTTGACAACCTCAATCCTTTCTTCATTTGTCACGATGTTGCTTACTGGTCCAGCTGTGAGAATTTCTGTTTCCTTGATGTTAAAGTGTAATCCATAGTGAATGCTGTAGTCTTTGATCTTCATCAGTAAGTACTTCACATAGTCATGATTTTCAGCAAGTAAGGTAGCATCATCTGCATAACACAGGTTGTTAATGAATCTTCCTCCAATCCTGAAGCCTCGTTCTTCTTCACAGAGTTAAGTTTCTTGAATTATTTGCTCAGCATACAGATTAAAAAGGTATGGTGAAAGGATACAACCCTGATGCATAGCTTTCCTGACTTTGAACCACGGCCTCTTGATCCATTTACAGATACCTTAAGAGCACAGTTAAGTATTCTGGAACTCCCATTCTCTACTATGTTAGCCATACTTTGCTATGATCCACACAGTTGAATGTCTTTGCATAGTCAACGAAACACAAGTAAACGTTCTCCTGACAGTCGTTGCTTTCAGCCAAGATCAGCCAAGATCTGACATCAGCAATGATATCCCTGGTTCTGTGTCCTCTTCTGAATCCTGCTTGAATGTCTGGCATTTCCCTGTCAATATACCATGGCAGTTGCTTTTGAACGGTCTTTAGCAAAATTTTACTTGCATGTGATAGTAATGATATTGTAAAATAATTTCCACATTCCGTTGGATTACCTTTGTTGGGAATAGCCATAAATATGGATTTTTCCCAGTCAGTCAGCCAGGTAGTTGTCCTACAAATTTCTTGGCATAGATGAATGAGCATGTCCAGCCCTGTATCCACTTGTTGTAATAACTCAACTGATACTCCATCAGTTCCTGGAGCTTTGTTTTTTGTCAGTGCCTTCGAGGCAGCTTTGACTTCTTCCTTCAGTACTATTGGTTCCTGGTCATATGCTACCTCTTCAAATGGCTGAACATTGACCAGTTCTTTCTGGTATAAAGACTCTATGATTTCATTCCATCTTCTTTTGATGCTTCCTGAGTCGCTTAATATTTTCCCTGTAGAATCCTTCAGTATTGCAACTCGAGGCTTGAATTTTTTCTTCAGTTCTTTCAGTCTGAGAAATGCAAAATGTGTTCTTCCCTTTCAGTTTACTACTTTCAGCTCTTTGCACATGTGATCATAGCACTTTATTTTGTCTTCTTGAGCTACCCTTTGAAATCTTCTGTTCAGCTCTTTGTCCTTTCTTCCTTAAACTTTAGCTGCTTGATATTCAAGAGCAGTTTCAGAGTCCCTTCTGACGTGCAATTTGGTCTTTTCTTTCTTTCCTGTCTTTTAAATGACCTCTTGCTTTCGTCAATGGATGATGTCTTTGATGTTATTCTACAGTTTGTCTGGTCTTCAGTCATTGGTGTTGAACACATCAAATCTGTTTTTAAGATAGTCTCAAATTTTGGAATTTTGTTAGTGGGTAAAATCAGAGTTAACTCTGGTAATTAAGCTATTTCAGTGAAATGTGCCCTTTATGCCTCACTGTTGGAGTCCAGGCTTTTTTGCCCATAAGCTTCCAAGGACTTCTCTTGAGCTTCCCGTGCTTTTTCAGATACTCCTCCTCTCTTCTGATTCTCCCCAAATTATCTGCCCTTTACTGTATTTCCTTGGAGATATCCTGGCTTATATGATATCATGCCTCACAAACAGATTTGTGTTCATGATCACATCTTAATCTGTAAGCCTCATGTAGTATTTGCATTCTAACAGTCAAACTTCAATAAATAGAAAGTATGTAGCATGCAGATTGGGGTTCTTCTGTTATACACACATTCCCTACATCACTAAGGGAGCACAGAACTCTTTCTCACATATTTAGGACAATACTTCAGTGTCCTTCTTAACACTGCCAACTAATCAGGTGCTAACAACCAATTGTATTTAGCATAAAAAGGGAAGCTCTTTGCCTTTCCTGCCCTAGCTAGATGAATTGATATTCTGTTTGTGGCATTTCAAGCACTGTGATATGATGGTGGGAAATTATTTTGTAAAGAATTCCCTTCAGTGGCACATAAGCGTCCACCTACACTGCTGTCACATCAGGTTAGTCCATGAGTATTTTAAATGTAGTTAAATAAGAGAGATAGATTTGGGTGTTACTGAACAGTGCTTTTTATACTGTCATTGAATATGGATATATTCAGTGACCTAAGTGAGTTTATATTCTACCTCCTCCAGTTTAGATTATTTATAAAATAATTTAGGACACTTCTTTGTCAGAATAACACATTCCATCTAGAGAAGGCTAAATTGAGTGCTCCAGTCTCTGTTTCCTTTTCTTTCCTCTTGCCCCCAGAATAAGACTGTTCACGTGGAAAGCAAACTACAGGCACTATGAGAACAGCATCATCTCTTATTTACTTCACAAAAAAGAATACAATATGGGTTGCTGTGAAATACAAACGAACTGTAATCCTCATCAGGTTTGGAAATAATGGATTCAGGCTAACATCTCCAGAAGAAACATGAAGGCAGTATTCTAAATTTCCTATTCTTTCCCAAATGAGTTTGCACAAGATGTGTCGCTAAGAAGAGTAATGTGCCCATCACGTAGTGAAATTTCCCACTTGCAATATGAAAATGAAAAGTCTGCATTTTAGGATGGCATGTTTAAACACATGCACCATGCTGTTCCTACAGGAGGGAAAAGAAAGCTCCCCCTACTGGAGCGTAAAAGGCCTCGGTTCGTCCCTGCACCCCACGGCTCTGTCATACACACGCAGGCACAGAAACATATACTCTCCCCATTATCCCTCACACAATCCTGGTTCTCACATCAAAGCATTACATTGTCCTCATTTGAGTTAATTAAAGGACAGCTGGACATTTCATTACTGCACCAGTGTCAGCTTTGTTGAGTTGAAATGCAGCATTTAAAGGTCTTGGTCTTGCAGAAATTTTCACTCTTTGCTTCGTTTTAAAATTTGTGCTGCTGATGGAAGATTTCGAAAAAAGAAATAGAAATAATCATTAAAGTATACACATGTGCGTGTGTATGTGTGTGCATGGTTTTCACAGTATAGAACTACAGACACATAGCAGAATGAATGCCTCATCAGATACGAATTTTTATTAGAGAAATACATGCCAAGCCAACTGCCGACAAGTCGGATCCGACTCATACATTAAAAACTAAACGGAACAGAAACCATCGCTGTGGAGTCAGACTCCAACTCATGGTGATCTCATGTATTTCAGAGTATAACTGCTCCAAAGGATTTTCAATAGGTGTCATGTTTGGGAAATAGATCACCAGGCTTTTTTTCTGATGTGCCTTTAGGTGGATGTGAACTCCCAAGCTTTCAGTTAGTAGCAGAGAGCTAATCTGATTAAGCTACCCAGAGACTCCAAATACATATAGGGGAAAAACAAACAAAAAAACATAAAAAAATAAGAAGGTTGAATAGTGAATGGTAATCAACCACAGAATATTACCAATTATTGGTAAGTCCCTAGAAATATACAACTTAACATATATCTATTTTACTGTGAAAACCCTGGTGGCAAAATGGTTAAGACCTATGTCGGCTAAGCAAAAGGTCAGCAGTTCAAATCCATCAGATGCTCCTTGGAAACCCTCTGGAACAGTTCTACTCTGATCTATAGGGTTGCCGTGCATTGGAATTATCTCAAAGGCAGTGGCTTGGCTTCGTATTTTACTCTGTAAGCATAAAAAACTAATATAAATGTAAGATGTTTTGAATTTTCAAAGCACAACTGAACTGAAGAAAAAAGTTAATTTTCCCAAGATAGTATATAAGGTAACATGTTTTATGAACAGGGCAAAAGGATTCATATTGAATGAGATTCCACTGACATTTTCCTCAAAATAATTTCTAGAACTTTCACAGTGGGCGTTCTTCCTTTCTATAGGAAAAAAAATCATCTACAGCTAACCAAACTTAAAGAGATTTCTACCAACTCTATCAAGCTGAGGGAATGGCTGATGGAGACATCAGCATATTCTCCACATCTATTTTATGGTTTTAGTGTTACAGACACGAGGTGCTTTGGAGATACTTTCCTCTCAATAACTACCATGAGTGGGGGTAGCCTTTAGCTATAAAGAAAAAGAAAAAAATCCAAACACTTTTCCACTGAGTTGATTCTGACTCACAGTGACCCTATAGATAAGGAAACAGAACAGTCAACCAACTCTTGCCTTTGAAAGCCGTTTAATTATAATTCACCATTTTTAAGCCATGGGTCACATTCTTCTCCCTCTTCTCTTTTGAAATAAAACTGGACGAATGCAACTCTTTCAGAATCCACAAATAAATACTAGTACACTCTAGCACTCTCTCTCCATTGAGCTAAGCAAGCGATCGGCCTCTAAAGCAGCTTCAAACTCTTTCAACAGTAAATCAGGTCTCTGGACTTCAGGCATTAGAAACTGAGTTAACCAAGGTTTTTGCTTCTTAGAAGCCTGAGTCATTAAGCTGACAGTGTTTTGAAAATGATACTGATTAAGTTTTTAGCTAGATGATTCCAAACTCTAAGAGGTGTCCGAGTATGTCTAAGAGTGTATGTAAAAAATGGTCTTTGACTCTTCTCTGGTCTCATTCAACAGTCTCAGGTGCAACTACTGGAGACACAAGGGTTTGGGAAATGCCATGTATCCCAGAAACCAATCTTGGTTAGAAGCTCTATTATTTAGGCACATTTTCAAGAAAACAGTATGAATAGTCACAGACTGAAAATATATCCAAGTTACTTTTTTTTCTCCTCTCACCTCTGGCTTCCTTAGACATGAAATATAAAAGCTACAACTTTTTTCTGTAAGTAGACAAAACATAGTTATGATCTGTAGTGGATGGGGGAAAATACATAAATCAAAGGTTATCGCACTCACTTCCAAAAACCAGCACTAGGTTACCTCTTATACAGGAAGAGTGCACCTCCAAACACACTACACTAGGTATGTTGGAACCCATAAAATTTCCAATTACTGCTTCAGAATTTATTGTGCACATATGGAAAATAATACTTGTAAAACAGAAAGGGGTTTGTGCCTTGTGCTGTCAATACTGTGAAGGATGGGGTGATTATAAAGCAAATTAACAATACTTTTAAATGTGCATTCACTTATCTTTCCAATTAAATCCTTGTTAAACAACTGCACAGACAGTAATGGCGCTTCTGCAAAGCACTGATCAAGACAGTTTTATTGTAATTTTTACTCTGTAACAATTAATCAAGTAGGCATTTTCTTTATTATTAAATTATTTAGTTAATAAATATCCTCAATTGGCTAACGTATTTGTAGTTTGCAGGTTATTTTTGATTTTCCTACAGTGAAACATATTTGGGAGTTATTTCCATTTTCAAGCAGAGAGATCATTAAGGGATGTAATTTTAAAAACTTCTTTTCTACAGAAGAATAACTATGAACAAGAGAAGTCCTTGAGAGTTTAAATCTTTTTAAAACCTTTATTTTAACCATTGTATCTCACAAGCAATGCAAACACATTGCCTTTAGTAGATAAGAAATGTAAAGTTTGACTTTAAGGTGTCTTTCTATTGGCTAAGCATTAAAATTAGTATTTTAAAAGTCCATTATTCCCAGTTACAGACTTTTGAATTGTGAAGCTGTACTGGACAGTTAACATTTTTTTTTTCTTATACCAATGAAGTAAAAAATACCTGAAGATTGTTTGTTCTATAAACACCCAAAGCAGCATAAGCAAAGAAACAGACATAAAGATACCTAAAAGTATGTATTTTTTTCCTATTTATGAATTTCCAGTTTGTAGTTGACTTAAAGATATACGTTTATCTAGCTAGTATCCTTTGCTAATTTTAAAGTGTTTTTAATGGGTCTTAAACGGTCTTTTCAGTTTATTTCATCTGAGTTGGCTTGGCTATTTTTAATTTGGAGGGTTCTGAGGTAGGGTCGCCATGAGTCGGATCCGACTCAACGGCACTTGGCTTGGCTGGAGGTAACTAGATTAATAGTAAGAGTGATGATGGGTGATCTCAGGAATTACAGCTGGATTTTGGATTCAGGGAGGCTATATTAATTCAGTAGAAAGAATAAACATGTAAGAGATACAAGACTGTCTTGAGTTAGGAAAAGAAAGTCCCAGTAAGACTGGATTTATAGTTGTCTATGTGGTGTAACTTCAGAAGAGTCAGCATTTCCTGTTGAAAGTACCTCATGCAGAGGCTGGAAGCCCCTAGTAGCACCCTGGTTATTGAGGCCCCTTACCATGTGCTTTCTAAGAGTAGGAGAGAGTGTGAGTTAGCACATTCCGATGAACTTGCTATCCCCCTGGAAAGCCTGAGTATGCTCTTGAGGGATGCCAAAGCCAAGTGCCGTCGAGTCGGATACGACTCATGGCGACCTAGAGATCATAAAATTGGGCAAAGGATAAGAAAAAGAGAAGGGATGAAGAAGAAGGTTTGGTGCACTGGGCATGAGAATGAAGGAAGTGGGCTCATTCAGACCACAGCCCTGGAGGAGTCAGAGTACAGCTTAGGGTGGCCTGAAGCCTCTGGAGACACAGAGGGCCACTGTAGTCTTGGTTGACGACTAGCCTTGTATTCAAGCCAAGTAGATCTGGGGAGGAAATATAATGTTGATCCTGAAGCACACACTTCTCCCGGATGTGTATGTGGCATGCAGAAATAAGAGGATATGGGCAGGTAGAGGGTCACCATGAGTTTGAACCAACTTGAAAGCACTGAGTTTGGAATTTTTTTGAGTTTTGGCAAACACAAGGAATGCAGGTGATGCAGTGGTTAAGAGCTATGGCTGCTAACCAACAGTGTGAATCCACTAGCTGCTCCTTGGGGTCAGTTCTCCTCCATCTCTTAGGGTTTTTATGAGTCAGAAGTGATCTGATAGCAGTGAGTTTGTGTGTTTTAGGCAGACATAACTGTACTGAGGACCTAGTATGGGCATGGAACCTGATGGACATAATGAATCCAGAGGTAACTGAAGTATATCCCTCCCTGGTATTCCATAATCTGGTGAGTGAGAAAGACATGAAGTGACATTGACAAAGACTGCTACTAAACCACAGGTACAAAGTGTTGTGGGAACACAGTGGAACAGAACTCTAACTATGGTTGGAATTTATTCCATGAATAATGGATTTGTCTCAAGGAGGTAGGCTGTTCAGTCATCAAAACCAATGATAGTGTGTGTCATGCTCCTAAAGGATAGTCTACTATTCCACTAGGACCTATTAAAGTAATACACTTATTTGCTGTGATTTTCCACATCCTGAGCAGGCTAAGGTGGAGGAGGTCCTCACTGGAAGTCAAAACACGAGGGGAATAAATCAGCAAGAAGGGAAAGCAGCTACACTTACTTAGGAAAAATGTGTCAGGGAGAGGGGGGACCAGTAGAAGACAACCTAGAAAAATGCAAAGGATGAGGAGATGGTGAAACAGCAAGATGGATTTAACCAAAATTATCCCAGTAGGCTTTTTATGACTCTCTTGGGTATACATTAGGTAAACCAGTAAGCACCCTGATTACCCTGTGCTCCTGTGTGCTATAGTCCAGGCACTAGAATACACAGGTTTTAGACCCTGCTTGTTTCTAGATCATGATGTGATATATATAATCCTAGCTTGAAATATCAGCTGAAAGAATGAATGTAACATTTAGCAACTTATTTACATTTATTGAAACATATATTCATCCATAAAGGTCATAGCATAATAATAGAAATCTAGCGAGACAACAATTTAAAAGTGCTTTGGTGAACTCTGTGCAAGTGCCCAGTGAACCCAGTCATAAGTTCTGAGGTATAAACACCATCCTTTTAAAGATTTACCCACTTCTCTTAAAATAAAACACAATTTTTCCTTCTTATTTCACAATAAATGTGATAATTGTAGAAAATGTAGTGTACAGTTTCATTAAATAGGGAAATAAAAATGACCTAGCACCTAGTGTTAACATTTTATGTATTTCTCACCCTTGTTTCTGGAGTAGAGGTAAACAATATGCAATGGAAGATTTCACTTAGAGAATGACCTCTGGCATGTGCAAAACACCTCATTTTTTTTTTTGGTAATGTTTTAATTCTATATCTAATTGATAAATAAATTAAAATCTAGAGTTTCTATCAAGTGCAACATACTCTTCTAGGTGAAACAGGACAGACAGACTTAAAAGACACAAGTTCTGCTCTTAAGAAGCAATGTGGTGAAGAGATAGGTACATATAATTGACACTAGCAATACACACAAGAGTCTTGTGAAGAGTGGTTGAAATTGTAAGAAAGCAGAATAAGATTTAAAAGGAGGGCAAGTTCCTGTGGGCAGGGGTAATCCTGGAAAATTTGAGTGGCATTCAATTAATCCAAGGACATGAGACAAGCCCTTTCTTTACTAAATACGCTTTCCGTTTAGAAAACACATACCTCATTATAACTGCTCCTCACTAACTATCTTGTTATCTGACATTTACGACATCAGTAAAAATGTTACTAACTACTTTGTACATTAACACTGGATGTCTGCAAATAACAGTACAAAGGTACGAGGCAAGAGAAGGCTGGCTGTGATGATGGCCAATGTTATGTGCCACCTTGGCTGGGGCATGATTCTCAGCGATTTGACAATTATGTATTAATGTATTTTGACAGTTATGGAATGATGTCGCCATTCTCCGTTCTGTGAACTGATGTGGTCAACCTGTAAAAGCCAGAAGCTATGCAAGGTGGAAACCTGTCAGAGATAGAAATTCAAGTATTTTCCAGTAAGAGAGAGACAGAAAAATAGGGACTGCATGTTGTCAGAAGTGGGGAATGTGACAGTCCTGGAATAGCCAGGTAGTCCCGCTGAGTTCTAGTTCACACAAGTTTTACTGTATCATAACAGATGACTCCATTAGAACGGTTTGGAGTGACAAATTTAAATATAGCTTCCATACTTATACAGTGTGGCATTTTCCAGTGTAATAGATTCATTATCTCATGTGACTGACTTATCTAGAGAGAAGAGATATTCTTGTTTTAAAGAGAAGTAAATTGCCCTGGGGAGGCTGTATGACTTGGCACACCTTGTAAGAGCTGATATGGAAACTGACTGCAAGCTTTCTAACTCCTTGACCACACTCTTAGTGCACCATACCTCTTAAAGGTAATAGTTTAGAAGGCTCCTCAAAAATGAGGCAAATTGGAATATAGAATTTAAATAACAATTGCTGTCTGGGTAGTTCTGATTCATGGGGATACTCTGGGCATCACGGACAAACTGTGATGCATAGGGTTTTCAGTGGCTGATTTCTTGGAAGCACATAGCTAAATTTTTCTTCAAAGGTACTTTTAGGTGGACTCAAACCATCTATATTTTAGTTAGCAACAGAACCCCTTTACTGTATGTATCACCCAGGGACTCCATATAGAGCTTATCTTGTATCTTCATCAGTTACTATTACATCTTGCCTGAACTACTGTAAGAGTCTCCTAACTGGTTCCCTGTTTCTATTCTTGTCCCAATAATTCTTGCAGCAGCCAGAATGATTAATAAATAAATAAGATCAGATTATGTCCTGCTTAACTTCCCCCTTTCCCCCCACCCCAGTAATGGTCCACTGAACGTGGAAGACAAGCTGATCATCTTGACTGGCAAGACCTAACTTGCCTGGTTTCTTGCCACCCTTCGGCCTCTGTGACTTGATTTCACACAAGCTTCATGCCCTGGAACAAGTTTCTCTCTGCCTGCTGAGCTCATCCACTGCATCTGTGTGTGGCTCCTTCCTTTCTCTTAGGTTGGCTCACTACACAAGTGTCTACTCCTCAGAGAGGTCTTCCTGGACTGTGCAGTTGGAGGACAGTCCCTGCCTCCATCCCCATTAGTTATTCTCTATCACGTCACTGTGCTGATTATAACTTTCAACACTATTTTTAATCATCTGTGTATTTGCCTATTATATGTCTCATTCTATCAAAATGAACACTGCACCAGAGCTTGATTTGCCTAGATTCTCCTCAGGACCTAGAACAGAACCTAGTTTATACAAGGTATCCAACAAATATTCCAGAATGCCTAAATCCCCATTTGAAGTGTTTTGTATGCAAATGAAAATTTCAGCCTTATACTATACCCATCAACTATTTTTCCTCCTTTCCCAGTTCTTTTCATATGATTTGCAGTGTATATTACTTATTTGATCTATGGCAAGTCCAGAACGCATAAACTTGTAGCCATTGAGTCAACTGCCACACACAGCGACCCTATGTGACAGAGTAGAATGACCCACAGAGTTTCCAAGGCTATAATCTTTGCAGAAGCAGACTGCCACATCTTTCTCCTGTGGAAAGCCTGGTGGGTTTGAATTACTGATCTTTTAGTTAGCAACTGAGCACTTAACCTCTGTGAGACCAGGGCTCCTTAAGATTAGCACCAAAAACCTCCAAACCAGACCTACTGCCCTCTAGTCGATTCTGACTCATTCTGACCCTATAAGATAGAGTAGAACTGCCCCCTAGAGTTTTCAAGGAGCACCTGGTGCATTTGAACTGCTGATCTCTTGGTTATTAACACTTAACCACTATGCCAAGACCAGGACAGTTACTTGGAATTTGAGTTAGAGGTGTCCTTTAGCCGAAGAGGAAGTGTGGTGTGACTGGTAGTTAGCAGGGCCTTGGCAACAAGCAAAGTCATGAGAGAGATTACAGTATAAAAACTCACTTAAACCTGGGACCGCCTCGAGTATAGTCTCAGTACCATCTAGATTTGGGAGTCACACATCCCTTAAGCAACTTTTTTTGGTCTAAGGGGCCAAGCTGGTTCTGATCCTCCAGTTCCACAGTTACCATCTCGTTTTACCAACCCTTTGCTATGAAGTCCATGCTGGATAGTCAGAGTGTGAGCTCAGGTGAAGTTTACAAGTGGGGGTTAAGAACAAGTAATATTTCTCTGAACTGATTGGACTTTCAAATTCTTTGGGTATTTCCTGTGGGGCTTTTTTTTTTTTTTTTTTTTTTTTTCTGGGTCTGGTTTTAGTCTTAAAAACCAAAGGCTGCCTTTTTGGTCAGGGCCTTAGCCATATAACTTATTCACTAATTCAACAAACATTTGTTGCTGATCCAACAAATATTTATTTGAAGGTTATTATCAGTCAGGAAAGCTCTTGCTCACACAGACTACAATATACAGCAACAAATAAAGAAGAAACAAATTTCAGATTGTATGTTCTGAAGAAAAAATGATATTGAGATGGAGTGTGACGGAGTAGTTAGGGTTGAGACATATTTCAAATATCTTTGTTGAAGAACAAAGAATTGGGGATAGAAGTGAAAGTGAGGCCAGAGAGGTGGGAAGAGAGTAGAACCCATGCGATCTGCAGGTCCTATGTTTTCTTAGTACCTACAATGACTAAACCCTGGTGGCATTCTGGTTAAGTGCAATCTGCCAGGCACTCTTGGAAAACTCTAAAGTGCAGTGCCACTCTGCTCTGTATGTTCCCTAAGACTCAGAATTGACTCAACGGCAACAGGTTTGGTTTCTTCGTATCACCAGTGTTCTTAGTGGAATGGAATTCCTATACAGATGTACATTCCCTATGAATGGAAATGTCACTTCCCATTCCCTTATGAATTGAATGTTTGTTTTGCTGCTGTATTTCCAGCAGCTGTATATTGCTTGGCACACACACAGTAAGAACTCTTGAAGATCTATCAAACAAATGATATGAAAATCAAAATTGTCTTTTTTGGTGCTCACCTCTCTGTTCCATAATGGTCCTGACTGTCTGGGACTGTGGGAAGAAGAAAGCTGACAGGGATATCTACCTCCCGTTTCCCCAGTGGTCTCATGAAAGCGAGAGTATCAAAAACAACGGGCTCTAGAGTCTTCATAAGTCTAAGACATTTAGAACTTGGACTGAATCTTGCTTCAGCCTCTGCATTTGTAAACTTTGGACACTTAGCTGCAAAGCATGCACTGGAAACTGAAAAAGAAATTTCTCCTTGTCACTGAACTTGCTGCATTTCATTTCCGGAAACTGCTCTTTGAGGTGCTGAGAATACTTTCTTTCTTGCTATAGCACACTTTGGTTAGGAATGTTTCTAAAGCACATGAGGGCCTTTGAAAAGAGGTAATATATAAATACGCGTGACTGACTGAAGTTGTAATTACCAGCAACTGGGATTTCCTGTGTGAAAAACAAAAACAAAGGGCACACTTTCAAAATTTGGGGCTTAGGGTTAACAAGAGCAATATAGTTTCATTACTATTAATCCAAATTTCATTTCTTCTTTAAACGGTCATTCTCAGCCTTTTGGAGAACAAAGGAGTTAGTAAGTCAGTTAAGTCACATTTCCCAACATCATGTCTACCTTGTTCAGTTACTAACATCAGATTTTGTCACACTTGAAGAACACTGACTTACTTTCTCATTAGGTTTTGTCCTATCCAAGCAGAGGATTAGGATATAGGATTCTCCAGTCTTAACTTATATCCCATGGTTGTTTATTCAATCAAAAATTAAGAGATAATTTATCAGAGTTTCTAGGGAAAGCATAACAAAATACCTAGCTTGAGTTTTCTTTGCTGTGACATCCGAACAATGGAACCTGATTTACCAATGAGATCACCTGATGTGCTGTTGGTCTGTATTAGAAGTTCATCATTCTCTCAAATAATTATTATTAATATTTTTAGCAAAAAGTATTTATTTAATGCATACAAGGTATTATGGACTTTGCTGTGTTAGAGACAAAAGAGAAACAGGCTGTTAGAAAGGTTATTGTTTAAAAACATCTTTTTAGATGGGATTTTCTCTTATAAAACCATCCAACAGGCTGGAACCCAGGACAATAGGGTATTGTAAGGAGACTAAAACTTTTTAGATTTTCTGACATGAAAAAGAAGAAAATGTCTTGGTCTTCCTTCCCATGGTTCAAAGCAAATCTAGCAATTAGGCTGTATGTTCTTTGGAGTCTACCTAAAATGGCTTATTGAGTTAGTAATTTTGTGGCCCTAGAAACGTTAAATAGCCTTTCTGAACCACAGTTTCTTTTGTGAAAAATGTGGAGAATAAAATTCCTCTAACTTGCAATTTTTTTTTTTTTTTTTTTGAGAATTAGATGTAACTATAGCTCTGCTTGTGAAGGTCACTGTAAGCTAGAATTGAGTTGACAGCAATGGCCTAATGGCTTTTTTTTTTTTAATAGCTCTTTAGTAGATTCTCAAGTAATTGCTAGCTGTCATTATTAGGAAAACTTGGTGGTATAGTGATTAAGTGCTACAGCTGCTAACCAGACAGCTGACAGTTCAAATCCAGCAGATGTTCCTTGGAAACTCTACATTCTACTCTGTCTATAAGGACACTATGAGTCAGAATCGATTCAATGGCAGTTGTTTTTTTTAAATTATCATTATTGGTAACATCATTTATCATCTTACATTGTCAATGTTACCGAATCATGAAAACTTAAAATTCCTTTTTTTAAAAGCAAATTCTCAAGTGAAACTTCTTCCACTTGTGAAGGGACCACAGTTGGAAAAATCACGTCAGTAATTTTAATTATACTAATAGGAACCCTAGTGGTGCAATGGTCAAGTGCTACATCTGCTAATCAAAAGGTCAGTCGTTTGAACTCGCCAAGGCGCTCCTTGGAAACAGTGTGGAGTAGTTCTATTTTGTCCTGTAGGCTTGCCGTGAGTTGGTATTGACTTCATGGCACTGGTTTATATACATGGCATTTTTTTTTTAAGTTATATACCATATCACGACTTAAAGCTCATAAAGATGAATGAATGTCTAAATCAACCAGATGTCAAAGAGAACAGAAGATTAATGATGACAACAGAAAAATACTTTCATTATCTATTTCTGTTTCCCTCAAAATTTAACTTCCTATAACAAGGGGAAGCCCTGGTGACTTAGTGGATAAGTGCTACAGCTACTAACCAAAGGGCTGGCAGTTCATATCCACCAGACAATCCTTGGAATCTCTATGGGGCAGTTCTACTCTGTCCTATAGGGTTGCTATGAGTTGGAATGGACTTGACGGCAGTGGGTTTGGTGTTTTCTTAATAGGAACGAGATGATAACTTATATCTTGATAAGTCATGCCTCCACCAGATATCCAGAAATAAAACTATCTGGATTTGGGGCAGGGGTTTCCAAACCTGGGTATATGCTCTACCGAGCTAGAGAGGTTTTTTTTTTTTTTTTTTTTTTAATACGTAATTGTAGTCCCAATCCCAGATTTTCTGCATTAAAGTTTCTGTGATTTCTCCAAAATCTGTATTTTTAAGAAGATCTACTACTTGATTTTCGTGGCCAACAGATTTTAAGGTATCTCCAACATCCCCACCTCCTTCTGTCATGCTCATGTAATCCTTTCCCCTAGAGAATACAGGAAGTTACTGGGATGTCACCTCCATGATTATGTTATATAGGATTATAATATGTGCCCTGCTGCTTTGAAAGCAAGCTGACATGTTACGAGATGGTCTATGGAAAGACCCACATGGCAAGCGACTAAGAGTGACTTTTGGCCAACAGTTACTAATAGAATTAGGTTTACAGTCCAACAACCTCCAAATTACTGAATCCTGCCCACACTCATGTGAACTTAGAAGCTGACCTAGTCCCAGTCAAGCCTCCAGATAACAACTCAGACAACACACTGATTAAAACCTGGTGGAATGTTCCTCTAAATTTTATCCAGACTCTTGGCTTTCCCAAAACTGTGAAATAAATGTTTGTCATTTTGAGTGTGTAATATTGTTAATATTCTTACACAGCAATAGATAACCATGCAACTCTGACATGCAGGAGGACTTCAGAAGGAAGTTTGGTGTATTTTCCCACTAAACTTTCAATAATTACTAATGAGTAGTTACTTTGATGGTGATGACAATGATTAGTGATCATGATGATGATGAGTTTTTACATAACCTAGGTTTTTACATAACCTAGGGTGTTTCTTTGAGAAGTGGCAGTTATGTTACTTTAATTGAATTTCTGGACCCATTGACCAAAGTTAAGTGGAAAAACCATGATTGATTTAGGATCCGTAATTTCAATAGACTTCACTCACTGTCTCCAGTGAACTTTGGCAATTTGGAACTTCCCCAAAGGCTTTTGATGATACAAGAAATCTAGAAGCCCCTGGGAATTTGGCTAGTAATGAGATGAACCATTGGAAAGCAAGAAGTCTCCAAAGTTTTCTTCTATTTGGTTTGTCTTCTTGAAAAAAACAGTCTCTTAGCATCAAAGAAATTTCAGGCCCATGGAAGGCAAAAGTCTCATGTGATTATTATTTATTGTCATCTTATTACTAAGAGGACTAAATAGTACTGACCTGATTTCATCTAACTACTTGTCACATTAATTAAAGTTAACACTATCACTTGAGGGTGTCAGAGTTTTTGAAGGCCTCACATTTTTGCTATTATTCCCATTTTATAAGTGAAGAGTTTGAGATTCAAAGGGGTTAAAATAGTATCTGCCAGACTCGAAATAGCTCAAATTCAAGATTAGGAAACAAATCCTTAGATTCTCAACTGGTGCTCATTCCCCAATGGATGGTTTCTGCCTTTATTTATTTATTTACTTAAAACAGGGTTAGGTCAGCTCCTTGCTGCTTGGCAAGCAATGAACTATAAAATATAATGTACAATAAATGTATGATATAATTTTTCTTTAAAATAAGCAGCCAGAATTTGTGTTCTAGAAGGATCATAAACATATTAGAGTATTAAGTAAAACTGAGTAACTATATATAAATTATGTGAATGTGAAGAACTTATTGTTTTGGTCTCTATCTTCAACACTATTTACTAATGATAATACATTTTCTTAAGCAGCTAGAAAGAAATATAAGTTTTGCCATCAACAGTCTTTGAGCTCCCTGATTCAATGTAGCTGAAAAATGAGGTCTAAGAAAGTTTCCAAAGCCCTGAATGATGTTAAAGGCTGGCCTTTCTATGATCAAATGATTTTTTCAGCTTTAACGGGAAAAATAAATCATTGCTAAAAGATAATCTTGTCACATAGAAGCCAAAAAGGTGCAATATCAATGATCTGACTTACCAAAAAATTGGTCTGTGGAATGGGATAAAGCAAGTAACACAGCTTGTTTTGTTGCTGTTGTGGTTGGTGGTGAGGATGAAGCAAGCTTAAGGAAATACCTCATTTTAAAAATAGTAAGAGGGCAACATAAACTCACTTAATAGAAAAATGAATGGGCTTAATACAAGAGCTGTTTTATAAGAATAGAACTAGAAGTTTGGAAATCCTTTTCCAGATCTTTTTCTTTTTCATCCAATTGCTTATTTCATGATGAAACTGCCAGTTGTTCACATTCTTTCTCACTCTCCCCTTCTTTTATTCAATTTCCAATGCTGCAACTAATATGAACAGCACAGGGATGGCTGCTAAAGTTCAGGCTTCGCTTTGCTTCCAAGTATAAATCTATATAAGTTGCTTATGAATAGCTGGTAACACAAAATTGTTTTTCTGATAATTTATTTTCAATGGTATTTATTCTTAGCATGTTCAAAATACACAAATACATCTCTTTAAGCCAGTATCTAATTTGGATTACTATGCCAATAAGATCTGGGTGAATAGAGATATGCAAAGTGCAACACTATAAATTAACAAAAAATTCTCCTTGGTTAAAAATAGCACATACAAATGTGTGTGCATGTGCACACACACATACATATACACACCCACACCCTCAATTAAGATTCCTGGCCGTGCAACTTTATGGCATTTATACATTTTGTTCCTCTCAGTGTGAAAAAGTGAAGGAGGGTGTTCCTAAGAGTCTTCCAATAAATTTTATTTCTATATGTAGAAAACATGTCTAGAATTCTAATAAAAAGTAGTTTCCTCCAGTCCAGCAAAACAGTGATAGGAAATATTTGTTATTGTGCACTAAGAAACACCTGTCTGGAAAATTCTCAGTCAGTTCTCCACGTATGGTTTCAAAGCTCTCTTTTTGGCTAGTGGGCTTGGGAAGCCTCATAGCTGTCATTTTCCAAAAACGTTTCTAGTCTTGTCCTTTTTGTAAGGTTCAAAGTGGATGTTTAAGTCATACCAATAAGAGTCTGAGCTGAATTTGGAGTTTGGGAAGTAAGTCTAGGTAGGCAGCTCCAGCCAAATGTGATGAAGAGGGTGCATTTGGCTTGATGGGATCTTAAGAGCCACTGTCAATATTTTTGAAGACAGTCATGCAGTATTCTCCATGCTGAAGTCTGTCCTTTGCAAAAGCATTCCCACACAAGGAAACTATCAGGAGGTCACAGATCACTCCAAAGAATCAGCGTAATGTCACAGGCTGATGACAGGTTGACAGTGGAGGTCATGGACCAGTGTTCTTTGGAAGAAGACCTCATAGAATGGAAGAGTCACATCAGCAAAATGTCACTGAAAGCTGTCACCACAATCAACAAGGAAGAGCACTACCAACTAATGCACCAGCGGGCCAGTAAATTGAGATGCCTCAATGCTTTTGCTGAAGCCTGCAACAGAATATTGTATGAAAGTAGCTTCTTTGTTGAAATACAACACACACGGCACTACAGAGAATGGCAGCACAAGCTTCTTCATAACTGGGATGTTTGGTGAGCTCCCAGGCATTTCTCTTCCTGAAGAGTTTTAGCCAAAGTCCTACAGCACTACTGAATGCTTATCAATACTGAGAGAGTGTAAACAGAATGTCAAGATCAAGTGTGTGCAGCATGAAAAGATGGATCTCCATGTCCACAGGAGGTGACCAATGACCAATATATAAGAAATTCAGAATCATGGCAGTGGTTTTCAGCATAGTCTGTTAGACAGACCTCCGGGGTTTAGTCCCAGCTACCTCACTCATTTCCATGGAAGTAACAGTCATGGTATCAAATGATGTACTCTATTAGGCAAAGAAGCAACAAAAGACCTTTCAGGAGTTTTAACAAACGAAGTTGTCAGCTTGGTGATTAAGGTGCACTCAACCCAAGCACTGGTCTTTTCAATTGCTTCATATACACATCAGTCAAAAAGGACAATCAAGAAAGAAGAATTAACACATTCAAACAATGATATTGGTGAAGAATACTGAATACACCATGGACTGCCGGAAGAATGAACAAATCAGTTTTAGAAGAAATACAGTAAGAATTCTCTTTAGATGAGAGGATGGTGAAACACTGCTTCACTTACTTGTCATCAAGAAAGACCATTTGCTAGAAAAGACCATCAGGTTAGATAAACTAGAAGGTCAGTTAAAATGAAGGAAACCCTTAAGGAGATGGAGTGACACAGTAGCTACAACAATGGATTTAATCACACGGAGAATCATGAAAATAGTGCAGGACCAGGTAATATCCTATTACATTATATATAAGGTAACTGTGAATCAGAGTTGACATGATGAAAAGTATAAATGACAACACCTCATTGATATATCGTGCGACCTTAGGACATTATTTAAACTCTTTAAGCCTCAGTTTCTTCATCTTTAAAATGGGAATAATAATACTCCCAACTCTACAAGACGGTTTTTAAAAATGTCATTTAGTTCATTCCAACTCATAGCAACCCCATAGGACAGAGTAGAACTTCCACAGCCTTTTCAAGGAGTGGCCAGTGGATTTGAGCTGCCAACCTTTTGGGTTAGTAGCTAAAGCACACTGTAGCTCTTAACCAATGTGGGATAGTAGAAATTATTAAATTAAATAATGTAAGTCCAGCAGTTAATGCAGTGCCTGGAAAGTAATAAATTATGAAAATTTGTTAGCATTACAACAATTTTACAATAATTATAAAAGTAGCTGAGTTTTTATTCTTACTAAATTATTAAATTATTATTACTACTAGTTACAATTAGGATCTGATCTGGAAGTATAATAAGTGCATCCAATTCCTACTGATTTAGTGAGTCACATAGAAAACCAAAACAAATTGAATCATTCAAGTGGTATATTTAGAATTGCTGATTATTTTACCAGTCAGGAAAGTTAGTGAAACATGTAAATTGCAATTGAACCATTCTTGAAAGTTCCAAAAATCAGTTTTAATCTGTCTAGTTTAATAGTGAGCAGGTTTATTCATTTAACAAACGTATAGTCAGAGCCTCCTGAAAAAGAAGCATCTTGCAAGGTGAACATGGAGAGATAAGAGCTGTTAATACAAAGAAGACATGGCAAAGTCATTTATATCTCATTTTAGAATACAATGAAGTATGCATTGCACTTTCCTACTGCTTTATGCTTTTCAAAGAATATGTATTACTTTCATTGCCATTTTATTTCATTGTACACACAAAAAAGCACATATACACATGTATACAAACACACATGTGAACAGGCAAGGCCACAAACATACATTTTCTTCCTCTCTG
Source organism: Heterohyrax brucei (assembly GCA_028571685.1). NCBI lineage: Eukaryota > Metazoa > Chordata > Mammalia > Hyracoidea > Procaviidae > Heterohyrax > Heterohyrax brucei. The sequence continues at coordinate 44,855,358 of CM053146.1, read as the reverse complement.
TATATAGCATTGATTGTCTTATGGGCTGGCTGTACTGTTAGGGACCGGGCCATAAATGGAGGCAAAGGTGTAGTGTAAGCAATGAATTTATTGGTCCAGTCCAGAAAATTCATTCACAAGATAATCCAATTAGCTAATGTGAGAGAGGCTGGTATGTGCTCTTCCTCTATCATCTAATTAAAGTGAACAAACAAGAAAAAAGAAAAAAACTACACAACACAACTTGGACAAAGTCACCAATATCAAAGGTCCTAATGCAGAATAATCTGTGCTGAGTGTGTTCTGTTCTGACAGTATTGTAAACCAGAGAGACAGTTTACTGACAATTCTTTGCTACCAGATACCAACTCAGGCCTCTGTCCAGCTTTGCATTGTCAACTCTCATGGAAACATGAGCAGTTACATAGCCTCAGAAGATGCTCAAGTTTGGATTGGAAAAGATGAGACGGACAGATTTCATATTTTCATTGCAGATTTTTTTTTCTTTTTTTTTTTTGCCTTTTTAAATTGCTGAGCATAATTTCTTTACAGGCAGGAAATGCAACCAGTGTTTGTTTCTAGCATGGCTTCTGTTTTCAGATTTCTTTTTTGTAGAAGAAATGTGTTGCCCAGCTGTCTAGAATCCTAATCAGGATACAGTTTCGGCATGAAATATATTACAAGAGTGATTTTAGCTGGTTATAAACAGGAATGAAAATGAGGCTGGGGCTCTTCTATCCAATTTTACCCACAGAGAGGGGACTCTGTTTCAATCAAATGGGACTGATATGAATAAATGAGGTAAAGTTTAGTTTTGTGTTTTGCCCAGAATGGAGAGTAACTGTTGAAAGACAAAGGCTCATGTTAGTGAGCAAGCAGTGTTATGGAGGATCTCAGAGAGAGAAGCTCAGAAATAGTGTCACGTGTACATGCAATGAAGTTATAACTTAAAAGTTCAAACCATGCTGAACTTCTAGAGAGTGTAATGCTTCCCAATATCAATACTTGAAAAACACACACACATATTACTTAGCAAATATTATTTGAGATCTCGCTCTGTGGAGGCCCTAGGGCTAGCACCCAGGCAATAGGGGAGGATACAAGCATGATTCAAGTCCTAGATTTTCAGGTGTACAAAGAATCAAGGAGGTGATAGATGTCTCCATCAGTATCCATTTTTTCATTCTAAGGCTTTCAAATTTTGATTTTTCTGCAATATAATTGCCAAGTACATTTAATTATTCTCTTTCCTCAAAATGCAACAACTATATACATCTTACAGTGGATAAAATTTTCAGGTTTCCAACTAAGATAGACTACAAAAAAGACTTAGCAATATACTTTTGAAATATCATCCAGTGAAACCTCTGTATCTCAATGGTCCAGTCTGCTACCCATCAAGCGGATGGTTCAGGACGAGAAAGCATTTTGTTCTGTTGTGTATCAGATCATCATGAGCTGGGAGTCAACTTGATGACAGCTAATAACAAAAAATGTTTACATCTTGTTTTTCTGCAAAATTTCCTCATTTTTAATTATTTTCCTTACCAAATATATATATGTATATTTGAGATCTATGAATTGGACTCTTACATTTTCTATCACTGATTTATTAGGTCGTTAATCAAAAAATATTAAATGCCTGATACATTCTAGTAACATTTTTGATGCTTGGTTACTTGCTCTGTTTCTCATTCTTCTCACCCTCATTTTTATGTTGCGTGTTTCACTCATTATTATTTCATGCAAACTATTAGCTGGTCTCTCTACTCCACTCTCTCTGGGTAATCTAGTCATTTTCCATTTCTCTGATGGTAATATTTTACTTTCTTCAACTTTCTCTTTCCCTACTTTAAAGTCTTTATCATTATATATTTACAATATATACAGCAGAGTATGAAATATTATTAGAGATGAAACAACTGGAAAAATGAGTGAAGAAATTGCTTACCTTGGTTGACGATAAATCTCAGCTTCTGTATTGTTGCCAGATTGCCACTAACTCGATATATTCCATCAACATCTAGACCTGAAACCAAAGAGCATATTTTATATTAACTTGTATCAAAATTGAGATGATTAAAAAAATAATAATAATATGGGAGGATGAAAATACTACATTACAATCAAGTATCTCTTTCTCACAGAGAAAACAAATGTATTTCTCTGTTCTGAACTTGGCAATTAAATAAAAATTGTAATGTCCATAAAATAATCACGATGGACACCCACAGTTAATTATCACTGATCTTGAATCTAGTTGAACCACAGAATAGTGATGGGTAGTGTGATGGTTACTTTTATGAGTCAATTTAGCTAGGCTGTCAACCTAGTTGTGTGGTCAAATGCTAATTTAGATGATACTATATAAGTATTTTATCTTCTGTTTATTATTGTATCTTAGATGAAGGTTTATAGAACAAATTATTTCTCATTAAACAGTTAATACATATATTGTTTAATGACAATCCCACAACAGATAATACTCTCCTGTCTCAACCCTGAATTTCCTATTACCTCCTGTCCCCTCCTGCCTTCCAGTCCTTGCCTCTTCACTGGTATACCCCTCTAGTGCCATGTTGCTTTATGGGCCTGTCGAGTCTTTGGCTGGAGGGTAAATCTCAGGGGTGACTTCATCACTGGGTTGTAAGGATGTCTGGGGTCGCACTCGCAGGATCTCTCCAGTGTCTGTCAGACCAGTAAGTCTAGTCTTTCTTTCTGAGCTAGAATTTTGTTCTACGTTCTCTAACTCTGCCTACCACCCTCTGTTGCGGTCCCTGTTACAGCGGTCAGTGGAACACCATCTGGTTACACTCGATTCAGTCTGCTGGAGGCCATTGCAGATGTGGTCCATTAGCCCTTTGGACTAATTTTTCTCTCATATCATTAGTTTTATGCTTTCTTCATTACTCCTCAAGTGGTGAGACCAGTGGAGCATCCTAGATGGCTGTTCACAGGCCTTTAGGATCGCAGATGCCACTTACCAAAGTAGAATGCAGAACCTTTTCTTTATTAACTATGTTATGCCAGTCAAGCTAGATGTTTCCTGAGACCATATTCCCCACAGCCCTCAGCCCAGCGCTTTGGTCCCTCAGGGACACGATACACGTCAATGGAGCTTTGAAGACCTTGCCTTGTACAAGACGTGCCTGCTTTCCCCATACAGTGTACTGACTTACCCTGTGCTGTGAAGATATTTTCACGTGAATAAGATGATATTAAGCAAAACAAATTACTTTTTGTGGTGAAATAATTTCTTTTATGTGGCCCTTTGCCTTTGTTCTTCAGAAAAACAGCTTGATAATTTTTTTCCATGAGGATTGACCTTGCCTTAGTTTTCTGGTTTTGCCCAGAAGATTTGTTACTTTTGTCCAGGTTGACTGACATTTCCTGGGTAAACTGTAAACAAGACTGGTTTTTTGTCAGGCTCATTTTTTGCCAGGCTCATTTTTGCCAGGCTCCGGGATGCAGCCTACTCTGGGATTGATATGCACGTTACGGGAACTGGTCAATACAATTTTAAAGTTGATTCTGATACTTAGTGACTCTACACGACAGAGTAGAACTGCCCCTTAGGGTGTTGAAGGAGCACCTGGGTAGATTAGAACTGCCCACCTGTCAGTTAGCAGCTATAGCTCTTAACTACTATGCTACTAGTGTTTAGAAATGAAGTGTCTATTGCCTAATATGCAAACAAATCGACTATAGCCTACTATGCGAATAGCATCTCTGACTTACCAAGAGGGGACTGGTTTGTTAGTTGCCCTGGTGGGAGGGTCATGCCTTGAAATTCATGAGGAATTTGTGGATATAAGCAGCTAACCCAACAGAGATTTCCAAGATAGAAAGAAGCAGGAAGAAGCAGAAAGGTGAAAAGGTCAGACAGAAGAGAGAAGAAGCAGAAAGGGAAAAGAAAGCAAAGGACTATCTTAAAGAGCTGTAACGTGAGTCAAGGGCTGAAAGACTCAAGAAAGTAAGAGGACTGTAAGGAAACCAGGAGCAAAACTGGTGGGAACAGGCACAGAAGGGTCTTTGCAGCCGAGTCAGTGGTGAAAGACGGCAGGTCCATGAGAAGTCTGTCCTGACAGGCATAAGAGGAGGCCTAGCCCGAGAGGGATGAGCAGCCCAGAGTAGCTGAGACAGCTTTTCTGCACTGAAAAACAGAGACTTTACCTACTGGCTTCCTGACCTGATCCTGAGTTGTAGCCTGGTGATTCTGATCCCGAGGTATGCCTGGTAACATCGTTAATAAACCACTTCACTGTGAGTATGGTCTGTGATATCTACGTGGCCATTACCTCAGCTTATTCAACCAAGAAGAGAAGTAGAGAGTGCCACAGGAGGGAAGGCTGGTGTCAGAATTAGTAAAAAGTTTGGAGGGTGCACCTCACAGCAATCAGCTTTGGGTTGATCCTAGTCATTACTTTCTTCTGAAGTTAGACAGGTTATGATGCTACTCGCACTACGACTATTACCTTCATATACTGTGCAAAATATCGGAAGAACTCAGTTAACGTCCTCAAGAGAAAAAAGTTGACATTTCCAAAAGGAGGAGGAGTCTACCTCAAGACTAAGAATAGACATCTCACCTGATTGTGGACACGAGACCACCTTTGTATTTTAGATTTGTCCGCCCCCACAATCACAGAAGTCAAAGCTCTCTTCTTGTATGAATCTTATTGGTTCTGTTCCGACTCGACGGCACTTGGCTTGGCTAAGACCTACATAAGATTCCTTCCTAAGGAAATGTCAGTAACTGAACTGGGGAAATAAAAGGACCCCTAGATATATGTGTATTATTGTCTGTTTTTTACAAGCTAAAATAAACCAAGAGGTTTGTGAAATCTTTTCTTCCTCCCTTCCTATTTTGTCTTTCTTTCTATCTCTTTCTCTCCACTCTCTTTTCTCTTTCTTCCCTCATAGCTACTCTTACTATGCTTTTTCTTTGCTTATACCATGAGATGATATAGACATATAACAGCTATTATCAAATACATTAATACGTGTGAGTTTCAGAATAGAACAACTTTAAAAAATCTGATAATAAACTACCTACGTGTGATAATTTTGAGAAAACATGTGACAACTATGAATTCATAAGGAACTGGATGAAGTGGGACTCTTATTAGCAAAAGGTAAAAAATGCTTAAAACACACACGCTTCATAAATTTTTTAAAAATAAAAACCAAAGGCTTTAATTTTTCTTGATACGCAGAATAGCTCTGCCAACTTAAGGGCACACCAATATGTTTACTTGTTTTTAAATACAATATGCATTTATAGCACAAATGTGACAATCACCTTAATATGAGCATAAGAATTTTCTAATACATGAATCTTGGGTTTCCTACTGCTCCTACCACTCTTCAGTTTACACACATACTCACTGACTTTTAAAAGATTAACTTCTGGTTACTATGCTCACTATTTTCTTTATTGATTATGACGGCACTTGGCTTTTGGCTACTAGTTAGTGTATGGTGCCTATAAAAGTGTAACTTAGGAAAATTTTGAATAATTGTTACAGCTTTAAAAAATCTTAAAATTTATTGATTCACGTGAGTGTGGTCCATTTCAAAGTTTTCCCTCTTGGGAGTACTTAATTTTCTAATATCAGAATTGTGCTTTTAAAACCACTTTCACTGTCCCTATACTATGTATTAAAAAAAAAAAAAAAACAGACAGATTGGGGTCAATGAAGACACTTTCGGATTTTGGAAATAGTCAAAGATAATTCAGAATTATGAGAGGTAAATAACATCCACTTGCTTGCCACCAAAAGTAAGAAAACAAACTGAAATACAACAAGCTATGAAAATGGACCATACTTCCTGTATGAGAAATTCTATGAAGTATAATAAACTGTGAGAATGGACCAGATTTTCTCTACGGCATAGTCATGTCCCTGAAGAAATTTAAGGAAAATGAACATTTTAGACAATAAGAAAGTCAACGGAACATGTGGGCGAATGCTTCTATTAGAAACCCTGGTGGTATAGGGGTTAAGAGCTATGGCCGCTAACCCAAAAGTCAGCAGTTCAGATCTACCAGGCACTCCTTAGAAACCCTACAGGGCCGTTCTACTCTGTCCTATAGGATCACTACTAGTCAGAATCCATTTGATGGCAATGGGTTTAGTTTTATAGACTTATGCTTTTATTATCACTCAATATGTTTGCTGCAGAATTAGTTCAATTAGCCCTATTTGAAAAACGAATAAAGATATCCGGCTCGACGGCACTTGGCTGGCTATTATAAAAAAAAGAGAAAAATTTTCCTGTTGAGTTTTTGAAACAATTTTTCTTTAGTTATCAAGTTGAATCATTATCAGTGGTCAGTAATAAATGAAATTATTTGAATCTCAGTAAATTTTTTTGAAAATAAGGTATCTTACATAAACCTCACTTTAATACACATAATCCTGTAGAAAAAGAATCCCATCAATTTTTTTTTTCTATTTTGAAACTGAGACTCTTCCTGTTCTAGTACTACTTTATATACTGTTGAAACGGAGATACTGTTTAGACTTACACACTGGATTCTAACTACTAAAATTCCCCAATATCCAAAACATTTCTTTTTCTCTTATAGAAAGTTAAAGTTACAAAGAAGCAGTCTATTTCACAAATTTTTGAAAACATGTGTGTATGTGTGTGTGTGTGTGTGTGTATTTTGTAATCAAAAACATCTGAAAGTGAAGTATGTTTTTGTCATTACTAGTTGTCATCAAGTCAGTTCCAACTTGTAGCGACCCATATACAGCAAAATCAAACATTTCTCAGTCCTGTGCTGTTCTCACAACTGTCAGGTTTGGGCCCGTTGACGTTACCACTGTGTGATTCCATCTTATTGAAGATCTTCCTTGTTTCTTTGACTCTCTACTTTACCAAGCATAATGTTCTTCTCTAGTGACTGATCCATCCTGACAACGTGTCCAGAGAGTGAAGTATGTTGTTCATATTGTATATGAACAACCAGAAAGCACTATGCTGTTAAAACCAAGCATCTTCATTAAATAATAATAGTCATCATCATCACCATCATTCAACTTTCTTTTGGAGTAAAAAAAGGTTGGACTGGTGATGGAGACAGACCTGTGCCACCCCTGTGACTATATCATCGAGTCACAGCAGAAAGCAGCTTTGTGGTTTAAGATAGAAACCAGAAAGTAAGACAGAATAAATAAAAGCAGATGCAATTTGAATCTAACGTGACACAACTTCCAAGGCCTTTAGATTCAGAAATATCAACACCATACATCTTGGGAGTGATACCAATCTCTGACATTAGTGGCTCTTGCTTTGAGTGGTTCATACTCCCCTCCTCTCATACCCTTTGAATTAAATAAATACACTGAAAATGACACAGTATATATTAAAAATGAGGATGTCATATCTTGAAATATGATCTGGTATGTATCAGTAATTTGTAGCTGTTATAAATTATATAGGTACTGTTTGGAAGATGATCAGCTTTTCTCTGTATGGCTCACAGAATGGCAAATGACAACTACTAGGAATATTACCCAAATTACAATCATTCACGTGCCACCCTCTCTCTGTTCCAAGAACTTTGAAAGTTATGCCAAACCAAACCAATGTCAATTGGTGGATTTGGATATCCTTTTCATGACCACATTATCCTTGCTGGATTAGAAACTACTTATTTTGGAAATATAATTAAACCTCTTATGATTTTTAAACAAACAGTGTCTTCAAGGCTCCCATGTTGTGCTTTGGTGAAGTGTGGAGGAGAATCACTTCAAGAAGCACTTCTTTCATGAAAATAATATGACTGCAAATGCTGACAGGATTTTGCCTGATAGGATAACAATACTTCAGGAACATGATGACACTAAGTCATTTTATGTTTTGTTTGTTTGTTTGTTTTTTTAACCAGGCTGGCATTGATAACAGTAACAAGAAATTCTCTGAAGATATCTGCACTCATTGAAATGCCCTCTAGTGGTTTATCATCAGCTGACCTTGTGTTTCAAAACCATTTATTGTCAACAGAAATCACTGGGTATTGCGGTACAGGAGTTTTTAAAAGTCTTTTCTCCTTCTTCTTCCGAAGAAGTTTAGAATAGGATAGACACACAATTAGACGTTCTTAGACCAAATAGTGGTCTAACCCCAGTGGAAAGAATGCAGTTGTCATGAGTAATTCCCACCGTAAATCTTAGACACTTTCCAAAGGGAAATCTAGGAGATCAGTACTATGTTCAGAGTTGACTAGTTTATCTGCCAAAATTTGGGAAGCTCTTAACAATGATCTTGAGCCTGTTAAAAATAGTTCCAAACTATTAGGTTTGCATTCTCAGTAGCCCAAATGCTAGACTAACCACAAAGGATGCGAAGTGCGAGCTTGGTTAAGGGGTGTGTCCCAAGAACCTGATTGCTTTTCTTACACATAACAAAATATGCCTGAATCTCTGGAGTCTGAAAATGCGGGCTGAGAAATTTGCAAAAACAGTTTGTCTCCTGAGATGAGTGATGGTTCCTAATTCCTAGGAGGCCAAAGCTACGACATCAAGAGTCATTCTCCCAAAACTTGGGACGTCTGGCTTCTGCCCCCAGCAGGAACCACTGAGCCCAGAAAACCCCAGAATGTCCCAAAGACTCTGCTGCACATTGTTTTCCTGGTCCTTCAGAAGGCCCTGTTTGGGTTCAGAGCTAAATATGAGACGAAGTGCCATTCAGAACAACCCCTCTTCTAAATTTAAGTGAGTGTTTCCAAGCTTCTATTGCCAGTTTGTCCCTTCACACACTTTAAATTTACTGTCTGAGAGTAGAGTATATAGTTTAAAACTGTCTTGAAGTTTCATCTCTGGTATTTATGCTATAACAATACACCTGATATACTTAATTATGAGATGTCCATCCTTCAAGAATAATCATTTTAGGAACTAACTGACACAATTGTTATCATTAAACAAGCATGAATTTATTCTATATGCCATACTACATATTTACATGTATATTCTATATAAACTGTATACCTCTATATGAGATATGGAAACCCAGGTGACATAGCAGTTAAGTCCTCTGGTTGCTCACAAAAAGGGTGGCAGTTCAGATGCACCAGGTGCTCCTTAGAAATGCCGTGGGGCAGTTCTACTTTGTTGATAGGGTCATTATGAGTCAATGGCAGTGGGTTTGGTTTTGGCTTGGTACATAGAGATATTGAATAGATACATATATATATTCTACATCTCACAGATACATATGTATAGACATATCTCTATTCTATATATACCAGTAACCCTTTGCTGTCAAGTCTGTTCTGACTTCTAGCAACTCTGTAGGATAGGGTAGAACTGCATCATAGGGTTTCCAAGGAATTGCGGGTGGATTAGAATTACAGACCTTTTGTTTAGCAGCTGACCTCTTAACTGCCATGTTATAGGGTTACTTGTTGAGTCAATGGCAATGGGTTTGATTTTTGATATAGAATATGTATTCTAGATGGTCTAAACATATGACTTTTAATAATCATCTAATTTTACTATATAGTGTAAAACTATACATATATATACACGTACAGGGACAGAGAGTAAGACAGCAGAACTGCCCCATAAAGTTTCCAAGGAACACACGGTGGATTCAAACTACTGACTTTTTGGCTATTGGCCATAGAACTTAAGCACTATACCATGAGGATTTCCTCCTTCATTACTGATATTGTTTTACTTTTGTCTTCCATTTTTTTTCTGAATTCTTTCTGTTCTATTTTATTTTTATATATATACATATATCGGCACTTGGCTATTATGATTCAATGAAAATGTACATTCCCATGTAATTTGCGTGCTTACCTACATGCAGCTGTCACTGCTCTCCCTGCCCAGTGACAGCACACCTCTCCTCTCTGCTCCATACACGTCTTATCCTCCCAACAGTCTTCTATCCCCTCCTCTCCACCCACTCCCCTTCCTACAGCAAGAGGTCAGCAGGATGACATCCTATAGATGCATAGAACCATAAAATTCCCACAAGGTACGGCCACTCTGTGTTGCCAAATCCAATCCATTGCTGTCTGAAAAGTTGAACTTCAGTACGATTTATGGACAGGGGTAGCATCAGGGCCAGGGGCCATGTTCCCAGGGGAACCCTGAAGCCCCTAGACCACCAATTGTGGTCTTTTATTGGAGATCTCAGGGAGCACCCCTATTTATTCTCTTGTTGCCAGTGAGACTCAAATCTGCGAGCGAGCTCCATCGTGGCTATCACCGGTGGTGGCTGGGCACCATCTGGTTCTTCTGGTCATGAGTCAATGTAGAGACCCACTCACTTGGGTCTCTCTGTCTTCTCTTTTCCCCATGTCATTCTTGTCCTCGGTGATCATCCATTCCTGTGGAGTGGGGACCATTTGCTGTATCCTCAGTGGCAGCTTGGCAGCTTTTAAGACCCCAGATGCCACTCACTGGTGAGGAGTGCAGACAGTCCTCATTAGCAAAATGCTAGCTGTGTCACTTGGCCTCAATTTCACCTGAGAGCATGGTCCCAGTTCCTCTGCCCCAACTACTCTGTCCTTGCAATATTGGGTTAAGATGAGAGGAGTACTCAAATTGTGTTGCAGTCCAGTTATTATAGATCTTCTTTCAAATATGTGCTGTCCCAGAATTCATCAAACCAAATTTCTATTAACTACCTAATCTAAACCCTCCCCCCCAACCCTTGCAGCCATCAAAGAGTCTTTTCTTCTATTCATGAGTGTTTTTGAGTTCTTATTGTAGGGGTGTCATACAATATTTGTCCTTTTGTAGCTGACTACTTTCACTCAGTGTAATGTCCTCCAGTTGAAACCAGGTTAAGAGATGTTTCTTGCTATCTTCGTTGTTCTTTATCATTGCATAGTGTTCCATTGAGGATATATACCATAGTTTACCTACCCATTCCTCTGTTGTTGTGCATCCGGGTTGATTCCATCTTTTTGCTATTGTGGACTGTGCTGTGATGAACACTCGTGTGTGCGTATCAGTTGGTGTGAGTGGCCGTGATTCTGTAGGATATATTCCAAGCAGTGGAATTACTCAGTCAAATGGTAAATCTATATCCATTATTTTAAGGCAGCACCACATTGCTTTCCAAACAGGTTGCACCATTTTGCAATCCCACCAACAGTGTAGGACAGTTTTAATTTCCCCACAGCCTCTCCAGCATTTGTTGTTTTGTGTTTTTTGGATCATGGCCAACTTGGTTGGGGTGAGATGGTGTCTCATTGTCATTTTGATTTGAATTTCTTTAATAGCTAATGATTGTGAGCACGTCTGCATGTGTTTTTTGGCTGCCTGGATCTCCTCTTTAGAGAAGTGTCTGTCCATCGCCTTTGCCCATCACTTACTTGGATGATTTATCTTTTTCTTATTGATATTTTATAGTACCTTATAGATTATGGAGATTAGGCATCAGTCTGACGTAGAGCTGCCAAATATTTTTTCCCATTCTGTAGGTGGTCTTGTAATTCTATTAATAGAGACTTTGGATAAGCAAAAGTGATTGATTCTTAGTAGTTCCCATTTATCTATTTTCTCTTCTGATCATTGTGGTTTGTTTGATAGATTTTGAAGTCTGTCTACGTTGTGTATTAAAGCTTCCATTGTTGCTCCTACTTTTGTATGGATGAGTTTTATCATTTTAGATTTGATATTTAAGTCTTTTATCCAGTCTGAGTTGGTTTTTGCATAAGGTGTAAGATACAGATATTGTTTCAGTTTAGTGCAGATGGATATCCCATTTGTCCAGCACCACTTGTTAAAGAGATTGTTTTTACCCCAGTTTAATGTCTTCGGGCTTTTGTCAAATATCAACTGTTCATAGGCACATGATGTCATCTCTGGGGTCTTGATTCTGTTCTACTGACCTGTCTGTTTTTGTACCAGTACCAGGCTGTTTGGACTACTGTGGCAGTGTAATAGGTTCTAAGGTCGGATAATGAGAGGCTTCCCAGTATGTTATTTTTCTTTAGTAATGCTTTACTTATCTGGGGCTTCTTTCTTTTCCAGACGAAGTTGGTCATTTGTTCCTCCATGTCATTAAAAAACGTCACTGGAACTTGTATTGGGATTGCATTATATAAGTAGATTGCTTTGGGTAAAACAGACATTTTGACAATGTTAAATCTTACTATCCCTGAGCAGGGTAAGTTTTTCCATTTATGTAAGTCTCTCTTAGTTTCTTGTAGTAAGAGTTTGTAATTCTCTTTGTAAAGGTCTGTTATTTCTCTGGCTAAATTTATTCCTAGGTACTTCATCTTCTTAGCGGCTATAGTAAGTGGTACTGACTTGGTGATTTCCTCCTTAATAATCTCGCTGTTGGTATAAAGGAATCTTATGATTTACTTATGTTTATCTTGTATCCTGAAACTTTGCCAAACTCTTCTATCAGTTTAAGTAGTTTCCTTATGGATTCTTTGGATTCTCTGCGTATATAATCATATCATCTGCAAATAGGGAGATTTTTAGTTCTTTGTTGATGCAGATGCCCATTATTCCTTGGTCTTGCCTAATTGCTCTGGCTAGAACTTCTAGTACAATGCTGAATAGGAGAGGTGAGAGGGCATCCTTGTCTAGTTTCTGTTCTCAAGGGAAACTGTTTCAGTCTCTCTCCATTCATGATGATGTAGGCAGTTGGCTTTGTATAAATAGCCCTTATTGCATTGAGGAATTTGCTGTCTATTCTTATTTTGTTGAGAGTCTTTCTGTTCAATTTTTATCTCATTTTGAGTTATTGTCCTTGTTTCCTTTACTCTTTATCAGGAAAAAGTAGGAGTTTCATGCATTCATAGTTCCTACCACATAGCTATACATCCTTTCTCTTTGTTTTCAGTTACATTCTCATATCTATTTCAGTTTCTTTATATATCAAACTATTTGAGTTTAAAACAAGAAAATGAATGCATTTACTGTTCCTTTCCCTTTTCCTCTCACTCATCACTTCCAAAATGTTATTCTCTATGTCATTCTTGTTTATCTTATTAGGGTTTACAATGTTTTATTTTTTTCTTCGTATTTATTTATTACGCTGATATTAAAATCAAAGTACCTGTTGCTAACAAGTGGAGTCATTATTAAATAAGAGTGTCATTCAACACTGAAATTTAGTTTCACAAGAAAGTCTCAAAAGCCACAGTCTAGGAGGTCCTTCCCTTGCTTCCTTATTCCCTCTCTCCCTCCTTTTCTCCCTCCTTTCTTCTTTCCCTCCCTGTCTCCCTGCTTCCCTCCCTCTCTCTCTTTTTCTGTCTTTTTTGTTGCTCATCATTTCCTCTAAAGGGGTGCTGCTCAGTAGAAATGGTCTATAATGGTCTTTCTTTTGCTCTGCAAAAGAAAGGTCACTGGTCACATACAGCTGACTATTTAGCACTTGAGATGTGGCTAATACAAATGAAAAACTGGACTTTTAAATTTAATTAATTTTAAATAGTTCATATAACCACATGTGGTTAAATGTCATTAAGTCGATTTCAACTCATAACAACCCTACAGGACAGAGGGAAACTACTCCATAGAGTTTCCAAAGAGTGTCTGGTGGATTAACGTTGGCGGTACTACTTTGTGGAGAGATTAGTTCCTTCTTCTGGCATTCCATAATATATGTAATATTATTCGCCAGCACCATAATTCAAAGGCATCAATTCTTCTTTGTTCTTCCTTACCCATTATGCTGTTGTTGAAAGTATACGAGGCAACTGCAAATACCATGGCTTGGGAACGGGCACACGTTAGTGCTCAAAGGCAAACCACTGCCAATCCACTAGGTCCACTTACTTAGTGAATTACTTTATTTACTGCTCCTTGCCAAGTTCTGCTGTTTTAATTTGTTGACTTCAAATATGGATACTTCCTAGTATATCACTGGAAAGAACTGTGCTTAATTATGATGTGCTTAATTACAGCTTATAATTAAACTGTATTTTCTCCTCATTTGATTCCGTCTACTTTCTGTCTCCTTGAAATTCCTACTTTTGGTCTACTGATGGGCTCTTTTCTGATTTCAAGTCCCACTATGGGAGTTTTTCCTCTTAAAATATGTCTCTCTATTATTTCACTGAGATCTTGAGAAAGGTGAGTCACACATATTTTCTCAGGGTGCTGACGTCCATGGGAGGCCTGCATTGTCTTTCATAAAGATAGACTTTCTAAATAATCTGAACAAAAGTTTCATTAGAGTTTGAAGAGGCTGATGACACATTAGAATTTCACTTATTGACACATGAGACTTAGGTAACCAGGGATTAAATTATGATTATTGAAAACAATCATAAAACAAAACAAACAACATTGCCATTAAGTCAATTCTGACTCATAGTGACCCTACAGAACAAAGCGGAACTATCCCAGAGAGTTTCCCTGGAACATCTGGTGGAAGTGAACTGCCTACTTTTTGGTAAGCAGTTGTAGCTGTTAACTACTATACTACCAGGGTTTCCAAAATAGTAAGTGGTTCCAATTCCAATGTTGGAAGAATATGTTTACACAAGATTAAATTTTAGCATTCTCCTTATTTTCTTTTATTTTTCCTGTCCTATTCTATGTTTACAGAAGTTCCTACTATCATTTATGCTTTTTCCATTGTTTCCTTTATTACTAAAAACCCATAGCCGTTGAGTTGATTCTGACTCATAGCGACCCTACAGGACAGAGCAAAACTGCTCCATGGAGTTTCCAAGGAGCACCTAGTGGATTCAAACTACTGACCTTCTGTTCAATGCAGATGCAGCGCTTAACCATTACACCACCAGGGTTTCCTTTTTTATTACCGATATTGTTTTATTTTTCTCTTCCATTTTTTTCTGAATTATTTCTGTTCAATTTTTATCTCATTTGGAGTTATTGTCCTTCATTCCTTGAATCTCTGTTATGAATTTTCATTTCATAGAGACGCTGCAACAGTCTACAATTTTTCCTTCTGTTCGTTTTTTTAGGGATGTTTAAGTTGTTTGTTTATGGTTAGTGTCCATATGTAGCTTCAATTGGTTTAGTTTTTGTTACTTTTTTGAGATTCATACAAAGAAGATAGATTTTGTCTTTTAAAATATGGAAGAGATAATTGTTAAGTGTTTGAAACTTACTATTTTTAAAAGAATGTTATACTGAAAGAGGTCATTAGGGAAGGTGGCAGCTTTTCTCTGAAAAAAAAATGCTTTAGAACTTGTAATGCTAATAAATAAGCCATTATTTTATATTTTTATGTATCTGATGTCCTAGGGAAAGGGAAATATCGCATTTAAACTAAGTATCCCAAAACTGAGAGCGTACATGATATGGGTAACCGTGTATGAGCGTAAGGGAAAAGTAGTGTCAAACCCAGAGCCTTGAATGAGAAAGAAGAATGTCTGCTTGTCTTTATGGCTTCTTCACTGAACACCTGGGTGATTATGAAATGCTTTTCCTCTTGAGGATTCAAGCTGCTATAAAGGGAAATAAATTGTTAACTTAGCTAAACATATTAATTCATTTTTGTTTTCTTTTTTTTTTGGCCATATTTATTGTTCTGCTTTTTCCATTGTTGCCTTTATTACTAAAAACCCATAGCCGTTGAGTTGATTCTGACTCATAGCAACCCTACAGGACAGAGTAGAACTGCTCCATGGAGTTTGGATTCTGCCTAGTCCCAATCTCTTAGCCAGAACTGCCCTGTTTGGTACCTAGAATGACAGCTCCTGTATTGCCCTAAACTTAAAATTGAGAGATGAAAAGAAAGAAATATCCTGAATGTTCAATTGGTTAATGATTTCATATTTTTAATTGTTTGATATTGTGCCTCTTACGCCTTGAAAAGATCTCTTACATAATTTAGGGATTTTGTGTTTGTGTGTGTGTGTTAGTCCTGCTTTTTTAATTATTAAATATTCTTATATAGGGTTATTCTTACATAGGATTACGTGCTACCACTGCTAACAAATCCACCAGGCGCTCCTTGAATACCCTGGGGGTCAGTTCTACCCTGGCCCCTAGGGTCGCCATGAGTCGGATCCGACTCGACAGCACTTGGCTTGGTTATATAGGGTTACAGGGTTGGAAAAATCTTGGAGGAAACTTATTTGTTACCTTACCCCCTTAGTTACTCATTTCTCCAGTTCTTGCTACGAGAGGTAATATGCATTTCAATAAGCAGAGGAGAATCATGCTGAATTCTTTAAATGCTGCCAGAAAGACAAAAGTCATCCCTTATTTCCGTATGTTCATTGGTAAACCATCATCAGTCCTCATTATTAAAGTTTTTCTTTATCTTTATAATCAGTTCTTGCCACAAGGTTTCACTAATTTTCTCATAATTGGAGATACTTATCTACATCACTGGAATCCCTGGGTGGTGCAAATGGTTAAGTGCTCAACTATTAGCTGTAAAGTTGGCAGTTGGAACCTACACAGAAGCACTTTGCAAAACAGGCCTGACCATCTGCTTCTAACAGGCCACAACTTTGAAAACCGTACAAAGAAGTACTACTCTGCACATGTGAGTTTGCCATGAGGTGAGGCTCAACAACAACACTGGAATCCAGAAATGTAGACTGTGTATACAAAAAGTCCTATGAAGACTCGTGATCCGTACTGAAGGCTGACCCCTGGTTTTTATTTTCATTTAGGACCTGGGAGGATATCTTCTATGTTGTTCTAAACTTAAAATTCAGACATGAAAAGCATGAAATATCCTGAATGTCAAATTGTTTAATGGTTTCATATTTTTAAATTTTCTCTGTTGTACTACTTCTACCTGGAAAAGATTTGTTACATGATTTAGGAATTTTTTTGATGTATCAAGTTTGCTTTTGCATATAATCTCCACACATTTATTTGAACTAGTACTTCATTAACATTGACAAATGGACCAGAGGCCTTTACAATCATGTCTTTTAACTTACTTAATAAATACGCAGATGAATTAAGGAGAAGACAAGGGAAGAAATGTAGCAGCATGATACAGGTTGCAGCCTTTTGTACACCCTCTTTAGTACCTAGATAAAGTGCAGTGACAGTCAAAAGCATGGTATCCTATGTGAAGCTCTTCATTCCTCACTCAGTGGTTCTGCTATACTTCTGCCTAAATTCAACTAAGAGTATAAATTGTATGGATGAAAGCTTCATGATGTTAGGCATAAATATGATTTATAAAATTATATTAGTTTTAGGACCACTCTGGAAAGATCTCAAGGTGACAAGAATCAGTGACCCTGCCCTTGCCTGTGACATCACCCTGGAAAGGAATCTAGTATCCTAGATTTTATAAAGCCAAAGAAGACCAGCTGAAATGACTTCTGGAGTGTGAGAAACACAGTACCTGTATAAAGCCACTGATAAATTCTCTTCTCTGTTTTACAATTTTTAAAAATTTTAGCCTTAAAGACCAACACTAGCAAATGATTCTGGTTATCATTAAGTGAGAGTGTTGTTTTGAAGGAAAAATTCATGTATCTGGAAGATATTGAAGTTGGAGGTTGTATGTGGTTCATCTCATATCATTCTCCGAGTTTCTTTCATGTTTCACTTCCATTGTTATGTTATGCTGTGATCATGTTGATGTAAATAAATCATTCTTTTGGTATTATGACTTGCTTAGTATGTTCCTTGAAAATAAATAGGAGTAAAAAGAATAAACAGTCTGATTTGGTCCACCATTATCATCTGGTAGGATGCAAGCAAAGACTCCAGGAAAGCCTGAAGTTCAGATGGCACTGGAATGGGCATGTCAGGTTTAAAACAAGACAACCAGCTTCCCAGAAATTCCAGTCTTACAGAAAGCTTGGAAAATCCAGAGAGGAGTCATCTCTATATTATGTCTACATACACTTTTTTCTCTTTTAAAATTTTAGCAAAAAAAAAAAAAAAAAAAAAATCCATGGTTCTTTTTTGATGAAGTCATAATGGTTACACAAACTTTATAGTCTTTGATCCCATCATACTTGAAATACATACTGATCTTAAAGTAATTTTTTGCTGTCAATTCTTTTCAATCCCTTCACTCCAAGTTTTTGGGACATCTAAACAAAGTGACTTCATTGTTTTCCACTTCACTTTTTTTTTTTTTTTTAATACATTGCCTGGGATGATTGAGATTCAGGAATGTGGGAAAACGGATTCCCAAACCACGTCCCTCCCCTTTCATTCTGAACTGTAATTTTTGGCTTGGCTTGAACCACAGTCATCACATTTCAGCCTGAATCTCTCTGTAAAGTGATCTTTCTTAAACATTTCTCTCACTCATCAAGGGATCAGAAACAAAGCCATTCTAGCCTTTCAGCAAAACACTTACAAGCAGCTTTTACGGAGAAGTCACAAGAGCTAAATTTCCTCTAAAAGTGTTTGAAAAACGAACATTTTCAGTGCCTCGCTGTCCTTTCTGTGAATTTTGTCATCTGTATGCCATGAGCTCCAGCAGCTATTTTAATCTGTTTTTGTTTGCAATCCATTTGGTGTTCACCCAAGAAAATGCAGGTGATTCTAATTAACTTACTGTTGAAGATGTTGAAGAGGAAAAACAAAAAAAACCAAAAAAAAACCCAAAAAAACCCTTGATTGTGTTGTAGAGAATTATACACTTAGAACCTTTCTTCTATTATTTATAGCCTATTATTAGTGAAAACTATTATGTGAATATATTTACCACCTAATTCACTGCTGTCCACTTTTTTAAATCAACAAGGCTTACGGCACAGGAAAAAGCCACACACATACACAAATACACAGACACAACACAGACCCCAAGAATGCTTGCCAACTTTTATTTAACAAGAGTAGCAACTTAAAAATAACATTATTTTTACTTTGTGCAACATGGTTTAATATCTGAAATAACCCTGTTCCAATAAAAACCTATTGAAATACTCTTAGGCCCAACTCAGCCCCGAAGGTAAAAGTGATTAATAGAAAGATTTTGGCAGATCTCTGCTCACCACCAGGGCAGTTTAATTCAGAACACATTCAACCATTTCTCAGTGTCTCTGTGCTGGTAGAGCATAACTTTTGATCTTCTTTGGGGTGGTGTCTAATTCAGACCCTTTGGCTTGACACTTCTAGGAGAGTTTCGATGGCTTGCCTCTGCGAAGCACTCAGGTGAGAGACAGCCAGCCCTTTCTTGGCTGCTGCCTCCAAAGGAAAGGAAAAGTCCAGACACACAGGCGAAACCCTCTACAAACCTGTTTGAACATATCTACCATCAGCTAAGTCCTATTTAGAGACAAGATGGTTCTTTTCAGCTTTCAGTGTTCTCCCAGCCTTCTGAAAAATCCCAGTGTTATTAGTGTCTTTCCTAGTCTAAGAAGACAAAGCTTCTGAAACTGACAGTCAGAAAAGCTGCAAAGTTTGAGCACAAATAAGACTGCTGTTTCCTTTTTGAAACTACAGAAAACATTACCACATGAATATTGTTAGTACTTCTGTTGAACAGAAAGATGGGACTAGTGTATAACCTTTGGTGTTTAGAAGATGAATCTGAGTTAAGTTCAGGGTAAATGGAAGGACAGAATAAACCCCAATCTATTTTGTATGGAAAGCCCTTGAGTTAGTAAATTCCAACTCTCTATTCAATCAAGTGCTGTGGTTGCTAAGTTGAAGGTTGGCAGCTCAAATCCACCAGGCACTCCTTGGAAACCCTATGGAGCAGTTCTAAGCTCTCTTCTAAGATGGCTGTGAGTCAGAATCAACTCGGAGGCAGTGGGTATGTGTAAATGTCTAGGTATCTGTGCCATGTGTGTAGGCACACACGTACTACTCTGTTTACTATTTACTACCAAAATGTCATGGCATTAATTATGCGTCTCTGTTATGACATTTACTTATAAGTTTATGTTTCCAAAGACCCACTTCAAAAATATTCAGACTCATAGGTCTACTCTATGTCCTAGAATTCTTCATTTGGCATCTTTAATTTAGCTGAAAGATGCTTTAAAACATGTCAACAGATTGAAAATATTCCTGAGATGTCTTGTAGAAATCTTAAAATTTAAGTATTTTACAAGTTATTCCATTATTGGAATAGCACGTCACTTCCAGATTTGGAGATACAAATATCAAATGTTTGGAACAGAGATGAGAAGACACGATCATTTTTTCTAATTAGAAGCTCTAACCCTCGCTCACAATTTATACCTTTTGTATTTATGAATTTGTGAACTGTAAAAAAAGAAATATATACATAATGGCCACAGACTAGCACTGTGGTTTGTTTTTCTATTTGTGGTCATGATACTACACATAGAAATACTGGACAAAGGTTTCCTTTAAGAGTTAAGCAGAGATCTGGTCACATATGTGACCAGACTACATGTTATGCCACACATGAGTCTAAATCAGTAATTCTAAAGAGGCTAAGCTAAGAAACACATCTCCTCAGTTTCATTCTCAGCTACTTGAGGGCCGCTAACCATCTAGAAAAGTATCTACTATTTCTTTCTGATCTGTTATCTTGGCAAGAAAGTATATAAGACTAAGATGCACTACATACATTGATGCTGATTTATACAGTATTTATGAAGCATCTATCGCATATACATGCTTTTCTAAATGGTGAAAACCAGGTTACAATACATTTCATGTTTTCCTTTGTACCAAATTTAAGTAAAGAGTATCTTAACTTTCTAGATTTCTCCCAAGAGCTGGCAGAATTCGAGTTTTGAGAAAAATATTAGAAAACACATCGTCACTCTTTACTAGAAAGCAAAACTAAACTCATTGCCACTGAGTCAATTCCAACTCATACTTGTCCAACAGGACAAAGCAGAACTGCCGCATGAGTTTCCAAAAAAAAACCCAGCATATTTGAACTGCTGACTTTTTGGTTAGCAGCCTTAACTTTTAACCACTGTGCCACTAGGGTTTCCTTTAAATGCTGCAGAAGACAGAAATGATGAACTTGGAGGGCTGTGTTTTATGACATCAGTCTTCAACATAAATTTCACATTAATTACATAATACTGTATTTATAGTGAATATTATCTGATACTGTGCTGGGAGATGAGCCCCCTCGTTTGAAGGGTGCTGAAAACACACAGTGCTTGCAACAGTGGGCCTGAACATAGCAACAATCATGAAGATGGCACAGGACCAGGCAACATTATGTTCTTCTGTACATTGGGTTGTCCTGAGTTGGTGCAAACAGCAAGTAACAGCAATCAATATAAATTAACAACAACAAACAACAACAACAACATACATACAAACATATTTATGATATATTTTCAGAAGTTTGTGAAAGATAATCTTTCCTGAAAATATTTCTTTCACACAGTCTTGCTTATGCGTAAAATTTCTTAATTAGAATTGCATTTCACGTCAAACCTAACTCATCATGTATACTTTTGTGCAGACTGATTTATTAGACCTCAGTCTGAGAGTGCAGGAAACCCTGGTGGCATAGTAGTTAAGTCTTACAGCTGCAACCAAAAGGCTGACAGGTCAATCCACCAGGCACTCCTCGGAAACTCTATGGGGCAGTTCTACTCTGTCTATAGGGTCACTAGCAATTGGATTTGAGTTTTGGAATCTAAGAGTAGAAACCCTGGTGGCATGGTGGTTAATTGTTTTGTCTGTTAACCAAAAGGTTGGTGGTTCAAATCTTCCAGGTGCTCCTTGGAAATTCTATGGGGCAGTTCTACCCCGACCTAAGGTCATTATGAATTGGAATTGACTTGACAGCCGTGGCACTGGCAATCTGAGAGCAGACCTTAGTTAAAAGGAGGACAAATAAAACAGGAGCTCACTTGAGTAGAAAGAGCTGCAGGAGAAAGGACAGGGTACAATAAAGAACGGGAGAGGAATGGGAAGAGGCAATGGGTTCACCACATTGGTTTCAAACTATCTCAAAAAGGTGACTTCCATTATCCAAATGCTCACCCTATCTATATTACCTGCTATATTCAGATATAAGACACAGGGAATCATAGTGTTCTTTTGGTATTTAAAGATTTAAAGGAGGAAGGCACTTTTTATCAGTTTGATTACACACTATATATTCATAAACATGATCCACTCTTCTTATAATATTTATCTTGTGTATAAAAAAGCATAAAAATGGCCCACCTTTAAGTACAACTTAAACTATATATATATATTAAATGAAATATAATTCTCTAAACTAAGGTTCAGAAGCTGAGCGTGTACAAATCCAAACAAAACTTTACAGAATGAAGTATGGCTCGACATATCATCTTCACTTGTAATCATGAGATCTTTGAAAGTCAGGCCAGTCTCCTATCCAGGTAAGAACTCCAGAGAGGCAGTCTTGGTGACATCTCCCATCAGGTCACTGGGCTGCACTAGCACTGTGTGTGGAGCTGCCTGTGTGTGGTACATTTGCTGCACTGCTGACCTTTCATCTCCCTAGTGGCCTTAAGCCTCCCCAAACTCTGAGACTTATGAGGTCCTAGATTCCCAACTTGCTTTCAACTTCAAAAACAAATCTTAAGAGAGGCTATTATACCTCAAAACAAATGCATGTCTCCTATTAATCTGTTGTTTCAAATCTAAAAAGTGACTTCATTTAGCACAAAATGTCCTACAAACCTAAGGCCTAGATAGGGGGAGGGTGTTGGGGATGGAGCATGCTATCAGAAATGACAGGATAAGTTCATTGTCCCTCGTCAAAACAAAAGAAAACAAAACAAAGCAAAACTCTCTTCTTTGGTACTTGAAAATTACTATAACAGGAGCCAGAACCATTTATTGCTAAATTATTGATATCTTCCACTACAACCGTACTTAAGGAGTTACAAGCATGTCTGAATATTCAGCTCAAATAGAAACAATAGTCCTGGGGAAAGTTTGCCAGGACAATTGTGTTAGAGATCAGACTGCATGCTAAAGGGAACATGATAAAGGAAGACAAGATAGAGAAAAAGAAGGAGACAGCCAAAGGAGTACACAAAATATGTCATGATCTATCCTGGAGCTGTCTTTGTTGAGATCAGATATTTATCTGCTGGGAGAAATTTCACTGAAAGGTGGGCAATTATCTTCTCAGGGATTCAAGGTTTCATGCCCCTTTTGACTTTAACCCTCTCATTTGCCAACATTAATTATACTACCTTGTTATAAAAGGGAGTGAAAGATTTACTCTTTGACAATGTTAAACAAATGCAAACCACTGTTCCGACCCCCTGAGTCTCTGGGTGGTGTAAATGTTTAATGTATTCAGCTCCTACCTGAAAGGTTAGAGGTTCAAGACCACCCAGAGATGCTTTGAAAGAAAGGCCTGGTGACCTGATTTTGAAAAATTAGTCAATGAAAACCCTATGGAGGACACTTCTCTGACACACATGGAGTTGCCATGAGTTAGAAACAACTTGACAACTGCTAACATGCCTCCTGTCGAACAGGACAAAGACAGTTGATTAGAACTTAATCTGAGTACAGAAGTCTGTTTTCATGTTTGTATGTCATGCCATATGTGTTAGCAATAGTAGCTAAGAGGAGAATTCCAGCACCTTCAAACGTTCATGACTCTATTTCTGTATAATTTCCATTAGATTTAGTTAAACAAAAGCACTATAAACTTTTCTTTTTTTTTTTTGGTAATGGGAATTTGTGAGAGTTAATTAAGAAATACAGAATTTTAAGAATTCTTTTCTTCTACATAAAATGTTACCCAGCTGATTTGTCTACGGGATTTAAATGGAATATTCTTTTACATATTAAATGTCTTTATATTTTAACATGCAGAGGAAATTTTGTCAGACTTGTATTATTTTTTGACTTGTGATCTTTGTCTCAGAATCCCCTATCACTTTTTGTGAAAAATGCTCTAGTTGCTGGCTTGTCAGAAATTTAGAGCCATCTCTAAAAGAGCTGTCAGACAATAAATGTTGATTTCTAGCATTAATTCAATTTTCACTCTAGCCACTTTCACCTTTTGTGTCTTTGACATTACTTTACCAACTCAGAAAGGTGTTTCATCTGCTCTTGTCCATAAAAAGCCAGTGAAAAAAAGCCTTTCTGGTGGGAAAAGAATCTGAATGGAAAACATGGCCATACATATATCAGGCCAAGGATTAAAAGATGAACATTATATGTGAGGACACATTTCATGATTTTAATTTTTTCAAGTCAGTGTTCCAAGCCACTCTTGGATTATGTGTGAAAATTAAGAACTCTGTACTCTAACAGGTGCTGGCAGGAAACTCCCACTAAGGCTTATGGAAGTTATGCCCGTAAATTCTTAGCATCTGAGCTACTTCTCTTACAAGAATGCATTAATATACCCAACTTTTTTCTCACTAGGAAAACAATGTAAGGCTGTGACTACTTAATAATATTCTCAGTCACTATTTTGTTAACACCGTCCTTCAGTGATGATGTCTTTGATGACCTTGTGCTACATATAAAATATGTATCAGTCTTCATTTCACAACTGTGATCATGCATTTTCTTTTGTACATAACAATAGCATGTATACATAATCATCTGTCTGTCCTGGTTATTATAAACTTGAAAGTATTTTTTTTTTTTTTTTTTTTTACCGGTGGGGTCAATGAGTTTATACCAGTCCATCTACATTCTGATGACAGACTTTTCATAGGAAACACGGGCAAATACAGGACATTGCTAAAGTTTGGCATGTAGTCTATGGCACATCAGGTAGTAATTAATGTAGGCTTCCAAGGTATAGTACTGACATATACTGAAACACATTAGAATATATCTAGCACGTAGTATCCACCCACTGCTGTTGAGTTGATTCTCACTCATAGCAACCCTAGAAGGCAGACTAGAACTGCCACATAGAGTTTCTAAGGAGCACCCTGTAGATTCGAACTGCCAACCTTTTGGTTAGCTGCCATAGACAGCACTTAAACACTATGCCAGCAGGGTTTCCTGGCATAAAGTGGGTACTCAATAGATGTTACCTTTGTTATACAAGTTATTTTCATATTTATATGGACACGCCTTCAAAAATTAACAGTTTAATCCATTAAACATAAACTTTCCTACCTTAAAAGTGAACATATAAGGTCTCCTCTGATTAAGATCAATTTGCCAGCTTATCTGCTCTATAGGTTAAAATATTCTTCCACTAATGTCCGCCTGGCCCCTAGGGTCGCCACGAGTCGGATCCGACTCGACGGCACTTGGCTGACTTGGCTAATGTCCGCCTTTTTAATAAAACTTGAAAACATCAACAACAAAAATGTCTTACCTTATTCTATACATCTACTGTTTATGAGGAACTTGATTTTAACCCAAAGGATTATTTAGATTTGCAACATTTGTTAGCTTTAGAACTGAGACAAAAATGTAGATCGTGGTAAATATTAAAAAAAAAGTCCACTGCAAATGATGGAGAGTCAATATATATGGACATGTATTCATGTCTACACTGTGGAATAAATAGTAATAGCCAATATTTGTATTTATAGCTTTAAACATGCTTTCCACAAATATGTCTTTAGTACAAATTCCTCAGAGTAATAAAGCTATGTGACAGAACAGAGAACACACACACTCCCACACAAACACACACATGTATACACACATACACACACCAGTGACAACCCAGACAATCTGTCCAAGTGTGGTTGTTGTGAAGAAGGTTTTTCTTTAGGGCAATAGAAAAGTAGCTCGCTACCCCTCTGCATTGCCCATTCCTCACCACATGGTTCTTCTCTGTATCCTCAAGTTCCCCTTCTACAGTGAGGGAACATTTCTTGGGACTGTTTTTTTTGCCAATACATTTTTGATGAAGTGAGACAAGGGGCTAGTTCTATTAGAAAGAGAGGTAAACAGAGCATCGATTAAATTTGCTGATGATACAAAATTGGGAGAAACTGCAGACATCTGTGAGGACAAAAGGACTGTACGACTAGACTTACGGAGTTTAGAAATACGAGCAGGAAATAATACAATGAGATTCAGCCTTAAATAATGCAAGCTAATACATTTGGGAAAAGATAATCAGAAACATAGCTGTTCAGTGGACAGTAGATGTTTGGAAAATGGTGATGGTGAAACAGACCTAGGAGGTAATGATGGGAAAAATTATACACAATTTCACAGGGACCTAGGCGCCACGCCTGGAGGTACATATATAAGTATCATTTGTTTTTTTGTGAACCAGAAGGACAATCACTCTATTCTTATGACACTGGTAAATCTCAAAAGCACGCGAGTTTGGTCTTAGCTAGTTGAGTCACTCAAATTTATGAAACAATTTAATATCATTTGTTAAGAGCATGGTTTCTCCTTATAAGTATAAGGAAGTAAGTTTTGCCTTAAACCAGTATTGAATATTACAGTCATTGTTATACCACGCCATGTCCTATTAGAGACCATTAAGATATGCAACCTGTAGAGAGATACCACGTTACACTTCAAAATGTTTTAGTTTCACTTTTAAGGTAGCTTTCCCTCCTTTTGGATAGTGTAACTTCATACTAAGTTTAAAGAGAGAATTAACCACTCTCTCTGCAGCAGGGAAAAAGATGTTCAGTATAGAATTTTATTCTCTAAAGGTGGATGCATGGATGTAGAGATAAGTGGAAATTTTGGATGATATCCGTATCTATCCATTTATCATCCATCATGAATGGAGCTCTCACTGCATGACAGATCTGGTACAGTAGGCACTGAGAAGATAGTGACGAATTAGACATAGTCTCTAGACATAAGGACCACACAGTCCACATGGAGAAACAGATACAGAAACCCACAGTCGCAGTATCACACAACAACGGCTGTATTAGGACAAGCTGCCATTGGACGAATATAGAATGAGGTCGTAATAATTTTCAAGAAACCGTGAAGGTGACTGTGGATATGAGTCAAAGATTTCTTGGAGAAAGTGACTTTTGTGCCATGCCCCAAACAATGAATGTGATTTTGGCAGATGGATGAGGGGAGATACGGTCTTTTAGGGAGAGGAAACAGAATATTGAAGGAATGGTATGTGTAACACTTCATGTAATTGGTATTCCTGGAAGATAGGAAGTACTTACAAGTAGATGAAGCTGAACAGTAGACAGGAGTAATATGCTTAATTACATTTTCATAAGAATTGTTAGTACTACTTCTATTTTTCTTTGATGGCAAAGAAGAACCATTGGAGGTTTCTAAGGGGGGAAAGAGACAATCCTATGTGTATATAAGAAGGGTAATGTGGCACGATTGAGAAGGATGGACTGGGCAGAAATGGAAACAAAGGTAAAGTGATCAATTAGGCAGTTCATATCAAAAGAAATTATAGGACCCAATCAAGGCCACAGGAGATTAAAAGGAAGGACCAAAGTTAAAGTGACATTAAGGAAGCAGAGATCATGAGAGCTGGTGAAGCGGGTTGTATGTAATGAAAGAGAAGGAACTTAAGATGCCCAACATCATTCTTTTTAGGACAACTGGGAAAATTTAGGTTGCAATCTCATTAACTGAGTTAAGGAATAAAATAAGAGGAGCATGTTTACTGGGTAAGATGACAAGTTCAGTATGAAAATGTTCAGCTTGAGATGTCAGAGGAACTTCAAGGAAAGTTGTTCCTAGACCACAGGTCTGAGTAGAAAAGACAGTTTAAGAAGTTGTTGGCCTATGGCAGCTGTGAAGTCACTGAAGGAATCATTAAAACTTGGGTGTGACTGAGATCAAACTCGGAGACTGAGTAACATGACACGCCTGAGTTAATAATGAAACTCGGACGAAATGCATGTTCCTTATGTTATCAAACTCTAGGTCAAACACGTATGCTGAAGCATTGTGTTGTGCAATTTCCAATAGATGGCCAGAATATCTCCCTCAAGACAAAAGGGAAAGATAGCGTACTATAGTGACCACAATATCATCTGTTAGTTATTTCATGGTGACTAAAGAGTTTAAGTTAGGAAAAAATGGTCATGAACACAAATCACAGGAAGAGTATCATTTTTAAACAACCAAGTGAAGAGTCCTGTTTTAGTGACACTGATGTATTCAAAGCCATTATAGAGTTTTTGATAGCGTCAGCAAAGTTTAGATTTTTTTCACCAGGACATAAATTTGGAGAAAATGAAATCAATATCCAATAGCAAAATCACGTCAGAATTTAGGGTATTGGTATCCTGTCATCATTAGCTTCAAATTGATAGGTCTGTGTAATTGGTATTATTTTCCTTTTTTTCAAATACTTGGACAGTTTCTTTCAACTAAGAAAACTACCCTCAAAATAAAAGTTTCCTGAGATTTTCATGGAAAATGAATAAGGCGAGATGTTCGTAGGGCTGCAAACTAACACAGAACAGCACCAACATGGTTTTCCAACTCTGAAGCAAAGACAAAGGTGTGATACGCAACTTTCTGTGTGGTTATGAGAACTGAGCCTGTGCCTGACCATTCTCAGGCATGGCCCTTATGAGGCATGGTTACCATTCAATTGCTTGATTAAAAATAACAGGCTCCCGCTGTTGAACAATGCCTAATGGGATATGACTTCCTATGATGAACATGAGTAGAGAATGGATGCTGAATTTAAAATGGAGTATCTTAAAACTGCTGACATAAAAATCTTTAAGAAAACATAGTTTCACTTGTTTAGCATAGCTGAGTATTGACAGAAAATGAATGCTATCTTATAGAACAATATAATGTACTATCATCAGAAACAGAGCTGGACTCACCCCCTATGTATATATTAAAAAAAGCAGATTTTCAGACTACATTACCCTCTATACCTCTTGCCTTCAACCAACTGTTGGTCATTGATCTTTTCATTTTCACCCATATGTAATTGTAGCAGTAGCCAGTTACATGTGATATTTAAGCAATGCTGAATATAACATCCATTTATTCATCATTTATTGAGAATCTATTATGCGCTAGGCACTGTGTGAGGAGCTAAACCAATCTATGATCTCTAATGAAGAGGCACACAACATACTGAAGGTATTGTTTGACATCTTTTTCTTCAATAAACTGAGCTTTCATCCCAAATCTGAACATTCTTATTTCCTTAAAAAAAACATGCTATTACATATTGAGTCTATGGTCCACTATAACCTCAATGACTCCCAGGAATATCATTTCAGAGCTATTTTGGTTTTGCATAGGTAATTTTTCTCCTCTAAATATCCTGCCCTTGATTTTTGTTGCTTTCTTTTCGTTTGATTTTTTTTTTTTTCTTGACTGAAAATACGAAGTGACTTGAAAGTGTACAATTAAGCAAACTGGGATAAAATTTGCAAAGAAAAGATTATTTTGAACCCAAGGAAAACACTTCTAACTCTACAGTGTGTCAGATTATAAAACAACTTTCCAAAGAATTTAGAGGAAGCTCCAAGATACAAATCTTTTAAGGAGATGGGTTAAGTTACTCTAAAATGTCTTATTCAGGAAAATGTACCAGGATCAGTTGTACAAAACAATGTAACTGTTACTCTGGAATCTGTGTATCTCTTTTACTACATACATGTTGATTAATGATTATTGTTTAAGCTGGACAGTTTACATGAAAGTGTGAAATTCCTTTGAAGTGGCATTTTTTTTTTTTCCCTGCACATTTAAAAAATGAGCATTATTCATCAGGAAACCCACATTTTAGTCTCATTTATAATTTCCTGAGTTAATGTAAGACTTCTGAATTATCATAAAATTTTAAACTCTAATGTAATGCCTACACAAATACAACATATTGATTTTGCTCTACCAGTAAACAATGAATTGTTTCACACTATAAAGTGACACTGTTGAGAAAATTCTAATGTCTTTTATTTAATCAGTCAGTTCAGATTATGTAACAAGAATCAAATACCCTCTACCTAAAACCTGCAAATCCATTTTGAATACTAATACAAAAAAAATACATGAAAACCACTGATGGCCTTTTTTTTCTTTTGCCCCTGTTTTTGAAAATCTGAAATCTTTCCAAATGCATGTGATTTTCTTTTCTTTCTTTCTTTTTTTTTTTTTTTGTTTCCACATTTTGTAAATATTTGCTTCCAGGCTAAGATTCTGCCAACTTTCAGCTAAGATTATTTTTATGGTTGAAATATTAAGTTCTGAATATAGAGATTCATAACAGAAGAAACTCCTAGAGGCTAAAGTCTCGTCATATGAACGACACCACTATAGGATGTTTCAGAGTCTGACATCTTGATACCTTGATGTGTCGTATTGTTTTAATCCTCTATCCACAAGAAGCTATTTCTTAGGGTATTCATTTTGGCTCTTTTTCCCTCCACTGACTCCAAGGGAAAACTGTTAAGAACCTAAACTTCAGATTTGGGGGCTGGAGGGAGGGGGCAGGCGCAGGAGGTTGGAAATTACACTTAGGCTTTATCTGGGAAGAGACATTATTAATTCTCAGGCATTCTGGATTCCAAAGTGTGGGAATATCCTCTGACTGATTTGAACAGAGTCACATTACTGTCTTTGTTAGATAGCCTTTCTGGTTATTGCACTATACATTCCTAAATTCACTGCTGTTATGTTAAACTTCTCTTTTTGATAATAAGACTGGAGTGCATTGCTAGACGTAGATAAACTCCATTAAATCTCACCCTAAGTACAGTCATGTGCCAATATCCAGGTCCACACACGTAAGGTGTGACCATGCAACGGAGGCTTGCTGTTCGTAGCACAATTTCACTTGACCAGCATTTTGGGGGCAGGAGGACATTTCTGTGGCGCAAACAAGCAGGTACCAGTTGACTACGAAGAGATGGCCTGGTCCAGTGGTCTGTCTTCTCCTCACTCCAGACCTCACGTCCACGCCCTTTTAGCCACATTTGTTCTTGTAACTGCGAAACGCTGCTTTTTTCCCCCTCTCCCCACCTTGTCATCTCTGATTTCTTCGACTTGTCCTTTCCCAGTTTCCCTTTCAGACTCTTGCAGGCTGTTTCCTGTTTACTCTTTTTTGATCCTGTCTTTCCCTCTAGCTCTGAATGTGGCTTTCTCACAGACACCGAGGCCCCAGCATGAACGCCCCGACGAGCCAGCTCCAGCTTGGACCTCCTACAACACGACTGCTCTCAGGAGGGTGGCTGTCGCCGAAGTGGCATGAAAACAACATGAAATGAAACAAAATACAAACTATCAAACCACTCAACTGGTCCTGATTGAAACTCTGAAATAAAAACTAAGGAAGATTCACTGTGAACTTTTATGGAGCTTCTTTGAGGAGCAGCATCTCCATTGTAAATGTACACGGGTGCCTAATTTTAGGCTTGAAAAGCAAGCACGTTTAAAAAAAAAAAAGGTCAGTACCCTTAGAAACATTTTTGTTCAGTCCACAAATATTCTCTGGGGAAAAGAAAAAGTGCTTATCTTGAATTCTTGATTTTTTTTTTTTTTTGAGCATGTAATTTTTATCAGCTTGTTTTGTTTTTGGTACTTTTTTTTTACTCACTGCTTATAAAACTAGCAAGCAGAAGTCTCTCTGGAACAAGATAGAATCATAAAAGTTTTCAAGAATCTCGTCACAAGCTAAACAGTACAAATTGCACATTCTTCATGGAAGTATCAGCCTTTAGTGCGTGCCTGGATCCAACTATAATAGATTATCCCAAAGTGGGAAAGAATGAACAGTACAAAATTAGCAGAACTGGGAGCAGAGCTCGTCTAGTGGAGGCAACATGATCTGTACTTTAGGGGCCTGAATTCTGAGGCAGTGGAAAATGACATGTAAAGTTTTATCACTGCAAAAAAGCACTTGGTAGGATACAAAGAAAAGGACCCATGCAACTTGATCAAGCATTACAACAGTTAACAAGTCTAATGCTTGGTATGCCTTAGCATAATAGCCGTACTAGAATCATGCCTGCTATCTATATGATAAATGTATAGCTTATCTAATGCACAAATACAACATGTGTGTAGTAAATACACACATATTTACATATATTACATGTTCTGAAGCTTTATGAATTAGATAAGTACATTCCAGAGTACAGTAGCTGTCTAAATGTATTGCCTTCTGATATTAACAAATATACCCAAAGAAATGTCACATAATTAGATCATTTATAATATCACAGGTTTGTGACATTTTTTCAAACCTTGTTAAACAGAAGAAATAAAAAATAAAAAATGCTTAAGGTATAATAACAATTTCAGCCACTTTTTTCCCAAGTTGCTATAATCTACCCAAAGATAACTAATTGTTCAAAGTAAACATTCCACTTAGACCACAAAAGGAATCTATTACACAAACATATAATTCACAGTCATTTTTAGTGGGTTGTAAACAGTTTGGAATGAGCATAAAATGGGACAAAAATCAAAGTGAGCATTTTGAAATGAAAAAGTGTTTGCTACAAAAGGTCAGTCCCTTTGCTTGGCAAACTATGTAGAAAAGCCTGGGAAAATGCTGATCACACAAGCAGTGAGGGAATTTTAAAGCCAACAGCCTCCTTGTTTCTTTAAACAGACATCGGAACCTATAACTGGATCCTGTCAAACAAACGACAGCAAAAAAATATAACAGCTGCTAAGAAGTCAAGTTGAGAGATAAAGTTTTTGAGGCTAAGGACCTTCTCAGAAGCAGACTAAAGGTCCTTCTTAAATTTTTAAGTAAGGTTATGGACCTCAGTGTGGCTTTTAGGCATGAAGTCAAATATGTAACTCTGTGTTTCAGTCTTGTCACAGAATTTTGCATTCCAGAAAGCGGGGGGGGGGGGGGGGGGATGAGAAACAGAGAGAGAGAAAGAGGACAAACTTCTTTCTGATTAGCATTTACTGAGCCACACGGCAAAGTAGTTTATACCTGGAATCGTCAAACTGGGAAGACATGGTACCATTTTAGTTTTGCTAAATAAGTTGGGGGCATGTTAACCAGAACCAGAATTCATGAAGGAAGAATGAGTTGTCAAACCATAATCCAAAGGATGATTGCCAATTTGTATGAAGTGAAGTGATTGTTTTGAAAACTAGTTCTTCCTTATTAACAAAACTACACTGAATGCATAAAAATATACTTAGGAGAGATATATGCTCATCCATTTAGTTTTCTTCCTTATTATATAAAGGATGTCTCGAGTAAGCCATGTTGGATAATTCGGGGTGGAAAAAGGACTGGTTAACCATTTAAAATATGTCTCTTGGTCTGTCTCACACAATGCAACTTCTTATAGTTTACTGTTACAACATGTGAGGAAAATAACCGGGGAAATAAGGCAGGATTAAACTTCTCCTGTCTTATTAGGGACTGAGGCCAGACAAGGGTGTGCTGTTGTTCAGGATTTATTATGCCACTTTTAGATAGCAAACTTCCCCTTACATTCTTATTTCTGCAGTGGTTATTCTCTCTCATGCTGTCTGTTCTTTCCTTCCATAATACTTACCAGAGTTTGTGCTAACATACTTATGTGTGTATCTGCCTGTTTAATGTAAATATCCTCTATGTTCTCAACAGACAGCATGGTGGTTGGCATATAGTAGATTCCTGATAATTACCTGTTCACTGAATCTAACATACTCTTAGGTTCTGTCCCTTCATTCAACAAATATATATCGAGTGCTTACCACATGTCATGCACTGTGAAAAGCTTCTTTTCACAGGATGGACCTTCACAATTGGTAGTCAGTTATATACTTTGCATTAAAAGAACTGTGGAAGGAAGTCCGAATACTTATTGTATACACTTTGTTTACTTCCCTTACTCTCTTGCCTCTAAGAGATACAAATGGTCCTATTTTTAAGTATGCAGTTTCTATATGTGAAAAATGGGTTTCTCACTGCTTATAGAAACATCCACCAGTATGTCACCGTGATACCCTCTACATGGTCATTCCCCAAACCTCCAAAGAAAAAGGTTAGGTGATCTCACGTTTTTGCTCATCTTACTTGCAAATAAACAAACAAAAGGACTACAGGGGATTTGATACATTCAAATTGTGGTATTTGGCAGAGAGTACTGAATACACTGTGGGGACTCCTAGAAGAACAAACGAATCAATCTTAGAAGAACTGAAACCAGTATGATCCTTAGAAGATAGAACGGCAAGACGTTGGCTCACTTACTTTGGACATGCCATCAGGAAAGGCCAACACTAAAAAGGATACCTTGTCTGGTTAAGCAGAGGGTCAAGGAAAGCAAGAGAAACCTTCAGTGCGATATAGTGATCAATAGCCACAACAGTGCACTCACAGATGCTAACGATCCGAAGATGGGAGAGGACCGAGTAACACTTCCTTCTGTTACAATAAATGTTGCCATGAATTGGAGTCAACAGCAACTGACAGTCATCACTGTCAAAGACATCTATTGAGCATTAGCTGAACAATGACTCAATATTTTTGCAGAAGTCACTTTGGAAAGGACACATAAACTGAATTTTTAAATAGCTAATTGAAATGCCTCACATGCCTGGTCTGCAACTCCAAAGGCAAGACAACCCGGGAACGAGTAAACCGCTTGGAAGAGCTCTGAAGAATAACACACTGCTTTACGGTTTACCCTCCAAATTTTGCACATATTTTCTAGGCTAAGTAGACAGTGTCAGAAACCACAGAAGAGACTTTAATCTAGTTATAATAGCTGGTGAGGAGGAGAACACTCTGGTGGTTTAGAGGAATAAAAGGAACCAAATCAGATAAGGGAACATATTAAACGACTTGTTTGCTAAATTGGTTTATATGCAGCTCACTGATAGATTTTCTTCTAGCCATGTCCAGAGGTGCAAAATTTAAAATGACATCAATGCTGCCTTACCAGGGATGAACAGAGGAAGTACCTTGTACCAAGTACTGGATAGGATTTCTCTGGGGGCACTACAGAAGCAAGAACAATTTGGTTCAGTGAAGAGCAAGCAGGTAAGACTAACTAACTAAGCAACCAACCAACTAATAAGCCAATTCATTAACTACCTAAATGGTGAGATATGCTTCTTGATAATATTTTATTTTAAATCAAGCATGTAAGAAACATTTTTAGAAAATACAGTTACGGTTTACAGAAAAATAACATCAAGGAAAAAATCTTTTTTTGGTAACAGTGTACCACTGTAGTAAGTACTGAGGCCATCTCCCTAAGACTGCATGAACAAATGCACAGTTTTCATTAAATGTGCTTTTCCCATAAGAGGTCCATAAGCCTTTCTCATGATTCTGCAGTTGAGGGTCTTGGCTGGAAGAGGGTCTGGCCATTAGAAGAAGGGCTTCAGATGCGCTGAGTCCCAGCCATGCTGAGAGACTTGGCACCCTTATACGCTACTTCCTAATACCAACCCCAGCATAAAATGTCATCAGAAGCCTGCATAAACATTGGACTTAGATTCACATAAATTATTTCTGTCCTGAGGTACTTTATGCCAGAATTTAGTAAAAACAACACTTTGAGTAAACAGAATTGGCGTATAAATGTAAGAATATGAATCCAAGAAAATGATCATAGAAAAACTTAATCAAAAGTACACACTTGTAAATCTCGCTGTGATGTGAGAGGTTTATCTTGCACCTCTGAGTTTTTATTGCAAATTTCCATCGAGCTCCTTTAAGCTGACACTGCCAAAGTGTTTTTGAATTATCAGTTGCTTTGTAGAATTGTAAAGTCTTTGGCTTTCATTAAATGCTTAGGCATTATTTTAATAATCATATGTGTGCTCAGCGCCTGTTTAGTGCTGGATCTACACATTCATTTTAAGAGTAAACACTGGGACAATGAAATATAATGCCAGATATGATTGTGCCTGTCAGCAAAAACATTGTCTTATTTTATTAAAACTCACCAACCAAACGCCATGAACAAAAGATACTGTTTCTATTTATAGACAATTGCTAGTCTGCAATATTATAGTATCTGCACACTGCAGGGCGGCATCTAGCAGAGATTTCTGGTTTGCCTAGGGTGTGTACAATAATAGAGAAGTATAGAGCTCTTCTTTATACATGCACACATCTTATTAAGTACAGCTTCCCCAAAAGTCCTATTTGGATTTTTTGGTCCAACGTAAGTGTGCTCACAACCATCAGTACACGGTATTCACGAGTGAATGAAGATTTCCCAGCAATGATGATAATTTAGCTATCGGCAATAACAACATTGTAACATTCTCAGTGATCCATTTTGGCTTTAAGTACTTATTAAATAATATTTATTTCTAAAATACATACTTATAAAATTAAATGAGATTGTAATGTGCAATAAAAATACATTTTTCTCTAAACTACAATTGACTTCATTCCTCACAGACTCTTTGTGTTTATTCTGCATTTACAGTTTCTAAACCTTCTTCATACCCTCTGTGCTTTTCTCCCTGATGTGCTGATATGCTTTCTCCCAAAAGCCACTCTCTTTATCCACTCTCCCTACCCACTCTTCCTCTTCTTGTTATTCTCTCATTCCCTACTGATAGGGGAGTAACAGGATCCCAAGGCTGTCCTTACAATATAATTAAAGTATGAATTTCCAGGAGTTGGAAATTGCAGATCATTTTTATTATGCTTCTATAATAAAGCCAGGTAACACTGTGAGCATTAAAATGGCTTTTTCCTAGCAGACAACTTGGTAAAGGTTTCCCCCCGCCCCAGTTCTACTGTTTTAAGAGACTAGGGGTTGAAAATGGGAATAGGTTCACCAATTCTTTTTCTGTAAACACCTCTATCTTTTACGTGATATATATCCCCCTAGATCCTGGGAATATGTTGTAAAGTTGTAACAGATGGTGATGAGCTTCATATTTTTATACAATACACTTTTTTAAGACTCTGAATCTACCGTATGGATCTCCTAGAGAAAATGACCTTGGCTGAATGAAGTCATACTTTGAAGGAAAAACATCCCATAGATAGACTAGCATAAAAATGATGAGTCAATTGAATTTTGTTTTGTTCTCTTTGGAAAGCTGAAATAATTTCAAATGAAAAACAGAATGTTGAAATACAGGAATCAAAGATCATCTTAACAGTGGAGGTGTGCATGTTAATTTTTCCAGGAAAACCAGTTAGCTGTGCTCTGTACCGAACAGAAACATGCATAAGATATAATATTGTTTGCACACAGGAACACTATTTGCTTCCCTTGGGTAGTGTTGGGGGCTTACCAAAAAATGTCCTGGCACAATATTTACCAGCATGAATGTTCAGAGGATTCTAATAGCATGAGTGCTGATATTTTATGAATGTTTTATCACTGGCTTAAAAACAAGAAGTTTGCTATGGAATCAACAGCATGTCAAAGAAACAAAATATTAAAAAAAAAAAGAACATAAGTGAGAATTTATAAAGTCTCTATTGTAAAAACAAACTGAAGTTAACAAGAAACTTGATCGTCTTTACTGATTAGCAAAGTCAAGTTTTAATTGCACGGCTTCCCAGACAAATCAAGTGCCACTGTGACCTTGAGTATTGGTTGTTTAGAGAGTGCAGTTAATTGCATGGGTTGCCAGACAAATCAAGTGGCACTGTTACTTTGAACACTGGTTGTTTAGAGAGGGTAGTCACGGGGAAACTGCTGCATATTCAGCTACTCACCTCTTTTTTCTACAGCTTCAATACATTGCTTTACAAACTGCGGAACTGTGGAGTTTTCACGTTCGCACACTATGTGCAGATGAGAGCCAAAAATTTGATCTGCAAAAGAAACAAAGATGAGTTTCACTAAAATCCAAGCGAACATTGTTCTTTAATTTGATTGTTTCTGTATCCACTGTCTGCTGAAATCTTCATCTTGTATAGGAGTAGAGTTTTTGCTGTAATTCCAAAGTCTACTGCAGACATACAAAGACCATAACTCCATCCTTTATGGAACAAGACCCTGGCCCCAGAGCAGGAACGTGAGCACCTGACCATTGATTAGGAGGGATGACTGAGTAAGTTACAGTCTCTCTGGACCTTACCTTAATGGTCTATACAACAATCGAAGGAAGTGGAACAATTTCTATGAAATAATCCTTCTTTATGTTTGATATATTGAGGGCTTTTAAAGAAGTCTACCAATGCTCATCAAAATTATAACTTTATAAGTATATTTGGGACATTCATTCTACAGCTCAAAGTTATTTGAAGAGGCAAGTTCCAAGTGACTTACTTTGAATGGAGTTGCTTCACGTTTTTCCTATCTTGAATGCCCTTCCTCTTCACTAATATAAGTATCATCTGTCTTTTAAGGCTCAGTTCAGATCATATTTTCTCTTCAAAAATCTTTCCTTCCTATCTCAGCTTTGTGTCTCTTGTAACATAGATTCTTTGGAATCCCAGTTCCTCAGGATGTTAATACATGGCGCAGGTAAAACGATCTCGTGATCATAAAGGTTTGGTAACAGTCAGTTAAACCAAGTTAAACTGGTTTCTTTCACATGTATTTATTTTTAGAGTCCCTAGTATGCCAACATGCATTGTGAATCTCTGTGAGGGACTGGACAATGCCCCTATGACTCAAACTTATTCGAGCGAGATCTTTTTATTTCAAAGAGTATCTCTCTAGACTGTTTCTGAGAAAACATTCTGTGAAATTCTAGCCTAGCCCTGGCATTTAGAGCTTGATTTATGTTACCTTGCACTGCATATTTAGATTTAAAATACATGAAATATATTCTACAAAGCTGATTCTGAGATCCTGAATCATCTGTGCCTTCTTATAGTCACCAATCCTCAGCACAAACTCCAGCCTTTATTATTAACCTATAGATATTCATGATCGAAACAAGTGTTTATTGGGTCTGCAGTCTTCCCATCTTGCTTGGAATGAAATCAAAGTCCCTGTTAGGGTTTACAAGGCAGTCTATGATACACCAGTTAGTGTATTTCATTCTCATTCATGCCCAAACAGTCCTGCCTCAGGGACTTTGCACATACTATTTCCTTTGTGCAGAACTCCATTGCTCCAGGTCTTTGATCAAATGTCACCTTCTTATTGCAGACTTTACTATCCATCTTATGAAAAATGGTACCACTTCTAAAAGGCATTCTCTATGCCACTCGCCTTGCTTTTCTGATAGCACTCATCTCCAGCTGACATATCAAATCAATGCACTTGATGATTAGTTGCTTCCCTCACTTAGAAGTAAACCCTAGGAAAGTAAGGGTGAGGCCTTTTTTTTTTTTTTTTTTTTTTTTAGTTTTTGGATTCTCATTGCCTCACCAATGCTTAGTACACAGTACACATTTGATATTTGTTGAATATTTGTTGAATGACTGCAAGATATTGTCTTCACCATTTAAGTGGTGGCACTTAATAGAAGTGGAGAACATAATCTAGCATAATAGAGTGTTCAGTGATACACAGGGTGCTAAATTATATTACAAAAAATCTAAAATCGTTGCTCTCAGGTCAATTCCAACTCATAACTACTTTAAAGGACAGAGCAAAACTTCTCCATAGGGTGCCCAAGCAAAGCTTGGTGGATCTGACACACTGATTATTACAAAGGAGTTACTGAAATGGCATCTAATGAGACTTTAATGAGTCATGATTTTCATTTTTTTGAAAAGATAGTAGTTTGAATTCATGACAATCTGAACAGGAAGTGAGACAGAGAGATACTGAAGAAGCAGCACTGAAAGACACACTCGAAGAT
Organism: Heterohyrax brucei; assembly: GCA_028571685.1. Taxonomy (NCBI): domain Eukaryota; kingdom Metazoa; phylum Chordata; class Mammalia; order Hyracoidea; family Procaviidae; genus Heterohyrax; species Heterohyrax brucei. The sequence continues at coordinate 44,815,975 of CM053146.1, read as the reverse complement.
GGAAATGTGCATTTTTGTGCAAGAAACAGAAAGAAGATAAGCTGAATTCACACGGCATAGAGAAGAGATTTTTTTTTTTTTTTTTTTTTTTTTGCTTTGAATTCTTGGCATAGAAACAAAAAAATGTTAGAAAACACAGTGACTAAGCAAAATTAGGAAACCCTGGAGGCACAGCGGTTAAGTGCTACACTGCTAACCAAAAGGTCAGGAGTTCAAATCTATCAGGCACTTCTTGGAAACTTGATGGAGCAGGTCTACTCTGTCCTATAGGGTTAGAAATGACTCAACAGCCATGGGCAATGAGAACCACTATAAGAAACAGTGACATAAAATAATTCTTTAAGATAAGATAACCTAGAAGTTTGGATTGACTGATCTAAATTGACAAAAGATCATAGCCATGAAGAATGGCTCCCAAGTACAAAATCTTTTAATGGAAATCATAATTCAAATAACTTTCACAAATATGCATTCAATATCTCTGTAGCACTGAGGTAAAGCTATTAAGGCATAAATAAAATAACAAGAAATTTATAATCTTGTAGACTCTATTAGAATTATTCAGATAATACAAAAAATATACAACAAGTGCTGTAAAAGTTACAAAAGGAGTTTCAGTAGAGGAAAGAAGAAATGAGTGCCATTCAATAAAAGTAACTCCTGAACAAAGTAGACTTTGAAGACTGGAGGAACAACTGTAGCTAAATAGAAAGAGAAGGGAGTGCATTATAGAAAATTCATTCTTTCATTTACTCAGTTATTTGCAAAAGAAAATCCTGAGTGCCTCCCCCACAGCAGGAATTGGAAAAGTATTGTTAGTGCAGTAATCAAGACTTACTACCCATGTTCTGAAAGACTTTTGCCTAGCAGAGGCAGCATATATGCAAATAGGTAAGAACATTTTTTCATGAAAAATACTATAACTGGGGAAGCACAGATGCAGTGGAAGCTCGTGGTGTAATATCATAACATCCTTGAGTGTCCATGGAAGGCTTCTCAGAGAGTAAGAAACAAGTCCTCTAGAGGAAGACTTAAATGGAAGAGGGAAGAGAAAGAAAAGGGTATTTGGGGAAGACGAAGGAGAGCAAACAAATATACCAAAGACGGTGTTGCTGTGTGCCTTAGAGTTGATTCTGACTCCTATTGACCTTATATGATAGGGTAGAATTGCCCCACAAGGTTTCCAAGCAGTGCTTGGTGGATTTGAACTTCCAATCTTTTGGTTAGCAATCTGAGTTCTTAACCACAGAGAAAGTAAATAAGTGCATCAAGGATGGGAAGAACACCATATGAGGGAAACATTCTTTCGGATTTAAAATACTGATGTGTCAACATTGAAAGGAAGATGAAGGCTATGTTACATATGTCAAGAAAGAAGGCTAAATTATTTGGGAGTGTACAAATATTATTAGTTTACTATACATAAGTCAGAAACCGTGGTGGGATACTGATTAAGTGCTACAACTGCTAATCAAATGGTTGGCAATTGAAATCCACAAGGCTATCCCTGGATACTCTATGGGGCAGTTCTACTTTGTCCTGTAGTGTCATTATGAGTTGAAATTAACTTCAGGGCAATGAATTTGACTCTGGTTTTTTTGGATACATATCTTCTAATGTTTCTTTTTCTTCATGTTGTCAGAGTCTGCAAGACTGAATCTGAGAAAGGTTTGTTTTGTTTTTTTTTTGGTTTGTTTTCTGTCTGGTACCTTGGGACAATGATGGCAAAGACACCTGGGAAGCTACAGAGAGTGAATTTTTACCCCCCAATAATGACAAAAGGACAGAGGTGTGTAAAAAGGTTTTATCCTTTCTTCCTGCTTTGAACATCCCTGTGTGATTAAGTAGTTCTTCAAGTTACTGCAGCAACCTTGTTATCATAAAGCAACAAGCTTGAGCAAAAATACGTTACACGCTACAAGAAGCTACAAAAAGCCTGAGACTTTGATAACATTGTTGAACTTCTAAAGCAGCTCTGAAACATTTTCCTCTATACTTTTTGTTCCATGAGATAATATAAGTCATTTGTTAACTGGGTTTTCTATCACCTGCAACCCAAGTCTTCCCTAACAATATGGTTAAAAATTAGGAAATCATGATTTTTGAGCAAAGAGGGCGTTATAATCACAGTTTTACTTGAGAACATTTATTTGTTAGCATTTTGTAAAGCAAACTGGGGTGCAATAATGGAAAAAAAAAACTTGACAAAAGGAGTTCAATAAAGATGCTTGACAAAAGGAGTTCAGTTAAATCAACTCCAGATGCTCGGGATATATCCTACAAAATCACGGCCATTCACACCGACTGCTACATGCACATGAATGTTCACTGCAGCACAGTCCACGATTGCAAAAAGTTGGAATCAACCCAGATGCCCAACAACAGGAGAATGGATGGGTAAACTTTGGTATATGTACTCAGTGGAGTAGTATGCAATGATAAAGAACAATGACGATAGCAGGAAACATCTCTCAACTTGGTCTCAACTGGAGGACATTATGTTGAGTGAAACTCGTCAGTGACAGAAGGACAATTATTATATGAGACCCCTACGACAAAAACTTAAAAGCGTACTCATATCTAATAGAAAAGACTCTTTGATGGCTACAAGGGTGGGGAAGGCGGGAGGGCGGGAAGGCAAGGGGCAAGGGTTTAGATTAGATAATTGTTAGAAATTTGGTAGGGTGAAATTGGTGACAATTCACATTAGTAAGAAGATCAATATTAATGAGACTTCGATACAACTTGTTTAATCCTCCTCTCTTAACCCAATATTGTAAGCACAGAGTATGTACACTTTCATTTTTTTATTTAATAAAATAAATAAATAAAAATTAAAAAAAAATAAGATGACACTTTTTAAAAAAAAAAACTCATTGTGCTTTGAGTCAAAGTTTACAGTCCAAGTCAGTTTGTCATACAAAAACTTACACACACATTGCTACATAACTAGCTGCTCTCCCCAGACTGCAAGAGCTCACTCCTCCTTTCCACCTTGTATTTCTCTCTTGTCCCCGTCTGCCCTCTCACATTGCTTCTGGATAGGAGCTGCCAAGTTAGTTAGTCTCCTGTACTTACTTAAGCCAAACAGTACATTCTTCACCTGTATCATTTCATGTCTTCTAGTCTAATTCGATCCTTGTCTGAACAGTCCGCTTTAGGAATGGTTTCATTCAGTTCCAGGCTAACAGAGTTTGGGAGCCGTGTCTTCTGGGTACCTTCTCATAAGTCCGACCATCAAGTCTGGTCTTTCTTGTAGGGTTCAAGTTCTGTACCTTACTTTCCTCCCCACCTTATCCCTTACCAGGGCACTCATTGGTGGTAGCTAGGCACCATCTAGTTCTTCTGGTATCATGCTGCTGTAGTTTCTGGATTATGTGGCCCTTCCAGTCACCTGGGCTCATAGTTTCCTTATATATTTGATGTGCTTCATTCGCAGGAGTCTACTTTGATTGACTATTTTGGATGAAGGCCAAAGTAAGGATAGAGCTGTGAACAAAATCATTGTTCACAATTCTCATTATCTACTCTGAATTAAAGGTACAGTCATTTGTTTTGCCACATGACTGGGCAGTGCCATCTACCAGAGTGAATGGTGTTTATTTCTCAGTTTTACTGATACAGTCTTGGCCAAATGACCTGTTTTGGACAATGGAATTTGAGTAAGGATGACAGTGCATCAATTCCGGACTGAGGTCTTCAGAAGCCATGCAATTTTCCACTTACCCTGTTGCTTCTCTTTAATTTCTACAAAGAATTTCCCTGGATAACTTTTATCTCTTAAGTCTGGGCTCCAAAATAGCTACGTATGTCACAGACGTGAGACTAACCTTCAGTGCAATACCAAGTCCAGTAAAACCAGCAGTTTAAAGCAGTTTTCCAGTCAACCATGCCCTAGGTTAGCTAACTTTCAGATTCATAAATGTCTCATGCTATACTGAACTGATATTTTGTGGCTTTTTTATTATGTAGTGATAGCTTACTGATAGAGATAAAACCAGGAATCCAGGTGTCTTAGTTATCTAGTGCTGCAATAACAAATTCATCTGGTCTTCAGTCATTAGCGGTCAACACATCAAACCTGTTCTTGGAATGGTCTTTAAACTCAGGAGGGATACATTCAAGGTCACATGTTGGCTTTCATGGGCTTGTTCTAATTTTCTTCAGTTTCAGTTTGAATTTGTATATGAGCAATTGATGATCCGTGCCACAGTCAGCACCTGGTCTTGTTCTGACTGCTGTAGAGCTTTTCCGTCATTGTTTTCCACCAATGTAGTTGATTGGCTCCTGTGTATTCTATCTGATGAGGTACATGCATACGGTTGCTGGTTAGTGTATAGTGTTGGTTAGAAAAGTATTTGCAATGAAGAAGTTGTTAGTCTTCCAAGATTCTATCACAAAATCTGTGGCATTATTTCCATCACCAAGGCCGTATTTTGCAACTACTGATCCTTCTTTGTTTCCAGCTTTTACATTCCAGTAACCAACAATTATCAATTGCATCCTGATTGCATGTTCAATCAATTTCAGACTTCAGAAGTTGGTAAAAATCTTCAATCTTTTTGTCATTGGCTTTAGAGGTTAGTGGGTAAATTTGAATAATAGTCATATTAACTGGTCTTCCTTGTAGGCTTATGGATATTATTCTATCATTGACAGCACTGTACTTCAGGACAGATCTTAAAATGTTCTTTTTGATGATGAACACACCATTCTTCATGTTTTTGTTCCCAGAACAGTAGACCATATGATTGCTGGATTCAAAATGGCCCGACGGCACTTGGCGTTGGCTGGCAATGCTAGGATATTGATGTTTATGTGTTCCATTTCATTTTTGACAATTTACAAATTTCCTAGAGTCATACTTCGTACATCCCATGTCCCAATTATTGATGGACATTTACAGCTGTTTCTTCTGATTTTGAGTTGTGTGTGCCACATCAGCAAAGATCCTGAAGGCCTTAGTCCATCCATGTCACTAAAGTCGACTTTACTTTGAAGAGGCAGCTCTTCTCCAGTCATCTTCTGAGTGCCTTACAGCCTGCGGGGCTCACTTTCCAGCCTCATATCTGACAATGTTCAGCTGCTATTCATAAGGTTTTCCCTGGCTAATTCTTTTCAGAAGTAGACTACCAGGACTTTCTTCCTAGTCTATTTTAGTCTGAAAACTCAGATGAAAATTCCCTACCATGGGTGACTCTGCTGATACCTATATACCAGTGGCAAACTGTGGAATGACATCAAAGATATCATCCATGAAGGGAACAAGAGGTCATTAAAAGGACAGGAAAGAAATAGAAGACCAAATTCAATGTCAGCAGAGACTGAAACTTGTTCTCCAATGTTGAGCAGCTAAAGCAAAATGAAGGAATGGCAGAATAAAAGAGCTAAACAGAAAATTTAAAAGAGCAGTTTGTGAGGACAAAATAAAGTATTACAATAATATTTGCAAAGAACTGGAAATGGCAAGTCAGAAGGAAAGAGCACATTCTGCATTTCTCAAGCTGAAAGAACTGAAGAAATAATTCAAGCCTTGAGGTGCAATAGTGAAGGATTCTACAGGAAAACTATTAAACTACTCCGGGAACTTCAAAAGAAGATGGAAGGAACACACAGAGTCACTATACCAGAAAGAATTGGTCAACGTTCAGTCTTTTGACGAGGTTGCGTATGATCAGGAACCAATGGTACTGAAGAAAGAAGTTGAAGCTGCATTGAAAGCATTGGCAGAAAATAAGTCTCCAGGAATTGATGGAATATCAACTGATATAGTTCAACAAACAGATGAAGCACTGGAAGTGCTCACTTATCTATGCCGAGAAATCTGGGGGACAGCTACCGGGCTAACTGACTGGAAGAGTTCCATATTTATGCCCATTCCAAAGAAAGGTGATCCATCTGAATGCAGAAACTATATCGTTAATATTAAATGCAAGTAAAATTTTGCTCAGGATCATTCAAACGTGACTGCAACAGTATATTGACGAGTAACTGTCAGAAATTCAAGCTGGATTCAGAAGAGGATGTGGAACCATGCATATCATTGCTGATGTCAGATGGATGTTAACTGAAAGCAGAGATTACCAGAAAGATGTTTCCCTGTTCTTCATTGACTATACAAGGCATTCAACTGTGTGGATCATACTAAATTATGGCTAACATTGCAGAGAACGGGAATTTCAGAACACCTAATTGTGCTCTCAAGGAATCTTTATGTGGATCAAAAGGCAGCTGTACAAACAGAACAAGGGGATACTGCATGGTTTAAAGCCAGGGAAGGTGTACATCAGGGCTGTATCCTTTCACCATATCTTTTGAATCTGTATACTGAGCAAATAATCTGAGAAACTGGATTATATGAAGAAGAATGAAGCATCACGATTGGAGGGCGACTCATTAATAACCTGCATTACACAGATGATACCACCTTACTTGCTGGAAGTGAAGAAGATTTGAAACACTTACTGATGAAGATCAAGGACGACAGCCTTCAATATGGATTTCACCTTAACATAAAGAAAACAAAAGTCCTCACAACTGGACCAGTAAACAACATTGTCATAAATGGAAAAAGGACTGAGATTATCAAGGATTTCGCTTTACTTGTTTCCACAGTCAACACCTGTGGAAGCAGCAGTCAACAAATCAAAAGACACACGGAATTGGGAAAATCTGCTGCCAAGGACCTCTTTCAAGTATTCAGAAGTAAAGATGTCACCTTGAAGACTGAGGTGCGCTGGACTCAAGCCATGGTATTTTCAATTGCACCATGTGCATGAGAAAGCTAGATAATAAACAAAGAAGATGGAAGAAGAATTGATGCCTTTGAATTGTGGTGTTGGAGAAGAATGTTGAATGTCCTCGGACTGCCAAAAGAATAAACAGATCTGTTTTGGAAGAAGTACAACCAGAGTGATGACAAGACTGGGTCTTGCATACTTTGGTCACGTTGTCAGGATGGATCAGTTCCTGGAGAAGGACATCATGTTTGGTAGAGTGGATGGTCAACAAAAAAGAGCAAGACTCTTGATGAGGTGAACTGACACAGTGGCCACAACAATGGGCTTAAGCATGAAAACAATGTGGATATGGTGCAAGACTAGGCAGTGTTTCGTTCTGTTGTTCACAGGGCCTCTGTAAGTTGGAACTGACTCAACAGCACTTAACAGACACACACATAGCAAATAACACAGTAGATGACTTTAACAAATGGGAATTTATTCTCTCATAGCTTAAGACTAGAAGTCAAACTGAGGACACCAGCTCTTGGGGAAGGCTTTGTCTCTCTGTTAGCTCTGGCGGAAAGTCCTTGCCTCCTTTCAACATCTGTGAATCCAGCACTCTTTGAAGATTTACATGTGTCTCGGCATCAATCTTTCCCTGGATCTAGGAAGTTCTCAGCTTAGGGACCTCAGATCCAAAGGATACATTCTGCTCCTGGATCTTTTTTCTTGGTGGTAGTAAAGTCCCTCTCTCTGTTCTCTTCTGTCTCATTTTGTCTCTTGTAAGATAAAAGATGATGCAGGTCACATGCCAGAGAAATTCCCCATATATTGGATCAAGACTATGAGCTGAGAAAGAGTAGTGCATTCCGTCTGAATCCTGCTTTATTGCAATAACAGACAGCTGACTCTCAAATGGAACCATAACCACAGGTATACTGGCTAGGATTTATAATATATCACAAATGGAGAATAATTAGATCACAAAGTGGAGGACAATCACACAAGACTGAGAATCATTTTCTAACCAAGTTGCCACACATTTCAGAGGAACACAATTCAATCCATGATATTCCACCCTTTAGTCCCCCAAATTTATGTCTTTGCCACATGTAAAGCATTCTACCTCATCATATCAAAAATTAAACTAGCCACCATCTAGTTGATACTGGCTCATACCCAAATCAAACCAAACCAATGTCACTGAATCAATTCTGACTCATGGTGTCCCTATAGGACCAAGTAGAACAGTCCCACAGAGTTTCCAAGGAACATTTGTAAGACTTGAACTGCTACCCTTTTGGTAAGCAATTAACCACTACAACATCAGGGTTTCCATTCTGACAAATATCACTCCAAAATGTCCAAATCAACTCCAGATTCAAATTCTATCCAGACGCAAGATTCCTCCTCATCTGTGAACCTGTGAAATCTAAGGTATACTTTATTTGCTTCCAAAGTACAATGGTGGAACAGGTACAAGGTAAATATTTACATTACAAATGGAAGAAATCGGAGGGAAAAAGGAATAATAGCTACCAAGCAAATCAAAAATTGAGCAAAACTATTTACATTATTATGCTTGAAAATGATTGTCTGTTTTCCAAGTTAATCTAGTCAATGACCCTGCCTACCAGATCATCAGTGTCGACCATGCTTTCTGGATTTTAGGTAGAGAACCTTCCATCTTTGGCTTCAGCTCCACCTTCCAGGCCCACTGGGAAAGCAGCTCTACTCCCTTGGATTTGGGCAACTCCATTCTCCTAGTCCAAGTGAGGGACAATCCTACCATCTCCAGCCCAGCAGGCTAATTCTTCGGTCAGTTGTCATGACAAACCTGTCCCCTCAGTTTTAAGCTGTGGATCTGGTCCCATCTCCCTGGCATTCATGAATGGCAGTCCCACATTTTGGAATTGAGCTGGTTAAGATTTGACTGGTTGAGAGCTAGCAGACCATGAGCCCATCCTTTCAAACAACAGAGGTCAGGCCCCACAATTTGAGACCCTCCTGTTCATGGTCCCTCCTTTTGAGGCTAAGACAGTTCTGCTTCCTGGGCACCTTATCTTTTCAGCTTCTACTTCCTGATTTCTTGGGCTCTGGGCCCCTCAGTCTCTTGAGTTTCTTGGGTCAGTACAGCTTCTGCCCTACTCAGACGAGTGTTACAAAGCTCTTTGGCTTTACCAATAAGTGAACAGAGCATCCCGTTCTGCCTTACGCCTCCTGCTGGAAGACACTTTAGTTTCTCACCCTGTGAGTGAGCAAACCTAGCTCCAGTGACAAGTACCCAGAGGCACTCTGCTCTACCAGGAAGCCTCTTGCCTGAAGGCACTCAGCTTTCGCATTCTGTGGGTCAGCTCCTATGCTGTCTTGCACCCATCTCTCTAGTGCTACTGCTGCGTCGCATCATCTGTGCTGTCTCTGCTGTTACAGCTCTCCTCATTTCTTTCTGAGCCCTCATTAGAATTGCCTTTGATATACACAATTCCATCAACAATCTCTTCAAGGCAACCTAGATTTTTACTATTAGGCACCTTAAGACTCTTCAAGCCTGATCCCATTACCTGACTCCAAAACAACTTCCATATTTTAGGTATCTGTTAGAGCAATATCTCATTCTAGGTACTGCATTTCTGTCTCAGTTCTCTAGTGTTCTATAACATAAATAATATGAGTAGACAGCTTTAACGAACAGAAATTTATTCTCTCACAGTTTAGGAGGCTAAGTGTTCAAAGTCAGGATGCCAGCTTGCGAGGAAGACTTTGTGTCCCTGTGAAACCTAGGGGAAAGTCTTTGTCTCCTTTCAACATCTGAGGACCTGGCGCTCCTTGGAGGTCCACATGCATCCATCTCCCCTGGATCTAGAAGGGCCTCAGTTAGGGTACCCTCGTCCAAAGGATGCACTCTGCTCCTGGCTCCTTTTTCTTGGTAGTAGTCGAGTCCCTCTCTCTCTGCTATCCTCTCACGTACGATAAAGGTGAGCCTGGATGTATCCCAGGGAAACACTGGATCAGAGCCATGATTTCACTAAATGTGTTGCATCTCACCCTAATCCTCATTAATGTGATCTAATTCTACTTCATTAATATAACAGACAGCTTATTCCCAAACAGGAACCTAACTACAGGCACACAGGACAATCGCACAGTACTGGGAATCACGACCTAACCAATCTGACGCATATTTTGGGGAGGGACACAATTCAATCCATGACACCTGGTTTGAGGTGAAACGTTCTTTAACTATGCTGTGGGAACATAAACAAACAAAGGAACTGAACCGAGACAATGGGCCTAAAATGGAGAAGAGAGCACAATTCAGCAGGAATGGTAACTGGATGAGGTGACAACCAGCCATACAAAGCGGTCTTCCAAAACTTTTACTTGATGGGAGGAGATTGAGATGCAGCAATCTGAGGGGGTTGGAGAATAGATGGTTTGATATTCAGAAGTTAGGATGTACATTTCAGACACAGAAGAATGGTAATAGGAGAAAAAAGGGAAAAGTGGTAATAAGAACTTATACCACTAGGCAATACCTGATTGAATCAAAGGTTGTCATGTGCTTCAAACTGGGCCAGTGGAATTCTCCCTCTAAAATATTTATGATGACAATTCTGAGAAACTGAAATAGCTCCAAGGATCCAAAGCCCAAGGATAACCAGACATGGGCTCTGGGACTGAGCCAGTCATTTTGAAAGATGGTCAGTTACAACGTGTAAGTGGGCAGAGGAACTGATCTGCAGAGAAAGGAGAATGAAGCAGATATATTTCAGCTACTGATTGTTCAGTGCCTAATTTTGAGTGCCTTATATCCCTATCATGAAGTTCCATGAGATCCTCTGTGTTCTGACAGGAACTCCCACCCCTTTCAAATGGACCTGTCTGAGTGAATTTGTTTCTTATAACCAGACTTGACATGGATATAGCACTGGTTAGGAGGTTTCAGGAGAGGGCTTGCAATTGCAATAGAAAGGACAACTCAGTGAGAACCATAATCACAGACGACACAGGTTAGGAAGAGTACTGTGGGCCTCTGTTGGTTTTGTGGCCCAGCATCTATCCCTGTATCCTTTGTAAGAGCATCCTGGTTTTCCTTTGGGAATGATAGCGCTTCTTCTCATCTTCCCGCCATTTGTTTTAGGTAGCACAGGCCCTACCACCTACAGCTCTAATTTCATCTTCTAGTAACTGGTTCAAGCATGAACACATGACCTAAGTAAGTTCTGGGAAAATAAATTCTGAGACTTTTTCTATTGCTAGCAAAGAAGAGAAATTCTCTTTCTACTGGGAGAAATGGGCTAACTATGAGTGTTTAAGTCTCAGCTTCCAGAAGCTATTTAACCATCTCTGGGAAAGACACAAGAAAATCAAGCCAAAGAGAAGAAATTAACCTGATCTGATGGTACTTTTGTGTTTCTAGGTCCATCCTTGAAGCTATCTTTGTCTCTCAGACTTTTCAATTAAAAATAAATACATGGAAGTCCACTCTTTCCTCCTGCATTTTAAACAAGTTATTTCTGCATTTAGACAACTGGAAGAACCTTGAGTACAATATTATCTTTCAACACAGAAGAAACTGTATAACAGAGAGGAGATGCTCTTACACATAAAACGACTCTGCAAACTGAGATGTGCTAGCCAAAGAAAGAAACTCTCTGAGATTTAGCTGAATTCTCATTGCCAGACTTAAGGGTGTTGTAGGATTGCCATCTATCTGTAAATGTGACACAGTCTAGAGCTTGCTGTTCCTAGGAGGACCCTTAAACTCTGGGAACCACAGAAAATTCTACCTTAAAATAGTGACAGAAAGTAAGACGGAGTGAGAAGATTTCTGCTTTCTTGGCAAGCATTAATGAACTTGTTTTTGTCCCCTCAGCTTTGATGCCTGTAGCCCTGACATGTTAAGGATTATTTCTGCTTCCCTCTTCATTATAGTATCCCAAAAAGGGAGCAGTCCCAAAACGCTGAGCTCCGGCTCCCCACCTGTATTCCCATCTGTGGGCTCACTGGTAATCCTTTCTTCCTCCCTTAACAACTTCTATTATTTAGAAAATACCTCTTTATAGGGGTGCCAATATTTTTGGAATCCTCTGTAAATGCCTATGGCCTTGGCTAGTGTGATCATTATATCTTCTTTCCACCATTTCAGCACTTATACCAGGGGTGGCAGACAACACATTGGTTGGAGAAAATCCATTTTCTGCAATTTTTCTTTGAAAGCATCTTTTGGTGAGAAAAACAAATAGACCTTCCACACGGCTGCAATTATAAATCATGTTGTTTACATAATCAATTAGAGTTTAACCAGGGAATAGTGGTTTTTAATCTTTAAGATCTCAAACTTTTGACCAGTTTAGTGAGTTCATCAGCATAACCAGGTTAAGCCACCCGGATTACAAATTAGCTTCATTCTCCCTCATCTCTGCTGTATATTTTTTGACAAATGATAGTAAGAACAACCATAATGGGATCTTTGTCAGTTACATTCCATATGAATCAAAACTATGAGGGAAACTACTCAATAGAAGCAGTTAAATGTTCAAAATGTGACGGTGTTACCATCATTTACCCAGGAAGACAGTCTCCACATGCTCTTCATAATGATGATCGCTGGCATTGAAGACAGAGGGCTACTGCAGTTACTATAGTAATTTTTAAAAAGAAAAAGGAAGAGAAAAAAAAAGCTATAGATACATAAGGAATATAGAGGAGAACAGAAAGTAGTAACAAAAAATCAAACTGCTTGACACACATAGACTCTCCCTCTTACATACCGAGAGAGAGAGAGAAATCAGGCAACTATCTTGGACGGTTCAAGGTTTTGGCTGTAAGTCACAGGAGAAAAAGCCATGGTGGCTATATTAAGCAAAGGAAAATTTATCTGAAGGATATTATGGGGTGAGGGTGGGAGGGCACTCGAAGAATTTATTGGAAGCTGAGGGAGCAGTCTTAGGAATGTTTAGAAACCAAGACGATTGGGAAATCCAAGAAAGAGGAAGCAGGAAATAGAGCGGCTGTCACTCTGATAGCTGGGTCACAATGCTATTCCCATTGCCACTCCCCCCCAGCAGTATAATGACTTCTGTTTTGGATCGAATTGTGTCCTCCAAAAGTCAATGGTGCAAATCCTAATCCTTATAGAGTAGCTGTGAGTCAGAATTAACTCTATGGTTATTATTGTTTTTTTTTTTAAAATATCTGAATATGTAATTCTATCTGGGAATGGGGTTTTCTTTGTTATGTTAATGAGGCCATATCACCATACAGTGTGTCTTAAACAAATCACTTTTGAGATATAAAACAGCTAGACAGACACAGAGAAGCAAGCAGAGACAGCGGAGAAAGAAAGAGGTCACACCACCTGATTATCACCCAGGAACTCAGGAAAAGAAGCTGTAAAGAGACTAAGGATCTTCTCCCAGAGCTAAAAAACAAGAGAAGGCCTTTCCCTAGAGCTGGTATGTTCAGTTCAGACTTTGATCTTCCAGAACTGTGAGAAAATAAGTTTGTTTGTTAGTACCACCACTTGTGTGATATTTCCGCTATAGCAACTTCAGGTAACCAAGACAAACCCACCAGTGGCTCCTTGGGAGAAAAGACCTGGAAATCTGCTCCCTGTAAAGATTACAGTAGAGAAAACTCTATGGGGCAGTTGCCATTCTACTCTGTCCTTTAGGGTCACTATGAGTTGGAATTGACTTGAAGGCACACAACAACTGTAATTGTCAACTACTGAATATTTGAAATTCCAAGAGACGGTGTCCAGTTGGTTGAGATTAAGTTATAAAAACATGGGGCAGGGAGAGACAAACACAGCCCTTGATATTCCTAGACAGTGGGAGTATGTAGGTATACTATGATGTGGGTAGTATCCTCTTGTGTTTTCTACCCCAAAAATGTGACACATATGGGCAGAACATTACCCAACCGGTTGCTACAATGGATAATAGTGGATAATAAAATGCAAAAGTAATATTCTCCACAGGACTCATTTTAATAATTTAACTTGCTCCATTCCTTGATTTTTAACTTTTAAACATTTGGCTTCCCTTTGAGAGCTGGGATTTAATCTTGCTTCCACTCTTTTATATTTTCTCTAGTTTCCTGCCTCCATCCCTTCTTTTCTGCTTTAAAATTATTTATCATTAAAGCCCCCACCATATGGCCTCCCCAAAATTTTACTGAGAATGTTTGAGAAAATATGATTTAAATAAATAATATGCTGAACTGGATAGCAAATACCTCTGAATTAAGATACAACAAAATACGCCCAATAATAAAACACCATGAATTTCATCTCTCTTCAGTATTTCAGAAGGTACTATGTGATCTTATGGACGTCTCAGGGCTTTGATTAAAATACTAGCTACTACTTTTTGGTACCTAGATATTGAAAATTTGACTGATTCTTTACTAATTTACTACTCACTGAAAGTAAATCTCTCTCAATGCCTTTTTTACTTGTACTCCTTTTTTTTTTTTTTCCTTCCTTGCAAGGAGCCAGTCCAGGAAAAGGCTTAATTATTTTAACTTTTAAGTACTCTGGAATCTAAATAAATAGGAGTTCCCAAATATATACACTTCTATGTGTAGTTTTCTCCCACATGTTTATTCATATTTTTGCATCTCATCAAACCAAGTAGATTTTCAAGTCCCTGATGGGTAAGCCTACTATGCCTACTATGCAAAGACTTGCCTGGAGGAGATCTCCCACAGTGCTCAAAGAATCTCTGCAAAGCAGTGTAGGAGGAGATCTAAAGTGAGTGGAAATGAGGGAAAGTCTCAATGAGATGGACTTACAAAATAACCACAACAATGGACTCAGACATACCAACAATCATGCAGATGAACAGGGCACTGGTGTGTGATTCTGTTATCCATTAAGTTATCATGAGTCAGAACCAACTCAATGGCAACTAACAACAACAAGCTTCCAATCCAAGTTGTATAGCTGTCTGCAGGGAAAGCATCCTCTGACAACACCTGCCCCGGCAGGAGTTTCAGGAATACGCCAGCTCATGCACAGACAAAAAGCCCAAGTTCTTCACAGTCCGTTCCGTTTCCTTTTCACTCCTTTCAGGCTTCCAACCGTCTTCATCTTTCACAGTTTCACCCTGAACCCCAAACAGTCATCCCATGAAGTCCCTCTTTTCTGTTTCTGAATACTAGGTCAATAGATCCTTACTCCGTTCTAGTCTAATTAATGCAATGAGTACTTTGGTGAGTCCACTAACAAGGAAGAAAATTGCATCTTAAATTAAGAGTTTATTAAACCAAATAGAATAAGGAGTATAAGATTTTACTCTATTTGTCTTATCCAGGCAGCAACTTTGCCCTCCAATTTATCTTCTCTTTGGAAACTCTGGTGGCAGTGGTTAATTGCCACGATGGCTAACCAAATGCTGGCAATTCAAATCCATCAGGCACACCTTGGAAACTCTATGGGGCACTTCTACTCGTCATATAGGGTTGCTATGAGTTGGAATTGATTTGAAGGCAATGGGTTTAGGTTTGTTTTTTTTTAGTTTGCCTGCCCCAAGTAACTCACACACAGAATCACAACAGAAGAGATGCTGGTTTGGCCAGGTGACTGGCTATTCCATACATGCTTTTATCCATCCATTCCATTTACCTATCTCTGAGAACCATGGCAGTATAGTGGCTAATTACTACACCTGTGAACCACAAGGTTCAACAGTTCAAATTTACCAGATGCTCATTTGAAACTCTATAGGGCAGTTCTGTTCTGTCTTGTGGGGTCTGTATGAGTTGGAATCAACTTGACTGTGACAGTTTTTTCCTTTTTTCTTTTTCTGTACTAGAGACGCAGTAGTGAAGAAAACTGTTGCTGCCCTCACACAGCCTGTATGTAAGTGGGAAAACAAACACCCAGATTGAGACACGTTGCACGGTGATGAATGCTATGAAAACATAAAGCAAAGCAGGGAGACAGAGAGATGGGGAGGTGTTATCAGGGAGACTATTCTGAGGAAAAGGCATTTGTGCACAGAATGAATGATGTGACGGAGTGAGTCACAACATCCACCAGAGGAGCAGCAAGTGAGTTTGGCCTAGGGGACTAAGCTGGGTGAGTTAGGGCAAGAAGGCCTGCCACCGGCAGTAAAGTGAGGAGGAGGAACTACAACAGGAGATGAGATTAAAAAGGCAGCCTGGGGGCCAAATCAGATAGGATCTTAGAAGTCACAGGAAAGGCACTAGATATTATTCCAAGAGGGCTTTTATTCTTGGTAATTGGAGATTTTTGAGCCAGGTGGTGACACGATACAGTTGATACTTCTAGATGGTCCTTCCAGTTTCAGGGAGGAAACGAGATATAAGGGGCTGCAGCGGAGAAGCAGAAAGGCCAGGGAGGAGGCTAGTGAGACACTCCAGGGAAGGGCGATGGTGCTCAGACACGGATGCTCAGCGTGGAACTGACTAACAGGAGTTGGAGCCTGAATGTCTTTCTCAGGTGGGGTTTGTTGAGGAACGTGAACAGAGAAGAACGGAGGGTGACTCCAGCTGGCAGATGAGTCAGAAAATACGTGGCGGTGAGGGAATCATGAGCTGAGAATTGTTCAGTATAAATCTGAGATGCCTACCAAACACTGAAGGAAATGTTAAATAGAAATTTACATGCAAGTCTGGAGTTAAAGAAACCTAAAGTCTGAGGCTGAAGTTTTAAGTTTGGAGAGTACCAGCATATTGATGGAATTCCGAACTGCAGGACTGAAATATTTCAGCCCGAGAATATTGTAATAGACTGCATCAGTTTGAGAATGAGCATGAGCAGAAAAGAGAATTCCTATAACTTAGCACACAGGGAACAAGTACCCCAACATTCTGAGACTGGGGAGAGAAACCAAGCCCAACCAAGCCCAGTGCTGTTGAGTCAATTCCGACTCATAGCAACGACAGGATCCACCAAAAGAATGCCCTCTGGCATAACAGTTGGCAGAAAAGAAGGAATAAGAAACTATAAATAAAAATTACAAAACCACTGAAGAATTTCATATCTTGATACTTTCATTCCACACCTCTTTCCAGGGAACTTCTCTTTAGAGGTCTGCAGTTTATCAGACACAGCTCACAGTCCAACTGGAAGACACTGAAGCAATCAAACAATGAAATTATGAAAATTAACAAACAAGTCGACTCAGCTCATGGTGACTCCACATGTGTTACAGTAGAGCTGTGCTCCACAGGGTTTTAAGGGGCTGATTTTTAAAAACCAGATGACCAGGCCTTTCTTCAAACGGTCCTCTGGGTGGAGTCAAACGTACAAACCTTCAGTATATAGCTGAGTGCTTGACTCCTTTTCATCACCAGAGTCCAATGTGTCATGGGTTGAATTGTGTCCCACCCGAAACAGGTGTAGCCACATGACCATGATTCCCTGTATTCTACGACTGTCCTCCATTTTGTGATTTTCCTGTGTTGTGTGTTAAAAGATTAGAGTGAGACTGTAAATCCCTTCAGAAGGCATGTCCCTGCTCCACTGTAAAGGGAGTTTCCCTGGAGTGTGGTTTGCCCTACCCTTAATCCTTACATCCTACAAGAGATGAAAGGAAAGAGAAGCAAGCAGAGAATTGGGAACCTCACACCATGTAGCAAGCAGCACCGGGAGAAGAGTGTGTCCTTCAGATCCAAGGTTCCTGCACCAAGACGCTCCCTGGACAAAGACTGATGCAATACCAGACTTTCCTCCAGAGCTGACAAATGGGAAAGCCTTCTCTTGGAGTGGACATCCTGAATTTGGACTTATAGCCTACTGGACTGTGTAAGGGTAAACTTTACTTTGTTAAAGGCATCCACTCTGTGGTATTTCTATTAGATCAGTACCAGCTGACTAAAACAGAATTTGGTACCAAGAGTGGGGTGCTGCTCTGACAAATACCTAAAATGTGGGAGGCATTTCAAAACTGCAAATGGACAGAAGATTCAGAAGGAAGGAAGACGGTGCAGATGGTGGAAAACAATAGAGGACTGGTGGCAGAAGCAGTAGAAGCCGCAGAACCAGAGGCAGCGTTGGAGCTGACCCATGGAGCAAGAGAGCTGAGTGCCTGCCCACAGAGTTTTCCTCACAGAATGGGGTGCCTCTGGGCACTGGAATCGGTAGAGCTGGCCTTGCTGACTCACAGAGCAACAGAGCTGAGTGCCTTTGTGCAGGACGCTTTCCAGCAAGAGTGGGATGCCTCCAGGCATTTAAAGCAGTGGAACTACAGAGCTTTTGAACACTTGCCCCCAGCAGGGCAGATGTAGGCCTGAGGTCCAGGCCATGCAGCCACAGGAAGCAGAAGCTGAAGAGACAAACAGCGTGAGAAACTGAGCTGCCTCAGTCTCCAGAGATATGGCCACGATCTTAGGGGTTCGAAAGGGTGGAGCCAGGGCTTTCTGTGTTTTATCAGAGTGGAATTACCACTCAGTTGGGGTTAGGGTACACCTAAAGCAGATGGGGCACAGTTTCTATCCAGGTGGTCCTTGAAGGCAGAGTTGTAGTACACGGCTGGGGGTTTCCACTCAAAAACCAGAGAGTGTGGCCAATACCTGGAGTCTGGAGAACAGGGCCATTGTGTAAAATGTCTCAGAAAGGGGAAGAGTAATTTCAAAGCTTTGAGGGCTAATGCAATATGTTCTGCTGACTTGTTTGTTGCTTGCTAATGCCTTTTTTTCCCTGCAATTTCTCCCATTTGTAATAGAATGTCTGACTTATGCCTGTTCTGCCATTGTACCTTTAGAAGCAGAGAGCTTAACTTCTAGGCCTCACAGATGTAGAAGAGTTTTTGTATTTTGGATGTGGCACTGATTTAAGACTTCTGTCATATGAGATGAATGTGTTACATGTTTCAATGGTGTAATTTTTGGGGTGTCAAAGGATAGGATGTCATGGATTAAATTGTGTCCCCCACAAAACAGATGTAGCCATGTGACCATGAGTCCCTGTACTCTATGACTGTCCTCCATTTTGTGATTTTCCTGTGCTGTATGTTAAACGGTTAGGGTGGGACTGTAAATCCCTTCATAGGATCACCTCCCTGCTCCCCTGTAAAGGGAGTTTCCCTGGAGTATGGCTTGCCCCACCCTTAATCCTTGCATCCTACAAGAGATAAAAGGAAAGAGAAGGAAGCAAAGAATTGGAAATCTCACACCATCAAGCTAGCAGCACTGGGAGAAGAGTGTGTCCTTCAGACCTGACGTTCCTGTGCCAAGATGCTCCCTGGAGAAAGATTAATGCAATATTAGACTTTCCTCTAGAGTCAACAAAGGGGAATGCCTTCCCCTGAGTGGACATCCTGAATTAGGACTTACAGCCTACTGGACTGTGTAAGAATAAACTTTCCTTTGTTAAAGCCATCCACTCTGGTATTTCTGTTAGAGTAGCCCTAGCTGACTAAAACAAATGTACTATAACTTAGGGATAAAGGGAGGGGATAACTAATCCAGAATAAGGAAGGCAGAGATTGGCTTCATGGAGTTTAACTGTGCTGGGATAGTCAAAATGAAAAGAAGTTTACTAGGTAGAGGACATTGGGAAAGAACTTGCAAGGTGAGGGAACCTAGTTATGCAGCACTCAAGTACAGTTTTTCATTTGTATTTACATTTATGCATTTATTACTTTATACGGCCCTTTGAAGGCCAAGTGAATAAAAGAATGAATAGTTAAAATATAGATTAAAAATTAAACGTATAACGAACTCTAGAAATGATCCCTGAAAGTATAGTCATATAGACCAATGGAATAGAGTTGAGACCCCAGAGATGCCATCATCCTGCTATGAACAGCTGATATTTGACAAACGCCCTAAGATTTTAAACTGGGGTAAGAATAGTCTCTTTAACAAATGGTGCTGGCAAAACTGGATATCCATCTGTCAAAAATTGAAACAAGACCCATATCTCACACCTTATAAAAAAACCAACTCAAATTGGGTAAAAGACCGAAATAAAAAAATCTAAAATGATAAAGCTCATCCAAGATAAAATAGGATCAACAATGGAAGTTCTAATACACAATGTAGACAGCCTTCAAAATCTGACAAACAAAGCACATTCAACAGAACAGAAAATAGATAAATGAGAACTACTAAGAATCAAACACTTCTGCTCATCCAAAGACTTCATCAAAAGAATTTAAAAAACCACCTACAGAATGTGAAAAAAATATTTGGTAACTATATGTCAGACTGACATCTGATCTCCATAATCTATAAGGTATTACAAAACATTAACAAGAAGAGGATAAATAATCCAATTAAGTGATGGACGAAGGAGATAAACAGACATTTCTCTAAAGAGAATATCCAGACAGCCAAAAGACACATGCAGAATTGCTCACGATCATTAGCTATTAAAGAAATTCAAATCAAAACAAGAATGAGATACCATCTCACCCCAACAAGGTTGTCCATGATCCAGAAAACACAAAACAACAAATGTTGGAGAGCCTGTGGAGAAACTGGAACTCTCCTACACTGCTGGTGGAATTGTAAAATGGTACAACTTCTTTGGAAAACAATCTGGCGCTTCCCTAAAAAGCTGGAAAAAGGTATACTATTTCATCCTGTAATTCCACTGCTCGGAATTTATCCTTCTGAAACAAAGGTGGTCACACAATCAGACACATGTACACGAATGTTTGTTGCAGCACGGTCCACAATAGCAAAAAGTTGGAATCAACCCTGATGCCCATCAACAGATAAACGGATAAGCAGACTATGGTACATATACTCAGTGCAACACTATGTCATGATAAAAAACAATGACAATTTTAGAAAACATATCATGACATGGTCTCATTTGGAAGAGATCACGCTGAGTGAAATCAGTCAGAGTCAAAAGGACAAATTTTGTATGACAGCCCTGTTATAAGAACTTAACAAGAGAATTATCCACAGAAGAAAATGACTGTGTTGGCTATGTGGGTGGGTGGGGGTCTGAGGGTTTATCATAGATAATTGATAGATGTTAGAAATTTTATTCTCTTACTTTAATTAATAAAAAATAAAAAAGTTGAAAACAACCAAAAAAATTAAACATGTGAAAATAAATTGGTTAAAAGTAAATATACAAACAAATAAAAACAGATATAATAAATAAAGGATATTTTATAAAAGAAGGTGATTTCTACCTTAAAATTGTGACATGATATCTTAGATATAAGGAAGGTATGTTTAGTTTGCTTTAGTGCATTTTGGATACTGGACATGGTCAAATTTTACTGAAAGATGACTTACTCACCATCCGGGTTACCTACACTTTGTGTATTACCTTGGCCTGTCTTTATCTCACTAGAATTACACAGGGAACCAAAAAGGAAGGGAATAATGTAAAATTTAAATTTTGCCACCTTATGCCACATCTGGAAGCCTTGGCAGCTAGTAGGTACATGCTACGGCTGCTAGGCAAAAGGGTGGCAGTTTGAATCTACCAGGCACTCCTTGGAAACTCTATGGGGCTGTTCTACTCTGCCCTCTAGGGTCACTATGAGTCAGAATTGATTTGACAGCAATGGTTTTTTTATTTTTATTTTTTATTTTTTTTATTTTTAATGGATCCCATCTCTACACACTCATTATAACTCTAAAATACAAAACTACTTATGAAATTTAACTGTTCTATGATAAATCTTACTGTAATTACTATGAAGTAAAACTGATCTATTAGGTTGTCTACTTACTTGACTAAGCAGGAACTTTAGTTAAACTACCTCCATTAAAGCTCCTACTTAACCAAGTAGTCAGCCTAACTCATATTAGTGCTTTTATTTCCATTTGGGTGTCAAATCTGAGGAAAATATTTGCAGAGAATAACCAGCAACATTGTTGCTTTAAAGAGCTCACAGGGATTGGACAGTCCTGTGCAGACACTATACCACAGCTCCATGGTTTGACACCCTGAAGTTATTTGGATGATTGATTAAACTAATTATAAATAAGTTATTTTTTCATTTCAAGTAATTTAGGCTAGGAGCCCTGGTGGCACAATAGTTAAGACACTGGCTGGTAATCAAAAGGTCAGCAGTTTGGTTCCACCAGCTGTTCCTTGGAAATGCTGTGGGGCAGTTCTCCTCTGTCTTATAGGGTAACTATGAGTCAGAATTGACTCAATGGCAATGGGCTAATGTGGCCAAACTGTAAATACCATTATTTAGCGAGTGATGAGAGCTGAAAAACTCTCTGTGGGTGGGGAAGGCATGGAAACTTTGAGTCACTTCAGATTTAAGTAAAATCTGTGAGAGATGATTTTATTTTTCCTAATATCAGTATAGATTTGTTAGAATCCCAGGTGGTAGACTTCAATTTATTTGCATGCATGCATAGTTCAATAAGAAAAGACTCAAATTTAGTTAGAGTGAAACTGCTTAATGATTTCAAATATTACTTGTAATACATTAATATAACAGATCTGAATTTCTATAACAGAATCTCTTTCATTTGGGTCTTAAGGGTGTTCTCAGAGCCAGTAATGCTGAGTGCTAGGTACAATCTGAAGAACCAAAGAGGAAAGCACTTTAGGTTAAAAGCATTTTCTCTTCTCAGCCTCGAGTTAAAAGCTATTTCAGGATTCCGTTAAAGGCATTCTTTGGTCCTCAGCTTCAGCTTAAAAGTGGCTTTGATGAAAAGTGCTTTGAGGCAGGTAAAGGATTTTATAATAAACCATGTTAAGGGGCTAGGGATTCATGAGGTTCTGTGGAAGCGCTGGCTAGCCCCATGGAGGTGTGGAACAGTGTCTGCAAAGGACTGCCCGATCTCTGCGGGCGGCACAATGCAATGACGATGTTGCTAGTTATTCTGTGCAAAGAAAATGAAAAACATTTTCTTCCAACAATGTAAATGGAGAAAACGGGTTATGGGTCCAAATTACTACACATGAAGTATTTCCAGCAACATTTTACCCCGTTTGGGCTTCTAGTCAAACACAGTGTTTCTCGTTCTGTAGCTCTACTGCAGAAAGTGCCTGTGCAGGAACGTTTCTAAAACATTTTATCCTGCCATGAAGTTGCCTATTTTGCATAAAATTAAATGAATAGGTACTTCATTATGAGATACCGTTTTGTATAGCTCACCTTTTTTAGATCTATTGCACAGTATTCAAGTATGTTACTTTTCTATATAAATGGGCTTCCTCTAGGGGACCTTGCGGAGTGGTTTATGCCAATGGGACTTGCTTACTGAACTGTCAGAATAAGGTTCACACCCAGGATGCCTAATTGCAATAGCTGATAATTTGTTAGTGGAAACGAGGCAGTGGAGGTCAATGGGAATTCTGAGAGACCGAAAAACGGCACATGCACCCCACCTAAACCCCAAGGAGATCTGACTTTTCTTGAGGAAAGAGCCTCAGATGGAATGGAAAGAAGCTATTTCTCACTTTGTGATGTGCAAAGTGTAATAGTGATTGCTTCAGCCCTAAAAAACCAGATGCAGCATGCATGCAGCTGAAGTGGGGGGAAGAGTCTTCCCATGTCCTCTGCTGATGGAGCGGATCAGGATTACAGCGGAACCAGAGTGATGGGAGAACCGTTTGATACTTCCAAGGCTTTGCGGTTGCAAGCTCCTGCATAGTATCTAGGCATGGATGCATCTGCCTCTTGGAAGGTAGTCTGCTTCATAGCGGTGACAAGAGGCCTTACTTGGGTAGTTTGTGAGTAGTGGGACTATGAAAAAAACATGAAGGTCCCACTCCTGATCATATATGACAAACTCCAAGTATTCCATAAGTAGCTATAAGGATCCTGGAGATCAAGAAAGTCTAAGTTGCTGTGACTATATAGGTGGGAGCCATAACTTGTGACAATTTATGTATTAATGTCAGCACACGTTACCCATGCCTGCAGACTGTGGGGCCCTTAGATACCGGGGTAACATAGGAATTAAGTAAAACTAGATTTTAAAAAAAAAAAAACCTATCAGTTCTATAACATACCCTTCCAGCCTATCTTTCCACTGAGTTTTTAAAATACAGTCATTTTTTTCTGGTTATAGAAGGTTTTTTCTTTTTTCTTTTTTTTTGATGCAGACTGTCCTTCTAAGCAGAGGTCGAGGAAGGAAGGAATCATATCTTACTCATCTTTGGGGGCTCAGTTCTTAGCTCACTGTTTGCCACAAGGACTACTCTCAATAAATGCTTGCCAAACAAATAAAACAGAGGACAATAAAAGTGTCTATAGACTATAAATGCTGTAGTTTGTAACCATGCAAAACATCTCTACAGGTACTGCTTCTCATGAAACCTCTGTATTTCATCCAAGCCCAGTTATCTACTGTTCTCGCACACTCCCACAATTTATATCTTCAACATGTGTCGTTCTCTTTATCTGTACATATATAGATATAAGTTGTGTGTGTGTGTTTTTTTTTTTTTTTTGGAGAACATTTACTGAAGGAGGTGGTGTGTCCACTTGTTTAGTAATTTGTTATTAAGTCAATTCTGACTCATAATGGCCCTAAGTGACAGAGGAGAACTGCCCCAGCAGGTTTTCGAAGGCTGTGATCTTGACAGAAGCAGACTGCCACATTGTTCTCCCAAACAACGGCTGGGGGTTCAGATCACTGCCATTTGGGTTGGCACCTGAGTACTTAACCACAGTGCCACTTGGACTCCTTTATTATTTACAGACTTCTTTTGCCAAGTCTTTAAGGAGTGTCTATGGTCCAGATCAGCATATTAACCTGAAGCTCAGCACATTCCACTGCTTGTTTCTCTGACTCTTGACTTAGAGAATCACACCTGGGAGGCCAGGAGGATTCCAAAGACTGAAAATTGTGGTACTGTTCATCATGGAATGATGGTTGTGGGATATCACAGAGAAATGCTTTCCACCAAGACTTCATGCAAATCTATAAACTGCCAAGCTCAGAATTCCTCCAACACCATGCCATGCATCCCCAAACTTTCTCCAGTGGGCTATTTATTCTCTACTTCTGGTCCAGGACAAAGTAAGTCTATGGTTCCTGCCTTCTCAGCAATCCACTTTCTACCTCTACGATCTCTTCTGAGACCAGAGCTCCCAGGCCAAGGCTTTGACTCTCTATACTGACCCTCATGTCATAGCATGAGGCAGGCAAACACATTTTCCTTATACACTGTCCTGGTTGGTCAGGGTCTACACTGCATAGCAACATTTGCATCAACTTCTCCATGGCGTTGGGGCATCCTGAGTTGCCACAGCCTCATATACAGATGTGATCATTTCTCCTAGTGTATAATTAACAATGTATTCCTAACAATTATAATTTTTTCAAGATTATTAATTATCATAATGTTGCTATGTTAAGGGCCATTGAGTGGGCCCCAACTCACAGCTACCTTAGTACAAAAGAATGAAACATTGCCCAGTCCTTTGTCATTCTCACAACTGTTGCTATCCTTGACCCCATTGTTGCAGGCACTGTGTCAGTCTATCTTGGGCAGGGTCTTTCTTTTTTTTTTTTTGCCCAACCTCTACTTTACCACGCATACTATTTTCCAGTGACTGGTCACTGCGATAACATGGGCAAAGTACATGAGATGGAGTCTTGCGCTCCTGGCTTTTAATGCTCATTCTGGCGATGCTTTCAAGACAGATCGATCATTCTTCTAGTAACCCAAAACAAATCTATTGCCCTCAAGTCAATTCTGACTCACAGAAACTCAATAAGACAGAGTAGAACTGCTTCCATATGGTTTCCAGGGTACACTTAGGAATTTACTTATGAATTCCAACTGCTGACTTTTTGGTTAGCAGCTGTAGCTCTTCACCACTACTGTTGTTAGGAGCCATCGACTCAGTTCTGACTGAAGCAACCCTACACTACCAGGTCCTGTGCCATTCTCATAATCCTTGTTATTCTTGAGCCCACTGTTGCAGCCGCTATGTAAATCTATTTCGTCACAGTCCGCCTCTTTCTCACTGATGGTTTATGCTACCAATCCTGATGTTCTTCTCCAGGAACTGAGCCCTCCTGCTAAAATTTCTAAAGTTTTTGAGATACAGTCTTGTCATCTTTGCTTCTAAGGAACATTCTGGTTATATTTCTTCCAAGACAGATTTGTTTATTCTTTTAGCAGTCCATGGCATATTCAATAATCTTCTCCAACGCCATAATTCAAACACATCAATTCTTTGGTCTTCCTTCTTCATTGTCCAGCTTTTGCATGTGTGTGAGGTGATCAAAAACACTCTTGCTAGAGTCAGGCCCACCTTAGTCCTCAAGGACATCATTACTAATTAACGCTTCAAAGATGCCTTTTGCAGTAGATTTGCCAAAGCAATGTGCCACTTGATTTCTTGACTATTGTTTCAATGGGTATTGATTGTGGATTCAAGTAAAATGAAATCCTTGACTTCTTAATTGTTTTCTCCATTCACCATGATGTTGCTTTCCGACCAGTTGTGAGAATTTTGGTTTTCTTGATGTTGAGGTGTAATCCATATGAAAGACTATACTTTTCGATTTCCATCAGAAAGTGCTTCAAGTCCTCATCACTTTCAGCAAGCATGGTGGTGTCATCTGTGTATCACAGGCTATTAAAAGTGTTACCCTGATCCTGATGCCCTGTTCTTCAAATAGTCCAGCCTCTTGGATTGTTTTCTCAGCATATAGACTGAGTATGGTGAAAGGATGCAATCCTAACACACATTTTTCCTGATTAAATTAAACCACACAGTATCCCTCATTCTGTTCAAATGATTGCCTCTTGGTCTAAGTACAGGTTTCTCATGAACACAATGAAGTGTTCTGAAATTCTCATTCTTCACAATGCTATCTGTGATTTGTTACGATCTTCACAGTCAAATCCCTTTGCATGGTCAATAAAACACAGGTAAACATCTTTCTGGTATTCTCTGCTTTCAGCCAATCTATCTGACCTCAGAATCTGACTTGACTTTCTGGCATTTCCCTGGAGATGCAATGATCTAACTGTTTACAAGCATTTTACTTGCTTGTAATATCACTGATATTGTGCAATAATTTCTGCACACCATTGGATCACCTTTTTTTGGAAGAGGCACATATATGGATCTCTTCCAGTCAGATGGCCACAGAAATGTTTTCCAGATTTTTCAGTGTAGACGAGGAAGCACTTCTAGCATTGCATCCATTTACTGAAACTTCTTGATTTGTATTCTTTCAATTCCTGAAGCCTTTTGCTTTTTTGTTTGTTTGTTTTTGCCAAGGCTTTCAGTGCAGCCTCAACTTCTTCCTTCAGTACCATCAGTTCCTGATCACATGCTACTTCCTGAAATGGCTGAAATTTGACCAATTCCTTTTGAATGAATCTGAATCCTTTTTGAATCAATAATGATTTATTTATTGGAAATACCTGTTTTCAACAACATAAATGGAGACTATACAAGCAGATCTGACCAGATAGAATACAGAGGAATCAAATCAACTACGAGTGTGGAAAGAGATGATAGAGAAAGAACCTCAATATCGTTAGTCAAAAAAAGGCCAGAGGCCTGCTGTGGAACAGGTCGTCCAATGTTCATATACAAGTTTGGGTTGAAGCTGAAGAAAACTAAAACAAGTCCATAACAGCCAAAATATAACTCTTGAGTGCATCCTGCCTGAATTTACAGGCCATCTCAAGAATACATTTGACGTGCTGAACACTAATGACTGACGATCAGACAAGCTGTGGGATTACATCAAGGACCTCGTATGTGAAGAAAATGAAGGTTATTAAAAAGACAGGGGAAAAAAGATTAAAGTGGATGTCAGAAGAGACTAAAACTTGTTCTTGAATACAGGACAGTGAAAGGAAGGAAGAAATGACAAAGTATAAGAGCTAAACAGAAGATTTCAAAGGGCAGCTGGAAAAGACAAAGTATTCCCATGAAATGTGTTAGAAAACCAAAAGCAAAGAAGAACACACTTGGCATTTCTCAAGCTAGAGAACTGAAGAAAGAATTTCAGTTGCAGTACTGAAGAAATCAGAGGGAAAAAAACTGAATGCCACAGAAAGCATAAAAAGAAGATGGAAGAAATACATTCTCCTGCTAGGAATACATGATCTTTTTGTTCAAAAGGATGTGCATGCAAGTGTGTACACGACTACAGTAAAATTCTGCTAGAAGATTTTCAGGTAGCAGGGATCACCAGGCATTGTGTTTTTGGTGAAAAGTGTGCTTACTCTTGCTTTTATTTCTAAAATGTTTATGACTTCTCCTTCAACTAGTAATGTAAACAGATTTATAACCAAAAAGTGCTCTCACTTTCTCTTTTGACATGTTAATTGTTTCTGAAAAACATTAAGTGAGGTCCTGTCAAATTCTTTACATAATATTGAATGCTCTCCTCTGCTAATTGATTTTTTTTAGGATGGAAAAATTTTAACATACTCAAGGCCCCAGTATTTTGAAATGTGGAGTCGCAAAAGATGTAAACACAATGTTTTACTGTTCAGAGACTAGATTCGTGAGGTGATGTACACGATGAGGGGGTACGGAGGAGTAATGTCTTTCCTAAAATTTAGATTATTTGATAAGTCCTCAAGATACTCTTTTCAGACCATCTGCTCTCTTATTTCTCAGCATCTAGTTGTAGGATAGATTCATTCACTGTGAGGTTAACCGAGGCCAGTCCTCTTCCGGCTCCAGTTTTTTCTTTTCTTTCTATGAGTTCAAGTTCTAAGTTCAAAGGGACATGGTAGGAATGATATATTCAAGTTAATGGCCCTCATATGTGTTTAACTTGGATGACATATCCTCTAAAATCTTTCTTCTGTCTAATACGGATAGATAAGAAAATCATTAAAAAATTGGAACTGAACAACTGCTGAAAAAGAAGGAAAGTTTCTCTTTTGCTCTGCATTTCCAAAGGAATTACATTTTATGGGAACATCAAACTTTGTGCATCGATGTCCACACAAGCTATCTATCCTTTACAGACTTCTCTGAATGGCTCTATCTCAGGAAGGCATTTTTACAAGGTACACAAGTTATCCTTTGGGGCAAAATGTGAGCAGTAAATATTTAACAAATTTTCTCGTAAACACTGAATAGAACATTCCTGGCTTATTTACTTATTTATTTAAAAACTAAGGATTCTTAACATTTGAGCATATGTATTTTTAGCATTCTCTACTGAGGTTATTATCAAAGATATCTAAATGTCTTATAACATTATTGTAATTAGGATAATATTTTGCAGCATGCATCAGATATGCGCTAGCTGGGTAGTATGTTTTGGAATGGATATACTAGAAGAATACATAATATTTCTCTTTATAGGTTTCTCCTGTGATTTGAAAACAGAGCATTCCTGTGAAATCTTTCATAAGCTGAAATGGCATAAAGAAAAGGTACAATCACCATTAATTTACACGGGGGAAAATTTTTTAAGGTTCCCAATTCAAAAAATAACCTACCAACTCATACCAAACAACAAATAAAACCCTCAAGAGTTTTCGAAGGCTTTTGTGATACCTCAAGATATTGCTAATGGATGCACAAAACTCATCATATAGCATACAGCACAGATGCTCACTGAGTTCAAAGCCATGACAGCTTGATATTGAGAAGCTGAGTGTGGTTCCCAGGGAAGCCGCTTCCCAACACCACTCCTGCTGCTAGGGGTGTGTGCTGTTTCTTTAAGGGCTCGCTGCAAAACAAATGATGAACACTATTACTGCTTTTCACCTTTTTACATAAAACTAGGGGATACCTATATATATGGTCAACTGATCTCAACGTAATTTTATCATTGCAGATTGATGCTGTCTATCAGTCATCTATATACCAAGTAAACCCATTACCTTTGCATCAAATCCCAACTCACAGCAACCATACAGAACAGAACAGAACTGTCCCAGAGGGTTTCCTAAGCTGCAATCTTTGCAGAATCAGGTTGTCACATTTTTCTCCCACGGAGCAGCCAGTGGGTTCAAACAGCTGACTTTTTGGTTAGCAGCCAAGGACTTTAGCCCCTATATCACCAAGGCCCCTTTCATGTATATAAGGACTTCATAATATTTTTAATAGACTACAAGGCAAAATACTAAGAACAATAGAAAACAGAATGAAGTTAAGTTGTAGTATTTAAAGAAAGGGCATTGAACTACTGGAAAAATACAAGTTAAAGAAGGCATGCATTTAGACAGTTATTTCTCTTTTTTATACACTTCTTTTAAATGTTTCTGTATTCTTTTCTTTAGTGGGCTTTCTTCCTAAGCTACTATTAAATTGTGAAAGCACATTTTCATAACACTTTTTTTTAATATGAGTATTGCTGATTTGAGGAGGGTATAAAAAGTTTCCTTTTGTGTGTGTGTCCTTTTTCCTCTGTATTAGAAGAACATATCTAGAGTCTCTTTTTAAATAATAAAAACAATAATAACTGTTCCCAGGAGAATAAGAAAGCAAAAAAGCAGCTTTGTTTGACTTAACTGTGATAAGGTACTTTGGAGCTTCGGTTTTTATGAGTTGAAGAAAGAGATGTACACAACACTTCAACCCTTCTATGATGACAGTTTATACTTCCTATACAGCTTATTTAACTCAAATGCCTGGGAAATAGACACAATTACCACCTTATGGAATGCTACTTAACTT
Source organism: Heterohyrax brucei (assembly GCA_028571685.1). Lineage (NCBI taxonomy): Eukaryota > Metazoa > Chordata > Mammalia > Hyracoidea > Procaviidae > Heterohyrax > Heterohyrax brucei. Next base: position 44,785,713 of record CM053146.1, on the reverse strand, counting down.
TAAACGTTCCCTACAGAATAGAAACCCACTTCATCAAAATTTATTTTGGTTTCTCTGAAATAATTTCTTCTCTAGGCTCCTGAATATTCTTGTGCAATTTAAAAATTTAACCCAAGATTGCTTAGCAGTAATTGTGACAGAAAAAGAAAGGAAAATCCTCACACTAAGGAGGGCTGTTCCCAAGAGTACCCATGAGAGAGCCGTGTCCTATGCCTATGTATACTTTAATCATTCACTCTTTCAGCTGTTATCAATTTAAAACCAATGAAACTCCCACACTGAGTCCATTTGAACAGTCAATTTTAATATCTCGAGGCATCTGTAGTTATTCTGAATTGGCTGCAAAAGCAGAACTAACAAGTTAAGCTGTAACCATAAGTCGACATCAGGCTGGTAAACCATACATCAAACACAGACAGTTAGTCAATACTCCAGTATGAAAAACCAACTAGCATTTTTAAAATGAGCAATATATTCATAATATGTTTGGCAGTCTGGTTTGCATTGCGTCCTTGATGGCTGCGCATTTAACTTTCTAGTCAACAGGGTTGTTCTCATGCTGGCAAAGAAAGAAACATATTTGAGGGGAAACTGGTCAGTCATCCAATTTGTGGGTAATACGTTTAAGAGAATAAAAGGGATGGGGGAATATGCTTTTTGTGAATAAGAATCTAGAAAGTGTCTCTGTAGATGCTTTTTATAAGAAAATTCTTTCAGCCATATGTTCTGGATCTTGAGCACAGTCCCAACTTCAAATATTATGTCATTGTCAGGCCATGTGTCTCAATTCTGTGTTTGGAAAATATGGTTGCTAGAAATACTTCTTCTTCTTCCAGGAATGACTCCATGACAGGGTGGTTGCCTCCCAGAGAGAGAAGACAATGAAGAAGGAGGAGTATTCAAACCAAGATCAAGGCAGTCAACACTTCAATCAAATCACTTCCAAATGATGGAGGATGGGGACCTTGGCTGAGGGGGAAAAAAGGGTGTTTATGACGCATAGTTGCCTAGTCCCTGAACTCTTTTTTGTACTTTTTTTTTTAATCTTCAAAAGGAAAGTATATATTAAAGGAAAATATCTAAGGAGAAGCAGTGTTACATAAACTTTATGTTTTCAGATTTGTTGTTCCAGAAAATGCTTTGATAAGACATACTTAGAGCAATCTAGTCAATTTCAAAGAAAAGCTGGGAGATATACCTGTCCATATTGCAATTTGACTAACTCTTGACAGACCACCAATTATGATTATCCAAATTCTAATATGTTCCCTTGTATCCTTCCCACACAGAAAAAAGAGAAAATGCAGGAATAGCATTATGGAAACCTCAAGTTATTTTCCTGATGACTAAATTTTATGAAGTCTGGATAATTTTCAGCATCACTAATCAAGCAGAATAACAAGTCAAAAGACAGATAAAATTTAACTGAAGAAAACTTGTTCGTACGTTTGTTCGAATTATCCAATTTCCAAGTTAGCAAGAAGCTGTTTTCTTTTTTCTCAGTTATCTGATTCACCAAAAAATAAAGCCAGTTAGCACTTTGTGTGACTGGCAGAATTATATTTCCAAATAAAATGACATGTTATTCTTTTTCTTTATCTTGTAAATATATATGGAACATTATTAATTTGTAATAAATATGCATTTTGCAGAAAAATATTTGTAGCCCACATTGTCAGTGATGTTAAAAGGAAATAGTTGGAAAAACAAACACTATCTTAATCTTAGAACATGTCAAAATTGTTGTTGATACTAATATTTCCTTGGCTTGCAGTAATCTAAAGCATCTGTTAAATGGGGACCTGGACACGGTGATTCTGGCTGTGAGAGCTCCAATATATATTGTCTCTAGGGACACACTCAAAATGCACGTAATTCAGACTCTCAAAGCATACGGCCCACCGTGAGTAACACCATGAGAGTTTTCTTGTTTGAACACAATGGGAAATACAACTATTTCATTGTATTTGAAACATTTGTTCATACATTTGTTCCAATTATCCAATTTCCAAGTTAGGATGAAGCTGTTTTCTTTTTTCTCAGTTATCTGATTCACCAAAAAATAAAACCAGTTAGCACTTTGTGTGACCAGCAGAATTATAAAAAAATTACAAAGGAGAATGCCAGTAACCAGCACTAGTTGTCCACACTGCTCGTAGGGTCTGCGGAGGCCCTGTCAAGCCTTCAAGAACTAAGCTGAAGTATCCTCCCGTGCCTGTGAAGCTGGGTTTAGGAGCCATGAGGGAACTGTGCGGTGCAAGAGCACCTGCTGGAGAACAGTAGGATATCAATAATAAATGCTAACCTTTAAAAAAAGGGGGAGATTCTTTTGAACACTGACAAGGGCTCTGTATCTTTTTCTTCTCCTCAGGTGGTTTCACGGAGGAAAGATTTAGGATGTGATTAGAGGACTGAAATGGTCACAGACCACCTCTCTGGAGGGCAGCAGCCTTCTTACACAAGGAAATGTGACGTTCGACTGCTCCCCCCCCCCTCTTTTTTTGGTCATCTGCAGCTAATTGAGGATATGCTTCAGGAAGTACATAAACTTTGGCTGGCTTAGTGTTGAAGGTGGAAAGGAGGTGTTTTGTTTTCTTCTCCATTCGACATGCACACATACACACATACACAGGGAATTTCAGTGGGAGCACCCATAAAACCCGCTGCAGTTGATTCTGACTTATAGAGACCCTATAGGACAGAGGGAAAACCTGGTGGCATAAGGTGAAATGCTACATCTGCTAACCAAAAGGTTGGCAGTTCAAATCTGCCAGGCACTCCTTAGAAACTCCATGGAGCAGTTGTATTCTGCCCTATAAGGTCGTTGTGAGTCAGAATCGACTCAGCAGCAGTGGCTTAGGTTTTTTCACATAGGACAGAATAGAATAGCTCTGTAGGGTCTCCAAGGAGTGGCTGGTGGTTTTGAACTGCTGACTTTCTGGTTAGCAGTTGAGCTCTTAAGAGAACAAAGTATTCTTAAAATACAATACAGATTCACATTAGGAAACAAAGACCACCACCACTAGTTTTCCTTATTGGTGCCATGTACCATTTCTTCTTACTTTATGGAAACTTGTCAGTCCTCAAACTGGAAGGCTTAAATGCAGTATTTATAATTGCCACCAGGATTCACCTAGCCCCAGAGAGTGTGTCAAGCCTCTGAGCAGTCATTTAAGGGTAGATGGTCTGTGTATCCAATATAACCAAAATCTAGAGGCAGGGCAAGTTCTAATACAGGTTTTAGCAGCCACTGGCTAAAAACAAAATGTCAATGTGCTGATTTTGAATGAACTGGTTTTACCCATTTTTATATTACCAGCATTTAGCATGGCTATTAGTAAGTGCCCAATCAGTTTTAGGGCTAAAGCCTAATATCACGTGGAATTACTTGTTCTAAAAGAAGGGAGAATGATATGGAGAACTTGACACAATATGAAAGAAGTACCGCTGAAAGGAATACTAAGGAGAATTACTACTGTTATTTGCTAATATACAAAATATAGCAGCTTATACTAAGAACTGGAAACCCTGGTGGCACAGTGGTTAAGTGCTACATCTGCTAACTAAGAGGTCAGCAGTTTGATTCTGCATGGTGTCGCTTGGAAACTCTGTGGGAAAGTTGTCCTCTGACCTACAGGTTCGCTATGAGTCAGAATCAACTCGCCGACAGTGAGCTTTCTTTGGTTTGGGTTTATACTGAGAACCTACCAATAACCATCTTGTAGATATTAAAAATCAAGCATTATTTCAGAAATCATCACAAATAGTACTGTACTATAACATCTGTGAAGAAAGGTGTCTCCGTAAGATATTAAGTTCCTGAAGCACAGGGAAAACAATTTATTATTTTGGCTTATACTTCCCTCCTTATTTAATTTGCTTCCATTTCTAGACCTATTTTCTCTTATTGTTCTAGTTATTCTGCTCCTAATATCTCATAAGATCTAGATCATTTCCTCCTTGGATAACAGGCTTTTAAAAGACATGGGCTTAACCTGCTACCTAGGTGCACTTTTTTCCACCATTTCTCCATTTCTCATGGTGATCTCCATTTTATTATTGAACAAAATCTAGCTACGTGGTAGTCTATTATCAACACATTTGCTCCTAAGAGCCTTTAAATAACAGAAAGTGCCTGGAAGTGCAAAGGAAATGGAAAGCTTGTGGGCCAGGATAAAGAAGCTTAAGGTTGGCTATTAATTTTGGCTAATATTAAATCATGACACAGCTCACATGTAAGGATCACAGTTCAATTATGAACTATGAAGTAGTTTAAAGAAAAGAAGATTTACAAGATATTTTTTAAGCACATTAATGCATATTGTGGAAGTTGTGAGAGTATTTCAGGCCCAAGTCATGAGAGAACCTTGCCCTAGTATATAATAAATTCAAATGCAATTATTCTCAGACTACTACTGATAAACAGGCAAATTTGGCATGTCACTCTCAAAGCTGTGGTACACTGTTGTTTATACACATTTTGTTAAATTAATAATGTGACAAATAGGTTATTACTCTGGCATGTATCAATTCTAACAAATTATTTAGAAAACAATCTCTTAACGATGCTGCTGTTCATAAACATAACTGCCATAGAAAATTTAGGGCTGATAATGTGAATCTACAGTTTAATAGCAAATCTTGTTTGGTTTTTAATATATTTGGCATATCTTACAGATGTACTATTATTTGAAAGACATTATTTTAACATGTGAAGGAACCCTTAAAAATTGACTGTGCCTTTGTGGTTAATTACTTAAATGTTCCACAAGTTATATGATACAATGTAAATGAGGTTAGGACAGAGAAATGAGCTTATGTCCATTTATGCAGCAAGAGTACTATGATAAAAATAACTAAAAAGAGAAAGATAAGCCAACTCCCAATTACTTATTAACTTTTCTTAAAGTAAGCTACTTACTCATGCCTTTCCTTAGTTTTTCAAACTTTAAATAGGTTTTAGGTAGAACTGGTACCCAGGGTCATCTTGACCATAATTTTCTCCACAATCTTAAGTGAAAAAGGAAAGAGAAAGAAAAGAAGATGAAACGAAGTGAATAAAGAATGAATACAGAGAAAGTACGACTATAAGGGAGGAAGGAAAGAGTTGCTTAACGGCTAAAGCAATCTGGGCACTTTACAAATTTTTCCATATGCTGTCTCATTTAATCTGCACAAGGATTTTACGATGTTAATTTCACAGATGAGGAAACCAACAGTCAGATTGTAAGTTAGTTTGCTGGAAAGTTTCAGAATCCAGTTGTAAGACTGGCATGGACAAATTCTCATGGTGTTGTACTTGATTCAGAAACATTTTTCTACTGAGTTTTCTTAATTGTAAAATGGAGCTGGAAATTTTCCTGTCATTAGAAAGACTCAATCTAGAAACATTTATTTAGTTTAACAAAATATTCTGCATTCTTTGGAAGTATATGATACTTGAATCAGCTGTGGGAACTCCTGACAGATCACCCTAAATCAAAATCGTATCTTTGACAAAAGTCAGCCCATGTACACAGAGCTCTAGACAGCCTATGTGATGCTTCCTTCTTTAAAAAGAATGGACCTGAGGGCCACCAGACATTTCAGCAAAGTCTCTAATGTGTTTGAAATAGGATGGCATTGTGATGGTAAAGGTTGTGTATCAACCTGGCCAGGCCATGAATCTCAGTGGCTCAACGGTCACATGAAGGTGTGACTACTTTTGTGATGAGACTTGGTATTACGTAATCGCCTCTATGATGTGATCTACGGTGAGTAGTCAGTCAGCTGAAAGGGCGTTTCCTTGAGCATATGATCTGCACTGAACATACGAGGACGTTCTGGCAAGGCTTTCAGGCTTTTTCTCATTCTGGATACTACAACTGGCTCCTGCTCATTTGACTTCTGCTTCTTGGGACTTGAGCTGGCAGCTTACTGTAGTCTTGCTGCTAACCTCTGGGATTTGTTGATCTTTGCAGCCTGTAAGCAAGAGCTCTACTCTCTGACCTGCTGATGTTGGGTTCGTCAGCCCTTGTGGTTATGTACATCCGGAGAAGCTTCTATCCTGACCCACGGATTTCAGGTACTCTAACTGTTATGACCACATGGGCCATTTCTTTCATATACATTTCTGCCCTGCCCCACATGTATATGTTTCTGTGCTTTACCGGTTTTGCTTGTCTAGAGGACCCAGCCTAAGATAGACATAAAAAAAACCAAGGGAAAAAAGATCCTAGATGACCACAAAAATCCAAGGAATAGGAGAGAACATTATAAAATAAAAAGTCAAAGAAAGGTAAGCACAAAACTGAACAATAAAAGCAAAATCTGAATTCACATTCTCAGATAAATTAGAAAAGATGTCTATTTTTCCCACTTATTCAATCAATAAATAATTACAGAGTGTTATGTGTCAGTCTTTCTACTTGGCATGGAATGGAGGGGTCAACAAAGGACAGCGAGTGAGATGTTTGATGACAATAGCCAATTGCGAAGAAGTATAGAAAATTAAAAATATAATTGCTAAAGTTAACATAAAAATTGGAAAATGAAATTAAGGAACCTCAATTATGAGAAAAAATAAGATTGATTGAGTCAATCCAAATGATCTAATAGCCCCATAACAGGAATCTTGAAGGAAGAAACAGAAAAAAACAGGTAATAGAAAATTATCACAATAATGACAAAATTCCAAAGCTGAATAGACTCTTTAGCTTGTGTACCAAGTGGCATAATTTTAAAAATTACTGTCAATTATACACATTATCGTGATGCAGAATCTTCAAATAAAGCCAACCTTAACAATTTAAAGACAAAATATTCAAAGTAACGAAAATAAGAACGGTACTTGCAACACTATTTTCCACAGACAACAGAATTTTATGTCTAACTAAATTTTCTGTCAAGTGTGTGGGCATAACAAAAGCATTTTTAGGTACTCAAGATCTTATTAGACATCCACTTTTATTTTCTAAATGAATTAATGAAGTTTTGTTATTTAGTAATAGAAGGAATTAGAGAAAGGAATTAAAATCAGGGGACCCAGAAAATAGTGAAACAGAAAGACAGTGAAAAGAAACCATAGGGTGATAAGGGAGAGGCCTGGAAAGCAATCAGTCCAAACCAGAGCAACAGAAGAGAGGACTTTAGAAGATCTTCCAGGGGAAAGAACAGGGAATATTAGACTAGGATAAATATGCTGTTTAATTGAGAAAATGAACAAACTTGATGACATAAAGAGATAAAAAGCTGGGGGAAAAAATGGAGACAACCAGAAATTCACAATCTAAAAATGAATCAAACTGAAAGAGAATGTGATTGTAAATGAATGAGAATGTGATTGTAAACTTTGAAAACAAAAGCATTACACTTTGTGTGACTCATGTGTCATAAACAGGACACACGAATATGTTAATCCAATCTTAGCACTTTACTTGGCTGAATATTCCAAATATTTACATGATCAAAATAAAGTAAATCCTTACTATTACTATTGTTGCAAACCCTAGTAGAACAGTGATTAAGTGCTATAGCTGCTATCCATAAGGGTGGCAGTTCAAATCCACCAAGTGCTGTTTGGAAAATCTGTGGAGCAATTCTACTCTGTCATAAAGGTTCGCTTTGAGTCATAATGGATTCAACGGCAATGGGTCAGGAAATTATTATGAATTTACATTCAGATTCAACACAGGAAAAATACATATAGGACTTGTGGGTTTCAAACCACATAAATTTACTAATAGAACCCTCAAACAGAAAAGAAAAGGTAACTCTTACTATGACCAAGGGGCACAGGGGTCATGAAACTGCTGGAACAGAGGAGGAGGTTTTATGCTTAGTGCTGCAATAAACAACCTTACATAATCATAGTAGAACAATTGCTGTTCTTTCAGAATCTTTTAGAATCAATCTATAAATAAGTCATGTCTATAGAAACAAATGACATAACAGAAACTTCAACAATGTAGAAATAAAGGTAAAGCTGAAGTTTACAACAGAAGAAAAGGGAGAGATGAAAGGGGAAGGGAACACCAAAGTACTCAGCGGACCACTTCAGGCATTAAGAGACACTGTGAGAGAGAGAAACAGAGACTCGAGGGTTTTGAAAGCTGCAGAGAAGGTCAGTGGAGACAGTGAGATCAGCAAATATGTGTTTAAGAAGAAGCAATAGGTAGAAGAAGTTTGAGGTCATTGATTCAATTTCATAACTATGGCAGTAGAAGTCTAAGTTAATGCCTAAGACTGATAAATCAAGCTGTGGTAATATTAAAGAGAAGGAAAATATTAACCAAACCTACCTACAGACCAAATAGCAATAACATAACAACTGGAACCACACACCAGGAGAACGATAAAGAGAAGCAGTTCGAAGTGGTGCCACTTAGGAACAAAACTGGAATGAGGTGGAAGACACTGCTGTGTATCCTAAATTCTTGAAGTTCACTGTTTAATCTTCATATCTTTAAAAAAGTAAGATATTTTATTGTGTTCTTGGTGAAATTTTGCATCACAAATTAGGTTCTCATTTAACAATTTCTAACATACTAATGGCTACATTTTTCACAACACGGCAGCATTCTCATTATCAGTCTACTGCTTGTTCTGTTTCCATCCACCCGGCTTCCTCACCCCCGCCCCCTCCACTTCTACCTTCTAATCTTTGTTTCAGGGTGAACGTTGACCATTTGGTCTCCTACAGATGATTTTTTAAAAGAGATCAAAATTCAAGGGTGATCCTGTTTTATAAGTCAGTTATTTATCTGAATAGACAGTTTAATTGAGAGAGTGGACAAACTTGATCATATAAAGGGATAAAAAGCAATAAAAAAATGACACACTGGGGAAAAAATAGAGAAAAGCAGAAATTTACAATCTAAAAATGAATCAAACAAAAAGTGAGATTGTACGCAAAGAAAGGAATAAATATTGGAAGATGAAATTAAAGAATTTCAACTATGAGAAACAATAACAGTGTTTGAGAGTGTCAATCCAAATGATCTAACAGCCACCTAAAAGGAATCTTGAAGGAGGAAATAGAGAAAACTAGGTAAGAAAAAAATTGTCACCATAATAACAAAGAAAAAATTCCTGGGTGTGATTTCAGTACAGTTTAAAGGGCATCATAAGGTGATAGTCCTGCAGGGCAGGTGGAAGTGGTCATTTAGTTTCTACAGGCCCATTAAGACTGGCTTAAAAAAAAAAAGAGAGAGAGAGAGAGGTTCATTCTACATTTTTCTCCTATCTATCCTAACTAAGCTGGTTATCTTACAATATATTAATTAAAAAAATAATACAGCGTTAATTTCAGTTTTTAATAATTCTATCCAGTATGGTTTTGTACATATTAAGAAAAAAGAAGCTACTTTGAAAACAAAAGTCTCTCTATCATTTTGATATAAGGAAATATTAGTTGTTTCCCAAAACAAAACAAAACCAATCACAAGAAAAACTGCTGTATTTTCTAAAAATTGTATTGCCAAACAATTTCTGTTCTTGGACGTTAATGCTGTTATTTGAAAGGTTATATAAGGTAGTTTGGCTGAAACTGAAGAGCTATTACTTCAGTTCTAAAAGCAAGCAGAAAATATGTATAAACATACCTACTACCCTAAAATGTACCCTCTTGCCTGTAATTTACATATTAAACTGATTCAAGTTTTGTTTCCAATGAAACTACATTTATAAAGGGCTCACCATTCCCTTGGCAAATGTGAATGTATTTGGGGAAATTGAAGGTTTTTTAGAAGCCACCACGATAATAGCACAATGATTTCTACACCCACCTGAGCCATTAAGATTTCTTTCCACTGATCTACCATTTGGAATTATCTATTGCCCCCCCCCCTTTTTTTTGGTGTAAAATAATAGACCTTTCTCATTAGATGTATTAAAGAAATGAGAACACACAGCTCACCACCTGTCTGTTTGCAGATCTGGATCCTAGCCCACAAAACCACTTACAGGCGGGTCCTGTGAGCTCTCCACCCCACCAAAAAATAAAATAGATTTTGAAGAAAAGGTTTACGACTGAGCATAGAGTATGTGATAACGGAGTAACCCTGCTTTCAGATAAAGTGCTTTGTGGATGCTGCTCTGCTGGGTATTAGAAAGTCAGTAAGACACAGCCCTCCCTTTCTCTAGAGTGGGTGCCCAATAAAGACTTGCTGAATTCAAGGTTTAGCCCTTTCAACATGTTGTGACATTTCATGAAAGAGTAAACAGTTCAAAAAGTATATGTGGCCCTGCAGACCTCCTCATGGGTCTCAGAAAGCACAACTGTTAAGTCCCAAATTACCAAACAACAGCTTTCTTGAACCTTGGTAATGGAAGGGTTTTGTCCAGATCTGAAAGACACACAGTCTTTGGCCAAAATCACTGCAGAATGATTTTAAAGAGCATTATTCTTCTATCTGAATAATCCTCACAACTGTGAGAGTTAAGCCATTTTTCTTGGAGGAATTATGCATTAGTCATTAATCAATTTTGTGCTATTTTTCTTAACTGATCAAATATACAGATTTTTATTGCTTTTTCTAGTCTTTGCCTTAAATCTAAAACGAAAACTGACCAAAGTACTAAATATGACTACCACTGCATTTTAGAAAATCAGTTTAATGCCTTTCACTCAGTTACCCGGTTGAGTGGGAGGAGAAGGGGAACCTCAGCAAAAACCTTAAAAAAGTTCACATTTAAAACGGAAACTAGTCCAGCAAGCAACTATATTTGAAAAACTTGATCTGTATTTGGAAGAAAATTCCACCAAACACAACAATGGAAGCTTATCAAATCAGAATTTCACATGGATTTTCCATAGCCTTACTAATGAATAGTGACTCATCGGTCAACTATGGTGAAAATGTAATGGAGCTCCAAGATAGGAAATATAAGCACTGGAGTATGCTCAGTGGTTCCATTACATCAGTCTGAAAGCTACACTTGGGCCCCTGGTTACTCTGCTGCTCTTTGAGACCAATTCTAGAACACTGCAGTTATTCATTCTTTAGAATTTTGGTTGGAGCCAGACCCCACCACTAAGTGAAAAATTCGTTCACTTTGCCACAGTTATGAAGCATTTGGACTTTACGTAATAGTGGGATTGTCTGGGCTCCTAATCTGTTTTTATATTTTTCAAGATGGTGGGTAATCTTCAACTGAATCCTTTCTAAGAAAATGATCATATATAGGATGAATTCTAAGGCTGAGGTGAAAGTCTGAGTATATTATTATACGCAGTTGAATATAGAGAAAGTGAAATACTGTCTATAACACAAAAAAATGACATCCTCATAGAACAAAAATCAGAGGTGTTTAAAAGCAGGTACTAGTTCTACCCCCAAATGCTGGTGTTCTAACCATTCAACACAATACTAGCGGCATGAGTACTCACGCTTCATAAAATTTCACCTTTAATGAAAGGTTCAGAATCCCTGTTGACTTTTGCAATGTACTAACCTGTTTTACAATGAACTGAAACTGCTATGTCAAAATTTTATAATTATCATACTAAGTATTGCTGAAAATACTGAGATCCGCTTTGCTCTTTTCCTGAGAAGAGACTGTCTATGAAACCACTTTTTGATGTCTATAAGGATGGGTTGTCCAACTCCATTCTTCAAGTTAGAAGTATATCTTAGCCCATTTTTAGATCCCTTCTTACACATAATTTCCAAAAGATACTTATCAGTTAGGAAAAAAATAAAATTGGCAAAATCATAGACTCCACACATGTGTTTTGTTTTTAAGACAATATGCCTTGACTTTATGACCTATAAGATGATTTTCAGTTACAAAAGTATGTTCTATTCTTCCCTCTATTCATGTAGTTGATATACACTAGTACTGATGAAAATAACAATAAATAACAATAGTATTTAATAGCAGAAGACATACATTGAGTACTTATGTTTCCGAAACTCAGATACTTTACATAATATCACTTATTTCTCTTCATGATCTCAAAGAAGGGTATACCCGTTGCTACTGAGTTGATGCTGACTCAGAATGATCCCCGAGGACAGAGTGGAACCACCCCATAGAGTTTCCAAGGAGCACCTGGTAGATATCAACGGCTAACATTTTGGTTAGCAGCTGTAGCATTTAACCACCACGCCAACAGGCTTTATGAAGGATATAAATACCTTAATTTAACAGATGAGATGTCCGAGACTCAGAAAGATCATAACTTCTTCAAAATCAACCCAAGTGAGTGGCAGAACCAAAGTCTAAATTCCAGTCAACTTAATGCCAGAGTCTGTGTTTTTCTATTCTGATGAACAAGGTGGTTTAGAATATTTTATTCTCTACTTTACCTATACTGAAAAAATTCTTGGCTTTTTTCAGTGCAGATTCAATACTCAGCTCTCCAACCCTAATTTCATAAGTTTTTGTGACACTAGTTTGTTTCACATTTTCCTTTCTAGCATTTACTTTATACCATGAGTAGTACCACTTGGAGACAGAAGACACTGTTGTTATTAAGTGTGCTGGGTCATTAGGAGCTACCTGGGTTGACACGTGGTCAATCTAACGTTTCACTAGGACATCCCTACTCCAGACCGTGAGCCTAGGCATTTCTCTCAACGATCCCGTAATGTCTCTTTTATTTTCTCTGAATTAATTTTCTAGACAACTATCTTTTTCTGATATAGAGTAGAAAAATTAATAAGCAACCTAAAAAGACTATCCTAATATTCCTTTAGAGCTGATTAACTACAGACACAGAAGCACACTCATTTATCACTGTTACAGTAAAAGAATAAAAATTCCCAGTACCTTTAATAAGTCCTTTTTCCTTCAGAGTTTTCAGAGAAGGTCTTCGGGTAATAAACTTCTTTAATCTGCTTTTAACGCGGTTTTTGTCGCTTGTATCAGAAGCACTGTGGTGCAGTCGGAACACTGGAGATTAAAAAAGAGTCACAGGCTTTCAGTAAATTTCCTTTTTATGATTATTACTTTATGCAAATGTGAGCAGAAAACAGTACTTATGGAACAACTACTTGAATTAATAGCTGAGGTTCTTCTATTTCGACAGGGCACACAAGTAAATTTGCCTGTACAAATCTACTCGTTTTGCTGCAACATTAGTATGCAAAAAGAATGTGGTCCACTTCATACATTGAAAATGTACTTTAATTATTTTCATAAATTATTATCATTTTCATTTCCTTATGTTAAATATAATAACTTTTATTTGGATAATTCTACCTATCTGTATCTGTACATAAAATTATGAACAGAGTAAAGAAAAAAAATCAGCTCAATAGGGGTAAAAACCTCTTTAGATTTGCTCAATTAAATAGGATCATATGTCTCTTTTGGGTAATCCATCCAGTGGCATCTCTTAAGAATGGCTGGTGAGCTACGCCTATAAGCTGACAGCCATTGGAAACCCAGCAGAGTGCAGTACTACTCAGACACGAGTAGGATCTCCATGGGTAGGAATCTGCTCAGTAGAAATGGGTTCCAGGTGATTTAAGGATTTTCAAATTTTCTATATACTCGAAAGGAGCCCTGGTGGTACACCAGTTAAGGGTTTTGCTGCTCACTGAAAGGTCAGCAGTTTGAATCCATGCACTGCTCTTTGGAAACCCTATGGGGCAATTCTACTCTGTCTTATAGGGTTGCTATGAGTTGAATCGACTTGATGGCAAAAAGTTTACTTTTTGTATACACAAATAATTTTGTCAATCTTTTTTCTATTAACCCAACTTGCTTTCTTTTTTAAAGTAAGCACTCATTAGAGTTCATTAAAACCAAGCCCCATTGCCATCCAGTCAATTCTGACTCACAGTAACCTTATGGGACAGAGTAGAACTGCCCTATAGAGTTTCCAAGGAGTACCAGGTAGATTTGAACTGCTGACCTTTTGGTTAGCAGCTGTAGTTCTCAACTGCTACACCACCAGGGTTTCTTTACTTTCCTTACTGGTATGTTATTAGCAGCTCTAGCTGAAATTTTGAAACTCAAATTTGCTCCAAACTTTTCATGTCTTCAACAATTCCCCATTCTCAGTGTCCTATTCTCAGCTATATCTGTAAAGTCAAGCATTTGAGAAATCCATTTCCTAACAGATCTTTGCTGAATATCTATTAAGTATTAAAGTTCATGTAGTGAGTTCAACAATGGACACAATACATCAAGTTCGGGCTCTCAGTAAGCATAGAATCTAAACACATTCAAGATGTGTTATTTTTAGTGACTGTAAGACTCTATAGTCCTTGTAATATGGATCTTAACTGAGGACTCTACTGTCTTAATCCCTTTGTTTAAATGAGAGTATTGGGGCACTTTATTTGGTACACAGAGGCTGTCTTCTGTCAAATATGCCTGGTCCACAGTGTGAAAGCCTTTCATAACTAGTAGAGACAAGTTTATTATCCCTCATCTAACTTTGACCACAAAGCAGATGCAAACTTGAGTTGACAAGATGGGAAGCTGAGGTGACAATCAAATATGTCACCAAATATTGCCAAATATCCCCTGGAGGGCAAAACTAGGTACTTTTGAGAATCACTGCCTTTGTATTAGAAAAGTTATGAACCTTGCTTGAGTTCTCATTCCTGCGTAGTATAAGGTCTAAACACACACTGAGAAAATGTCAAGTTTCACTAGTTGATAAAAGAGAAGACCATATGCCCAAACATAAACAAACAAAGTGATCATTTATTACATACATGGCAGTGCTGGATTTAAATGCAGTGGATAAAATGCATATGGCCTGTGGCAATTTGGACATGCAACCAAGTAATCATAAGATAGTCTGTTAAAATACACTATAGTGATAAGCACAAGAACTAAGGGATCCTAGGGAAAGGATTGACCTCAAGCTATATTTTAGAGAAACAGCAAGTGCTATTAGACTATCAATCTAAAAAACTCAGCAGTTCAAACCAGCGCAGCAATACTGTGAAAGCAAGCTTTGGCAAGATGCTTCTGTAAAGATTACAGGCAAGGAAATTCTACGGAGCAATTATACTCTGTGACACATGGGGTTGCCATGAGTTGGAATCAACCCCACAGCAATTTGGTTTGTTAGAACTCAAGGCAGCAAAAATTGATTTTGCAGGACAATTGCTATGGATTAAAATACATCCACAAAAATTATGTGTTGAGTTCCTGGCCCCATGTACTTGTAAATTTGATTCTGTTTGGAAGCAGAGGTTTTTCTTCCAGTGCAGAATGGATCCTAACCTAATCACTTCTAAGCTATAAAAAGACCAGAATGCACACAGACACAAACACACACACATATACACAAGAAAACAGATCCCATGTGAGGATTTTCTACAAGCCAGGAAATGAAGGAATGCCCGGGGTTGCCAACAGGGAAGGAGTTTACAGGGCAGAGATCCTGATACAGACTTGAAGTTTCCCAAACTGTGAGAAAATAAAGTTCTGTTTCTTTAGAACTACCCACTGGTGGTATTTGTGTTATAGGCACATTAGTTAAGTAAGACAGCTACGACTATCAGGCAGTCACTGATTCACAACTGTTGCTTGAAAGAGTTATTTGAAATATCTTAATCTAGAGTTCTCATGTGTAGCCATCACAATGACCACATCAGCTGGGATATGATATGCTCCAGTTAATAACCGAGGCTAACACACCATAGATTTGGGTTCTAGTGTTAGACGCTGCAGTGACATTTACATTCGTTGGGAAAAAAGTCTACCTCAGGACCGTTTTGGTCTTAGGTCTGCATTTGGAATAATATGGAATGCCAGCCGAATGATCAATCTAAATTTTCAAAGGTACTGTTTTCTATTTCTGATTTCACCTCTAAACCTTTACATTTCTCAAGATAAGAATGCCAAGAGCCACACCTCCAAGGGAGATATTTTCTCTGCAATTTTGGAGCTAGTTAAAATGATATGATTAGAAAGTACTTTGCAAATTAAAATATACACATACTCAGTATAAATGCTAAATTATGAAAATAATTATGTAGTGAATTATATCATTTTTGGAACCCCTTAGGTACTCTGGTGATAGTATTCTTAATTAGATATATATATATATATATATTATATTGTTTTCAATACTACCATCTGGCTCTACATGTGAGAAATGTGTGTAAGGTGCATTGGTTTTCCAAAGAAAATGGTAATGTGTTTTTAAGTGCTTTATATTATTTCCTTCTCATACACTGAGCAATGAGCAGAGTCTTGGATATGATTACCCAGTTTTTAACATCACCAAGCTCTCTACAGTTGCCTTGAATGATGACTTTGCTGGAAATAGTCTAGAGGGTCAACTTCCATTTCCTGATGCCATAATCATCCTCAGATGACAAGTCAGATTACACAGACTTCACCATCATTCATTCCACACATTTTGTCCTAAAACAAGTTACGTGGATGCTAAAGCCAACGGATGCCTCTAATATATGACTTACTTTTTATTAACCAGATTATCTGAGATCACTGTAAGTACAGAATAAAAATCTAAGAAGTGCATGGTTACCAAACAAGGTCCATCACAGGGTTCCTCTAAACAGCAGTAAACGTCTTTGAATACTGTGGTTTACAAATCGGATTTTAACAGCCAAACTTATAAAACAGTTTACGCTGTTCTGTTGTCAAGGGAGGAAAAACTTGCCAAATTGTTCATTTTAAGTAAATACAACATAGCCAATTAAGGAAAGCAGAATTTAAACACACGCCTGTGACAACCAGGACATAGTTTGCTTCTGATTTCACTACTGATTTTTAACAGAAAAGTGTTCCTTGCATTTTCCCACAGCACCCAAGTGACCCCACGCATACTTTCAGAAACTTGTAATCACACAGTGCAAATAAAAGGATACTTTACTGGAAAATACACAGTGTGGTATAATAATCCATCATTTATGAAAAATAGAATTCAGCCTCTTCTTTTTCCCTCGGAGATTCAACTATTTTTTGAGGGTGAAGCTTCCTGCAGTTTAAAGATTTATGTTAAGCCAATGAGCAGTTTTTTTCCCATTCCCATGTAAACTTTTAACTCAAAAATGTAAAGAGCCCAATGAGATACAGGTTTGAATTCCAGAGTATCTAATCTGATTTATAAAGAGACTAGCAAAATCACTCGTAATTCTCCATAGTCTTGCCTCCATGAGCAATTAAACTGAATTGCAATTAATTTTTCAGGTATTCCAGAATTGACTTCTACTTGCTTTATGTTTCTCTCTCTCTCTCTCTCTCTCTTTTCTCCAAGCCAAAACTCAGCATATTTTACACAGTCTAAGGATTTTGAATAACAATATAGAATTTAAGTTTCAATCCACACAGGCCAAAGGTATTAGTTTTAAGCACCATTCTTAACCAGTTGAGAGATTTAATTGGTCTTAAAGCTGCTCACACCAGAGAATAGCTATGACTGCGGGCTTTCTAGGTTGATCTTCAATAAATATCATTACATATGAGAATAGGCATTAGCCCAACACAAGTTTTATACCTGCTTTCGCTATTATGGTGTTAAAACTGCCTCAGGAGGTAGGACTATTTATTGTAATAGGCGCCCTTCACATATTTTTTTCCCAAGGTAAACGGCACAGTTTGGACGATGAATATCCACCACCATTCTATTAAGGGTATGGGAATCACAAAAGAAAACCCCCAAATCTTCCAGAATCCAATGGTTTGGATAATATGATCCAGAATTGAGCATCTGCCAGAACTTCTCTTGCTGGGGACTTTATTTTGAAATATCCCTTTCTTCTGCCAAACTGCTGTTCTCACAGTATTCCCATGTTACAATTACATGTTATTATTATTTTTTTTTAATTTGGAAATGCTGGGAGGGCTAACGTTTCAGAAAGGCTGTTAAAGAAAAGCAGAGTCGTTACCCTTCAGAAATGCTATTACAAACAATGTTCTAGTTTCATTTTCTTTGTTGGGGTTTATATAGGGATCAGCATCAGGTATACACAGACAGTTTCTTAGCTGCTGGGAAAAACAGTTGAAGTGTCAGAGGCAGTTTAGGGCCAAGCCCATGACAGCTACATAGTATAGTCATCTCACCATACTAAAATGTCAGCAGCTGGTGATCCAGAAAGAAACAACAAAATAAGGTCATGTCAGGCTTAATCCACAGAAGAAGCCTTGGTGGTGCAGTGGCTAAGTGTTTGGCTGCTAATAGGTTGGTGGTTTGAACCCACCAGTTGCTCTGCAACAAAAGCTTTGGAAATCTGCTTCCGTAAAGATTTACATCCTTGGAAACCCTATGGGAAAGTTCTACTACGTCCCATAGGTTTGCTGTGAATTGGAATTAATGACAAGGAATTTAGTCCCCAGAGATTCCAAAACACTGTTCAAACCATCACACAGATTACAAAATAAAGTCTTGCATCTTTTTCACTTTTATCTTTAATATGACCTTCTCCTTGTATTTGGAATTACCTTGCTTTATCACATTCCATACTATGGCAACAAGAGCATCTTACACAAATCAGACTGAAAAAAAAGGAAAAAAAAAGTATTCAACTTCTTTTCCAGCGCCTACACATGAGTGCTCAGTTATGGGGCTGTGGTGAACACAGCATCACCCTCTCCAGCATGCAGTTTTAGAGCTTCCAGAACTTCCACATAACTCCGTGCATCCAAGGAGGCAGACAGGACAAGTTTGTGCTTAATGTGCCATGAGCCAGTATCTCTTTTTTCAAATACTCAGTATAAACAGATGTGATAATTTCAACCCCCAACTTGCAGACTGAGACACAGAGTTATTGAAAACCATAAGTAATTTACTCAAAACACCAAGCAAGATTAAATACAGAAGTAATTGGAAGAACAGATACAGGACATTTTAACAGCAGCGATTTCACTATTTAATTCCTATTTATAAATTGTAGAAATATGAAGTAGATGATTAGGCTCGAAACAAAAGGATATTCAGACATTATCTTCTTAATGATTCACATTTATGCTATCTATTCATGTACAGAAATGCAAGAATTTGTGGAATGAAAATCTTTATTCTTAGACTAAACCGTCTAGCTTATACGTGAAATCTAGAAAAAGAATTGGTTGATGCTTGGCTATTTCAGGAGGTGGCATGCAAGCAAGAACCAATGACACCAAAAGAAGAAGTCCAAGCTACACTGAAGGAACTGATGAAAAACAAGCTTCAGGACTCGACCGAAGGCCAATCATGATGTGAAGACCAATTGTGACGTTTCAACGAATGGATGCAATGCTGGAAGTGCTCACTCATCTACATTAAGAAATTCGGAAGAAGCTCCCTGGTCAACTGGCTAGAAGAGATACACATATGTGACTATTCCACAGAAAGCTGATCCAAAAGAATGCAAAAACTATCAAATAATACTATTAGTATTATACAGAAGTATGCTGAAGGTAATTTAAAAATGGTTGCAGACTGACAAGGAACTACCAGAAGTTCAAGCCAGATTTAGAAGTGGATGTGGAACAAGGGATATCATCGCTGATGTCAGATGGGTCACAGCTGAAAGCAGAGAACACTAGAGTTAATCAGTGTTTTATTGAGTATGCAAAGGCATTTGGTTATGCAAACTCGCTTACTGAAAGTAAAAAGGTTTTGAAGCACTTACTGATGAAGATCAAAGACTACAGCCTGCAGGATGAATTATATCTCAACATAAAGAACACAAGAATTCTCACAACTGAACCAATAAACATCATAATAAAGGGATAAAATATTGAAGCTGTCCATGATTTCATTTTGCTTGGATCCACAATCAATGCCCACAATCAAGTAATTAAATGACACATAGCATTGTGCAAATCCACTTCAAAAGATCTCATGAAACATTTTAGATTTCTTTCAAGTTTTCCAAGTCAAAGATGTCACTTTGGGGACTAAGGTATGCCTGACTTTAGCCATGGTATCTTCAATCACTTCATATGTATGTGAAAGCTGACAATGAATAAGGAAAACTCAAGAAGAATTGATGCTTTTGAATTATGGCACTGGTATGGAGTATTGACTGTACCATGGAATGCTGTAAGAATGAACAAATCTGTCTTGGAAAAAGTACAGCCAGAGTTCTCTTTAGAAGCAAGGATGGTGAGACTTTATTTCATTTACCGTGGATGTGTTATCTAGAGCGACCTGTCCCTGGAGAAGGACATCATGCTTGGGAAAACTGAGGGTCAACAAAAAAGAAGAACTTCCATGAGATGGATTGACACAGTGGCCATAATAATGGCCTCAAACATATAGGAGAGGTTGTGAGGATGCACAGGACTAGGCAGTGTTTTGTTCTGTTGTACATATAGTTGCTGAGTCAGAACCAACTGGATGTCACCTGTCAACAACAACCACAGTTTTACATTTTCAGTGTCAATAACAGAAAATTTATAGGTAGAAACTCAAACTTAGGGAAACTGAGCAACACTTTACTCAAAAAGCTTTGGGTTATAGAAGAAATAGAGGACAAAATAAAGAAATTTATGGAATCAAGTGAGAATGAAAACACATCCTACCAGACAGAATCTATGGGATACAGCAAAAGCAGTGCTTAGAGGTCAGTTTATCTCTATAATTGCACACATCCGGAAAGAAGCAAGGGCCCAGATTAAAGAATTAACCTTATAGCTTGAACAAGTAGAAAGAGAGCAACAGAAGAACCCCTCGGGCACCAGAAGAAAATAGATTATAAAGATTAGAGCAGAACTAAATGAATTAGCAAATAGAAAAATTAACAAAACCAAAAGCTGGTTCTTTGAAAAGATCAACAGGATTGATAAACCACTGGCTAAACTTACAAAACAAAAACAGCAGAAGATACAAATAACCTGATTAAGAAATGCGATGGGAGTTGTTACAACAGAACCAGCTGAAATAAAAAATATCATAAGAGGACACTAAAAAAGGCTGCACTCTAACAGGTTCGAAAACCTAGAGGAAAAGAAGAAAGTTATAGATTCATATCACTCACCAAGATTATCACAAGAAGTAGATCAACTTAATGAATCTATCACAAAGAAGACTGAAAAAGTCATCAAAAATCTACCAACCAAAAAAAGTGCTGGCCCAGATGGCTTCACCACAGAATTTTACCAAACTTTTAGAGAAGAGTTAGCTCTAATACTATTGAGGTTATTTCACACCATAGAAAGAAACGGAATACTCCCAAATTCATTCCAGGAAGCCAGCATAACCCTGATACCAAAGCCAGGGAAAGATACCCCCCCCCACAAAAATTACAGACCAATTCTCATGAACCTAGATGCAAAAATCTTTAGCAAAATTCTAGGTAACAGAATTCTAGGTAACAACATGTAAAAAAAAGTAATTCATCATGATCAACTTGATTTCATTCCAGGGATGCAAGCCTGGTTCAATATCAGTAAAACAATTAATGTAATCAACCACACTAAAAACACAAAAGATAAGAATCACCTGATTTTGTCAACTGATGCAGAAAAGGCATCTGACAAACTTCCACATTGATTCATGGTTAAAACTCTCAGAAAAATAGGAATAGAGACGAAATTCCTGAATGCAATCAGTAGCATCTACACAAAGCCAACTGCCTTCATTGTCCTGAATGGTGAAAGACTGAAAGAATTCCCTTTGAGAACTTGAACTAGACAAGGATGCCCACTCTCACCACTTTTATTTAACATTGTGCTAGAAATCTAGCCAGAGAAATTAGACAAGACAAAGAAATAAAGGGCACCTGTATAGGCAATGAAGAAGTAAAAATCTCCCTATTTGCTGATGGTATGATTGTTTATACAGAGACTCCAAAGGAGTCCATAAGTAAACTATTGGAACTAATAGAGGAGTTCAGCAAACTAACAGAATGTAAGACAAACATAAGGAAATCAGTATGATTTTTTTATACTAACAGTGAGATTATTAAAGAAGAAATCACCAAATCAATTCCATTTACTATAGCCCCCAAGAAGACAAAATACCTAGGAATAAATCTAACTAGAGAAATAAAAGATCTTTACAAACAGAACTACAAGACCTTACTACAAGAATCTAAGAGACTTACATAAATGGAGTAATCTACCCTGCTCATCGATAGGAAGACTCAACATTGTGAAAATATCTACTTTACCCAAAGCAGTCAACTTATATAATGCAATCACAATACAAAGTCCAGTGACATTTTTTGATGAGATGGAGAAACCAATCATCGTCTTTGTTTGGAAAGGGAAGAAACCTCTGAGTAAAGCACTACTGAAGAAGTAGAACATACTGGGAGTCCTCTTACTACCTGACTTTAGAACTTATTACACTGCCACAGTAGTCAAAACAGCCTGGTACTGGCACAAAAAGAGACATATAGACCAATGGAGCAGAGTTGAGGCCCCAGAGATGCCACCATCCTCCTATGAACAGATGATATTTGACAAAGGCCCCACGATTTTAAACTGGGAGAACAGTCTCTTTAACAGATGGTGCTGGCAAAATTGGATATCTATCTGCCAAAAATTAAAACAAGACCCATATCTCACACCTTATACAAAAACCAACTCAAAGTGGATAAAACACCTAAATATAAAATCTAAAATGATAACATAGGATCAACAATGGAAGTTTTAATACACAATGTAAACAGACTTCAAAATCTGACAAACAAAGCATGATCAACAGAAGAGAAAATAGATAAATGGAGACTATTAAGAATCAAACACGTTTGCTCATTCAAAGGCTTCATCAAAAGAACTAAAAGACCACCTACAGAATGGAAAAAAATATTTGACAACTATATGTCAGACTGACATCTGATCTCCATAATCTTTAAGGTATTACAAAATACCAATAAGAAAAAGATAAATAATCCAATTATGTGATGGGCAAAGGAGATTTACAGACATTTCCCTAAAGAGGAGACCTAGGCAACCAAAAGACACATGCAGAATTGCTCATGATGATTAGCTATTAAAGAAATTCAAATCACAATTACAATGAGATACCATCTCACCCCAGCAAGGTTGGCCATGATCCCCAAAACACAAAACAATAAATGCTGGAGAGGCTGTGGAGAAATTCTCCTACACTGTTGGTGGGATTGCAAAATGGCACAACCTCTTTGGAAAACAATCTGGCATTTCCTTAAAAATCTGAAAATAGATATATAGTTTGATCCTGTAACTCCACTGCTTGGAATTCATCCTTCAGAAACAAAGGTGGTCACATGAACAGATACATGTACCCGAGTGTTTGTTGCAGCACAGTCCACAATAGCAAAAAGTTGGAATCAATCCCAATGCCCATCAACAGATGAATGGATAAACAAACTATGGTACATATACTCAATGGAGGACTATGCTATGATAAAAAATGATGACAATTTTAGAAAATACTGCATACTGTGGTCTCATTTGGAAGAGATCATGCTGAGTGAAATCAGTGTCAAAAGGAAAAATTTTGTATGAGACCCCTGTAATAAGGACATAACAAGAGAATTATCTAAAGAAAATGACCACGTTGTCTACGTGGGTGGGTGGAGGCTAAGGTTTTATTGCAGATGAGATAATTGATAGATGTTAGAAATTTTATTCTTTTACTGTAAGTAATAAAAAAATAAAATTAAAATAATAATAATATAAAAAGCTGCAAGTTTACTGTCATGTCTTTGTCATTCAATCACAGGGAAGTTCCCTAACTACTTTTCCCCAGTTATTATATTTTTTTTCATGTCTTCTACCTCCAAAGCACTCACTGGTCTATAATGTAAATGCTTTATTATCTTTTCATATATATGCTTAATATTTTTATCTTGTTGATTATACATCTTAGATGTATCTGTGTTGACAATGTATTTCTATAGTGTAAGCTGTTACAAGACAGAGCAATTTTTTTTTTGTTTTTTTTTTTCAATGTTTAAAATAGTGTTTAGCATAATTTTGAGCTTGATTGCTCACCAGAGGGTTGACTGTATGAATCCATCAGTCCCTCCTTGGAAACCCTATGGGGGCAGTCCTAATCTGTCCTATGAGGTCCCTGTGAGTTGAAATGGACTTGATGTCAATGGGTTTGAATTTGGTTTTGTTTGTTTGAATTGCTTAATGAATGCTTTTGATGATGGTGATGATGATGACAATTACTACATCAGTGCTGTTCTGCCAGTATAAAGTAATATGACAACATGTGATTTTCAATCCCTTGCAGATTTATCAAGTTTTTGTGAACCAGAATTGAAAAAAAAAAAAAAAATCCTTGCATCAAATCATGAAAATGGTAAATTTTCAGAAACTAAAGGAAAGACAAAAGAGCAAATATACCTAAACAACAAAACCTGTGATGTCTCTAGAGGCATCCAGTATTTTTTTCCTGAGACATAATCAGACACTATGTAAGATGTAAAGATTCAGACCATAAAGACATTCTTCTATTGACTTGATGTTTTATACTTGGCTTTTTTATGACTTGATATAGTGTCTGTAAAACTTTGTCACTTGAGAGCTGCTCACAACTTTGATAAATTTGCTAATAAAGTAAGTGGTTACTGAACGAAGGCAGTAGCTGATTTTGAAAAACTAAATTACTAAAAAAAAGGGGGGGGAGTGGGAGGAATAATATAGGGCATCAATCCAGACAGAGGGTACTATCAAGTAGAAATATGTTTTCCATGAGAAGACAGATATATATCAAGTACAGGAATGGGTTCACTCCTAGTGATAGAAAACAGGTCTCAGCTAAATTAAATGAGAAGAGCCTCACAGGTGAATGTGAACAGGTCATAAAAAGAAAAAAACAAAACAAAACAACTGAGTTGTAGGCATTGTAATTTCACCATAGAAGTGACAGGATTACAGGCAATTAATTCCTTAATTACTATTAAAAAAATAGGCGATGCTGGAGACTAAAATGTTCCTGTTTAAGAGTACTGGATCATGCTAATACTGATATTAAGGAGTCTTGTTGTTGCAGTGGTTAAGCACTTGGCTGCTAACTGAATGGTCAGCTGCTTGAACCTACCAGCTACTGCATGGGAGATGTGGCAGTATGCTTGTGTAAAGATTTACAGCCTTGGGGGCAGAGAAAGATGGTGGACTAAGGCCTGGACTGATAATTGAACAGCATACTCTGGACACCCAAGGAGACCTAGGATAAGGCATATCATTGTAAGATTGGACTACATTTCACTAAACGGGAAACTACCTCTCTCTGACAAGGCAAAGCACACTGAGCCCTGTTCCTGCTGACTCACTGTTTGGGTGGACTGCAGGTACTGATGCATTTTTCTTTTCTTTTTTTTTCTTATCCAGGAGGCAGGGGATGGCATGAGCCAGAAAGTACACTGAACTGCAGTGATACAGTAAACAGTGTATAGTGTAGCAGACAGACAGTGCATGACACAGCTACACTTTGAGTGCCCAGCTCCGGACTGAGGGCCCCACTGCCCCTCCAGCCTCTCTTTTCTCAGCTATGCCATAGATTCTGCTGTTTCACAGTGGGAAGGGCAACTCAGCTGAGATGCCATCTCGGTCAGCTGGTAGGCACAGTCACCCAACCAGAGGCCGGAGCAGGGGCTAATTCCCAAGCCAGTAAGTGGTACCAGTCCAGAAAGTGTTTTCTAGCAGAAAAGCTGTGTTTAGCACAGTGTTACCTTATGAGTAGGGCCTCGCTGAAGATGGCATCAAGGTTGTAAACCCTTCCTACCATGAACTATGTCATAGCATCTGGAAATGGCCAAAGAGGCGCTTTTGTTGTCAGCCGGAAAGCGGGGTCTGCCAGACCTGATGGCTTGAATGGTTTGGGAAGCTGTCAGATAGCTCCTAGATTTTAAAACAAAACTGCCTGGAGAAATAACTCCTAAGCAGCCTGGCAGCATGTCTTCCAGCCTTTACTGACCCACATCATAGGGTTGGCCCTCTAGTGACTCCATAAGTAGGGTGCTGTATTTCCCAGACAGAAGGTAGAGCCTGCCATCCCAGAGAGTCCACAGAGGCCAATAACTAGAGTACACAGAGGTGGCTGGTTACCAACTCCCTTAACAGAATGATGCCTCAGTGCCTGTTGAGGTAAATGAGAGAAACTAAATAGACCCTAGACAGCCTCAAGATAACAGCCCATCTCTAACCATTTAAAGAAACAGCCCATCATGGCTTCTGAAAACTCACAAAATAAAGATTCAAAAAATTTCCCAGATGAAGAGGCTTTCTGAAATTATTGGAGGTCGAGTACGAAAGAATTACATATAGAACCCTCCTAGAGATTAAACAAAATGTGGCAAAGCAAAATGAAAAACTAAGCAAGCTATCTGAACTAATGCAACATAAACAATCTGCAACAGATCAATAACAAAATTACAGAATTAGACAATTCAATCCAAAGCCAAAAGAGCAGAATTGAGGAGATGGAAGTCAGACTTAGTGAACTTGAACACAGAGCAACTCACACCAGAATTTATGAGGAGAAATCAGAGAAAAGAATTTTTTTTTTTTTTAAAAAGGAAAATGCATTAAGAAACATGTGGGACTCCATTAAGAGGAATAATTTATGATTCATTGGAGTCTCTGAATAGGAGGGATAGCCAAAAACATGGAGAATATTATTGTCAAGTTGCTGACAGAAAACTTCCCTCAGATTATGAAAGAAGAGAATACAGGTATCCAAGATGTGTACTGAAAGCCACAAAAACTAACCCCCAAAAGAAAGACACCAAGACATATTATAATCAAGCTTAATAAAATTAAACATAAGCAGAAACTTTTAATAGAGCAAGACTCAAAGCAAAGCTAACATTTAGAGGGAAGCCCTGTAGGCTTTTGTTTGACTTCTAGGCAGAAACAGTGTTGGCAAGGAGGTAGTGGGATGACATATTCAAAGTCCTGAAAGAGAAAAACTTTCAACCAAAAATTATATACCCTCCCAAACTGTTTCTCAAATGTGAAGATGACATTAAGACATTTGCAGATAAATAGAAGCCTAGAGACTCTGTAAAAACCAAGCCAGAACTACAAAAAATACCAAAAGAAGGTCTTTGCTTAGAAAAACAAAACATTAAGTGTATATTTAAGGAGGCAATGCAGTTCACAGCATTCAGAAACCTACTTAGTTAGGGAAGTTAAAAAACTCAATCAAAGCTTCAATATTAAAAGAAGGAAACCAGTGATCATATCATGAAAACTATGACACCATTGCACTAAAAAAGAGGGTTATACTACTGTAGTTATAAACCTTTCAGAAGAAGAGGAAGTTAAAAAAAA
Source organism: Heterohyrax brucei (assembly GCA_028571685.1). Lineage (NCBI taxonomy): Eukaryota > Metazoa > Chordata > Mammalia > Hyracoidea > Procaviidae > Heterohyrax > Heterohyrax brucei. The sequence continues at coordinate 44,758,593 of CM053146.1, read as the reverse complement.
ATATGCTGAAGTTAAAATTGAGTTTAAACTTAGAATTTTAAGGGGGATTGTAGGGGTACCCACAAAGCACAATAACAATGCAACATATCAAAACAAGAAATGTAATACAAGAGTCTCAACAAATACAAAACCTACACTGAAAAAGATGAAAAATCAACCCATAAAGAACAATGACCCAGAACAGAATATCAATAACAAAACGAAAAACAACAACACAAAAATAAATACCTCAAAACGACAGTGTTAAACACACACCTATCCATAAATGCACAGAATGTAAATGGACTGAATGCTCCAATAAAGAGACACTGAGTGACACAGTGGATCAAAAGACACAACCTGTCTATACACTGCTTACAAGAAACACATCTTAAAGATAGGAACAAACTGAAAATTAAAGCATGAAATAATACATACCAAGCTAATAATATACAAAGAAGAGCAGGTGTGGCAATACTAATCTCAGATAAAATAGATTTTAATGCAAACTCCACTGTCATGGACAAGGATGGACACTATTGATTGCTCAAAGTTTCAATACACAAGCAGGACTTATCAATATTACATATTTATGCACCCAATACTAGAGCATCTAAATACATCAAAGAAACCCTGACTATATTGAAAAATGAGATACATCATTCCACAATAATAGTTGAAGACTTCAACCCTCCGCTTTCAGTAATGGACACATTATTCAGTAAAAAACTCAGTAAAGACAGAAGATCTTATTGCAGAAATTAAACAATTAGACCTCATAGACATATGTAAAACTTTTTATCCATCAACAGATAACCATACCTTCTTCTCCAATGCACACAGAACATTTTCCAGAACAGATCATGTGTTAGAACATAAAGCAGATCTCAACAAAATCCAAACCATTGAATTATTGCAAAGCATCTTCTCAGACCATAAAGCCATAAAAGTTGAATTTAATAGCAGAAAAAACCTAGATAGAAATTGGAACTCTTGGAAATTGAACAACACCTTGCTCAAAAAGCCATGGGCTACAGAATAAATCAAGGATGAAATAAAGAATTTTATGGAATCAAATGAGAATGAAAACACATCCTACCAGAACCTACGGTATATAGCCGAAGTAGTGCTCAGAGGTCAGTTTATCTCTATAAATGCACACATCTGGAAGGAAGAAAGGACCCAAACCAAAGAATTAACTCTACAGCTTGAACAAGTAGAAAGAGACCAACAGAGGAATCCCTTAGACATCAGAAGAGAACAGATAATAAAGTTTAGAGCAGAACTAAATGAACTAGAGAATAGAAGAACAATAGAAAAAATTGACAAACCCAAAAGCTGGTTCTTTGAAAAGATCAAGAAAACTGATAAACCACTGACTAAACTTACAAAAGAAATATAGGGGAAGAAACAATTAACCTGAATAAGAAATGAGATGGGAAATGTTATAACAGAACCAACTGAAATCAAAAATATCATAAAAGAATACTATGAAACACTATACTCTAACAGATTTGAAATCCTGGAGGAAGTGGACAAATTCCTAGATTTATATCACTTACCAACATCATTATAAGGAAAAGTAGAACAACTTAATAAACCCATCACAAAAGAAGAGATTGAAAAAGTCATAACAAAACTACCAACCAAAAAAAGTCGTGGCCTGGATGCTTCACCAGGGAATTCTACCAAACTTTTAGATATGAGCTAACTCCAATACTACCAAGACTACTTCACAGCATAGGAAGGGACTGAATACTCCCAAATTCTATGAAGCCAGCATAATCCTGATACCGAAGCCAGGGAAACACCCCACAAAAAAAGAGAACTATGAACCAATATCACTCATGAACCTAGATGCAAAAATCTTCAATACTTGCCAACAGAACTCAACAACGTATCAAAAAAAATAATCCATCACGACAAGTTGGATTCATACCAGGGATGAAAGACTGGTTCAAAATCAGAAAAAGAATTAATGTGACCAAGTACAGAGAAAGCACAAAAGGTAAGAATCACCTGAGTTTGTCAATTGATGCAGAAAGGGCATTTGACAAAGCCCAACACCCATTCATGGTAAAAGCTCTCAGCAAAATAGGAATAGAAGGCAAATTCCACAGCACAGTAAAGGTCATCTATGCAAAGCCAACCACCTACATCATCTTGAATGGAGAAAGACTGAAAGAATTCCCCTTAAGAACAGGAACTAGACAAGAATGCTCACTCTCACCATTTCTATCCAACATTGTACTAGAAGTGCTGGCCTGAACAATTAGACAAGACAAAGAAACAAAGAGCATCAGCACTGGCAAAGAAAAAGTAAAAATCTTCTTATTTATAGATGATATCATTGTGTATGCAGAGAATCGTAAGTAATCCTAAGTAAACTAGTGGCACTAATAGAAGAGTTTAGCAAAGTATCAGGATATAAGATAACCATAAGTAAATCAGTAGGATTCTTCTATGCCAACAAATCCATAAGCAAACCCACTGTCACTGAGTCGAATCCAACTCACAGTGACCCTATAGGACAGAGTAGAACTGCCCTATAGAGTTTTCAAGGAACACCTGGTAGATTTGAACTTATGACCTTTTGGTTAGCAGTTGTAGCACTTAACAACTATGCCACCAGGATTTCCTTATACCGATAAAGAGATCATCAAAGAAGAAGTCACCAAATCAATACTACTGACTATAGCCCCCAGGAAGAAATACCTAGGATTAAATCTAACTAGACAAATAAATACACCTATACAAAGAGAACTATAAGACCTTACTCCAAAAAACTAAGAGAGAATTACATAAATGGAGAAACTTAACATTGTGAAAATGTCTATTTTACCCAAAGTGATCTACATATACAAGGCAATCTCAATACAAATTCCAGTGATTATTTTAATGAGATGGAGAAATAAATCACCAATTTTTTTGGAAAAAGTAAAAATCCTGGATAAGCAAAGCACTGCTGAAGTACAGGACCGCAGTAGAAGGTTTCACACTATCTGACCTTAGGAACTATTACACTACCACAGTAGTCAAAACAGCATGGTACTAATGCAAAAAGAGACATATAGACCAATGGAACAGAGCTGAGACCCCAGAGATGCCACCTTCCTCTTATAAACAGGTGATATTTGACAAAGGCCCTAAGATTGTAAACTAGGGAAAAAAACAGTCTCTTTAACAGATGGTGCTGACAAAATTGTATATTCATCTGCAAAAAATTGAAACAAGACCCGTATCTCACACCAACCACAAAAACTAAAATTAGATAAAATACCTAAATATCAAACCTAAAGCAATAAAGATCATGCAAGAAAAAATATGGACAATGGAAGCTTTAATACTAATCTTAGACAGACTTCAAAATCTACACAAAACACCATCAATGGAAAATAAATAGGAACTACTAAGAATCAAAAACTTTTGTTCATTTAAAGATTTTAATCAAAAGAATTAAAAGATGGGGGCGGAGTCAAGATGGCAGACTAAGCCCACTTCTCCTTATATCCGTCTGGAAACCAAGACCTGAACTGACAATCAAACAGAGCCTTCTGATCACCTAATCAGCCTCAGGACACGGCACAGAGCAGTTCACTGGGAGTTCAGACCACTCAGCGAAAAACCTCCTGTCTGTTGCTGACTCCCGCTCCTGGCTAGATCCGGCTCTCACTGACGGAAGGTAAACGCACCATTGTGACTTTTTTTTTCCTCTGTCTCGTCTGGCGGGCGGAGCTGGGTCTTGCCTAGCGGCTAGACTCAGACGCGCTGCTGGGGGGATAGGCAGGCAAAATTCCCATATTCTGAGAGCCAGGCTTAGGACTCTGTTAATCTAGCCACTTTGAGACTTTCGTTTTATATCTGTGTCACTGGAATTCCGCAGTCAGTGTGCAGGACACCATGTTGGTATCGAAAGTTTAGCAGGACCTAATTTTTAGCCTGGGAGCCACTGCTTGCAAACAAAACAGTGTTTCTCAGGCAGAAAAGCAGTAATTTTCCCAGTGCCACCTACACTGCAGACCCTGCAACAGAAGCAGAGGAATCACTACCTCTGGGCATCTTTAGCCCCTCTGTCTGCTGCCTGTGTGGAGGACGCCATCTTGGATACAGTGGCCGCAGCTGGACCTAATTGTTAGCTTGGGAGCCAGAGCCTGCCCTCAAGACAGCGCTTTTCTGCCACAAAAGCAACACTCAATGCAGTATCGCCTAAGGCTAGTAAGGCTAGGTCCTGTCAGCAGAGGCCAACAGGGCAGTAGCATTGTTGTATTCTGAACTAGTTTGTTATCATCTGGGGTTGGATATAGTGGCACTTACTTCGTTAGCTGAGAAGAGGGACCTCTACACCTGAAAACCTAACTGACTTGTGAACTGGTCAGATACCTTTTGCTTTACATTTTAAGACGGCCTAGAGAAACATTTGCAATCCATCCTCACAGTACCTCTTCCAGCGTCTATATACTCACATGGGACCCAAAAAGCAACAGACAATTGTGGCATACAAGCAATCACCCATGGCTTCAGAAGGCTCCCAAACAAAGCAACCAAGGAGTTCTCCAGACGAAGAAACTTTTATGAAAGCATCAGAAAGTGAATACAAAATGATTATATACAGAGCCCTTCTAGACCTTATACAAAATGCAGCAGAACAAAATGAAAAATTAAGCAAGCTGTTTGATCTGATGGAACACCAGTACTCTGAAATCCAACAGATCAAGAACAAAATCAAAGACACAGAAACTTCCATGCAAAGCCAAGAAAACAGAATGGAACAAATGGAAAAAAGAATTTCTGACTTGGAAGACAGAGCTACTGATGCCAGCGTCTATGAGCAGAAATCAGAAAAAAGAAACAAGAAAAATGAAGATGCATTAAGAAGCATGTGGGACTCTATTAAGAGGAACAACCTTCGATTAATTGGAGTCCCTGAACAGGGTGAGACATCTGAGAACACAGAGAGTATCGTTGCTGAGCTGCTGAAAGAAAACTTCCTAGAAATCATGAAGGAAGAGAATAGAGAAATCTCAGATGCATATGATATGCCACCCAATATAGATCTCAAAAGAAAGACTCCAAGATATATTATAATCAAGCTTAACAAAATGAAACATCAGCAGCAACTCTTAAAGGCAGCAAGACTCAAAGCAAAACTAACAGTCAGAGGGAAACCCTGTAGGCTCTCGTCAGATTTCTCAGCAGAAACCATGCTGGCACGGAGACAGTGGCATGACACATTCAAAGCCTTGAAGGAGAAGAACTTCCAACCAAGAATTAGATATCCTGCAAAACTATCTTTCAAATACAAAAATGAAATTAAGACATTCCCAGATAAACAGAAACTCAGAGACTTTGTAAAAACCAAACCCAAACTACAAGAAATACTGAAACAAGTTCTTGGTTCTGGCTTAGAAGAACAAAACCACGAACTTTATATTTTAGAATGACACACTACTCAATACTCTTTTAGGGAAGGCTCCAAAGTCAATCACAGCTTTGATACGGAAAGAAGCAATCCAGTGATCATCATGAAAACTATGGTGTCATCATATTAAAAAGAGGGATGTACTACAGGTGTTATAGTCCTTCCAGATGGAGAGGAAGATGACAAGACTGGTAGTAATTAAAATTGGGTTTATATATACTTTATTAAGAGGGATCACAGGAGCAGCTGTAAAGCACAACAAAGATGTATCATACCATTTCAAGAAATGTAACACACGAGTCTCAACAACTACAAAACCAGCTCTGAAAAAGGTGAAAAATCGACTCACGAAAAAGAATGTCCCAGAACAGACTAATAAGAACAACAGAGAAAACATCAACATAAAAATAAACATACCACAATGGCAGCAGTGAACACATACCTATCAAAAATTACATTGAATGTGAATGGACTGAATGCTCCAGTAAAGAGACACCGAGTGTCATCTTGGATCAAAAAACATGACCCATCTATATGTTGTCTAGAAGAAACTCACTTGAGACCTAAAGATAGGAACAAACTGAAAATTAATAGGAACAAACTGAAAATTAAAGGATGGAAGAATATATCAAGCTAATAATGAACAAAAAAGAGCAGGGCTGGCAAGTCTAATCTCAGACAAAATCAATTTTAATGTTAAATCCACCATTGTGGACAAAGACAGACACTATTTATTGCTGAAAGGTTCAGTACACACGGAAGACTTAACTATATTAAATATTTATGCACCTAATATCAGAGCACCTAAATACGTCGAAGAAACTCTGACTGCACTCAAAAGAGAGTTAGATGACTCCACAATAATAGTGGGAGGCTTGAACACTCCACTCTCATTACTAGACAGATCATCTAGAAAAAAGCTCAGTAAAGATACAGAAGACCTCATTGACACAATTAAGCAACTAAACCTCATTGATATATATAGAACTTTCCACCCATCAGCAGAGAACTACACCTTCTTCTCCAGTGCACATGGAACATTCTCCAGAATTGACCATGTGATAGACTGTAATGCAATGCTCAACAAAATCCATACCATTGAATTACTGCAAAGCATCTTCTCAGATCATAAAGCAATAAAAGTTGAAATTAGCCAAGCATAAAAGTTGAAATTAATAGCAGAAAAAACATAGATAGAAAATGGAACTCTTGGAAACTGAACAACATCTTCCTCAAAAAAACATAGGTTATAGAGGAAATCAAGGATGAAATAAAGAAATTCATGGCTTCCAATGAGAATGAAAACACTTGCCACCAGAACCTATGGGATACAGCCAAAGCAGTGCTCAGAGGTCTGTTTATCTCCATAAATGCACACATCTGGAAGGAAGACACAAATCAAATCAAGGAACTAACTCTACAGCCTGAACAAGTAGAAAGACAACAACAGAGGAACCCCTTGGGCACCAGAAGAAACGAGATCATAAAGATTAGAGCAGAGCTAAACGAATTAGAGAATAGAAAAACACTATTGGTGGGGTTGCAAAATGGTCCAGCCTCTTTGGAAAGCAATCTCGTGCTTCCTTAAAAAAATGGATATCGATATACCATTTGAACCAGTAATTCCACTACTTGGAATATATCCTACGGAATCAAGCCCTTTCACACCAACGGACACATGCACCAGAATGTTTATCGCAGCACAGTCCATGATAGCAAAAAGATGGAATCAACCCAGATGCCCAACAATAGAAGAATGGATAGGTAAACTATGGTACATATACTCAGTGGAGCACTACGTAATGATAAAGAATAACGACGATTCCAGGAAACATCTCCTAACCTGGTTTCAACTGGAAGACATTATGTTGAGTGAAAGTTGCCAGCGACAAAAGGACAAATACTGTATGAGACCTCTACGATAAGATCTCAAAAACAGACTTGTGAATAGAAGAAAAGACTCTTTGACAGCTGTAAGGGAGGGGAGGGAGGGAGGGTGAGGGGGGGTTTAGTTTAGATAGTTGCTAGAAATCTGGTTGGGAGAAAGAGGTGATAGTACACATTAGAAACAAGAACAACATTAAGTGGACTTCAGCATAACTTGAGCACTCCTTCCTTCTTAACCCAACATTGTAAGGATAGAGTAGCTGGGGCAGGGGGCAGGGGACCATGATTTTAGGTGAAATCGAGGCCAACTGGCACAACTAGTGTTTTGCTAAGAGAGCTCTCTGCACCCTACATTGGTGAGTAGCATCTGGGGTCTTAAAAGCTGCCACGCTGCCATCCGAGGACACAGCAAATGGTTCCAACTCAGCAGGAATGGATGCTCACCAAGGACCAAAATGACATGGGGGAAAGGCAACCCAGAAGACAAAGAGACCCACATGAGTGGGTGCCTACATCGACTTGGGACTGGAAGAACGGGATGGTGCCCAGCCACCACCAGTGATAGCCACTATGAAGCTCACTAGGTTGAGTCTCACTGGCAACACAAATATAAAAAGGGGTGCATCCTGAGATCTTCACTAAAAGACCTCAATTGATAGTCCAGGGGTTTTGGGGTTCCCCTGAGAGCATGGCCCCCAGCCCTGATGCTGCCCTTACCCATAAATTATAATGAAAGTCCACTCTTTGGACAGGAATGGATCGGAGTTGGCAATGCAGAGTGACCATATATTGGTTGCACTTTATGGTTCTATACATCTATAGGATATCATCCTGCTGACCTCTGGCTGGAGGAAGGAGAGTGGGTGGAGAGGAGGGGAAAGGAAGCTGTTGGGAGGATGAGACATGTATGGAGCAGAGAGGAATAGTGTGCAGTCACTGGACAGGGAGAACAGTGGAAGCTGCATAGAGGTGGGCATGTTAATTTATATGGGACTGTACATTTTCACTTAGTCATGTTAAATTAAAAAAAAAAAAAAAAGAATTAAAAGACCACCTACAGAATGGGAAAAAAATATGTAGAGCTAGATGCCCAACTGACATCTGATCTCCATAATCTACAAGGTACCACAAAATATCAACAAGAAAAGGTAAATAACCCAATTAAGCAATGGGAAAATGAGATGGACTGACATTTTACCAAAGAGGACATCCAGGCAGCCAAAGCATACATGAAGAAATGCTCATGATCTTTAGCTATTACAGAAATCCAAATCAAAACTACAATGAGATACCATCTTACCCCACCAAAGTTGGCCATGATCCAAAAAAACACAAAACAACAAATGCTAGAGAGGCTGTGGAGAGATTGGAACTCTCCTACACTGCTTGGCGGGATGGCACAATGGTAAAACCTCTTTGGAAGGCAATCTGGTGCTTCCTTAAAAAGCTGGAGATAGATACACCATTTGATCCAGTAATCTAACTGCTTGCAATATATCCTATAGAATCAAGGGCAGGCACACGAACAGATGCATGCACACAAATGTTTACTGCCACGCAGTCTTCAACAGCTAAAAGGTGGAATCAACCCAGATGCCCAAAAGATGAAAGGATAAACTATAGTACATATACTAAACAGAACACTATGCAATGATAAAGAACAATGATGATTTTAGGAAGCATCTTGTAACCTGGTTTCCATTAGAAGACATTTTGCTGAATGAAATCAGTCAGCAGCCAAAGAACAAATATTGTGTGAGTCCCCTACTATAAGGACTTAAAAACAGATTCATGTATAGAAGAAAAGACTCTCTGATGGTTGCAAGGTTTGGGAGGAAGGGAGAGGGCTGGTCATAGATTAGACAGTTGATACAAATTTTGTTGGGTGAAAGCAGTGATATCACACCGTAGAAAGAAGATCAACTTAACTGCATTTCAACATAAACTGAAAACTCTTCTAATCTTAACTCAGTATTGCAAGGAAAGAGTAGCAGGGGCAGGGGTCTGGGGATCATGCTCTTAAGAGACATGGAGGCCAACTGGCATGCCAAGCCAAGCCAAGTGTTAAGACAGTCTTTTGCACCCCATATTGATGAGTGGTGTCTGGGGTCTCGGAAACTAGCAAGCTGCTATTTGCAGTACACCAAATGGTTGCAACCCATCTGGAACAGACAAGCACCAAGGTCAACAATGAAATGAGTGAAAAGAGCCCAAGAGACAGATCGACCCATCTGAATGGGGGACTGTATCAACACGTGACCAGAAGAACCAGATGGTGCCTGGTCACCACCAAAGATAGCCGTGATGGGGCATACAATATTAAGTCCCAGTGACAGCATGAGGAAAAGAGGTCTGCACCGTAAGAACTCCACTAAAGGACCACAATTGATGGTCAGGTGCTCTGGGCGTTCCCCTGCGAGCACAGGCCCAAGACCTGCTGCTGCCCCGACCAGAGAACATTACTGAAGTCAACTTTTCAGACAGGAATGGACTGGGTTCAGGGATACAATGTACTGTATGGTGTGTGTACTTTATGATTCTATGCATCTACACGATGCTGTCCTCCTGGGCTCTTACTAGAAGGGAGAACAAAATGGTGGAGACAAGGGGACAGAGGACTGTCAAGAAGGTACGACATATATAGAACAAAAAGGAGAAGTATGCTGTCACCAGCCAAATAGAGCAGAAGGAGCTGCAGAAAGGCAGGCATGCAAATTTAATTCGGATTGTATACTTTCACTTAATCACATTCAAAAAGATAAAAAGACTTATGGCCTTGGATACCCTGTGGGACAGTTCTACTCCATCCTGTTGGGTCACTGTAAGTCCACATCAGCTAAGCAGGAATGAATTTTTTATTACAAACTGAGTAATAGATAGTACACCATGCTTCAAACTGACCCCCCCCCCAAAAAAAACCCAAGAAACAAAAAACAATCCCATTGCTGTTGATTCTGAATCATAGCTGTCTTATAGGATAGAGCAGAATTGCCTGCCCCATACGGTTTCCAAGAAGTGGCTACTGTATTCAAACACCTCACTTCTTGGTTAGCAGCCGAACTCCTGACCAACGTGACAGCAGGGCTTCCAGATTATGTTTAACCAAACCAAACCAAACCAAACCAGACCCACTGCTGTTGAGTTGATTCCAACTCAGAGTGACCCTGTTAACCGGAGTAGAACTACCTTATAGAGTTTCAAAGGAACACTTGGCAGATTTGAACTGCCAACCTTTATGGTTAGCAGCTGTAGCAGTTAACTACTACTCCATCAGGGTTTCCATGTTTAGCTAAACCTGCTGATACAGAGTCAATTCCGACTCATAGTGACTCTACAAGACGGGGCAGAATTGGCACATAGTTTCCAAGGAGTTGCTGGTAGATTCATACTGCCTACCTTTTGGTTAGCAGCTGAGCTTTTAACTACTATGCCATCAAGGCTCCTTGTCCATTATTACTGCATATACATATATGTGTGTGTGTCTGTGTGTGTGTGTGTGTGTATATATATATATATATATATATTTAAACACCAAACTCACTGCTGTCAAGTTGAGTGTGACTCACAGTGACACTACAGGACAGAGCAGAACTGCTCCACAGAGTTTCCAGGGGGTGCCTGGTAAATTCAAATTGCCAACTTTTTGCTTAAGAAAAATAGTACTTAACCAGTTTCCATATACATATATATATGTGCATGTATATATGTATGTATGTAAATATACGTAATATATACATACATATGTATGTATATTCTGTGAAAACAGTCTCAGTTTCCACTTTGGCTAGCCATTGTCCTGGCCAATCTGATTATCTTCATAGCTTAAACATCACTAATGATGGAGAGTGTTTTTGGAGTACTTCTCTGTTGCAAGCATTGTATTAAGCGTGTTACATCTCAATTAAGTCATATAATTGTCCAATGTAATAGGTTTTATTATTGTCACCCATTTCACAGATTTGGAATTTCAGTGTCTGAGAGGTTAACCATGTAGTAAATAAATGGTGTAGCCAAAAAATCAAATTCAAAGTGCTGCCTAATTACAGTCTATGTCAATTCTTAACCTGTCCCAGGGTCTCAGGGGTCTCACAATATGTAGCCCGATGCCATATTTATATATGTCTGATGTGAGGTCTTAAATCAGTTATTTCACAGGAAATGCTTAGTGGGATTATCTCTCAGTGGTGTGGAACGTTGTAGATCTGCGAGAGAAAATGAAATGCCTTAGGTGAGGTTGGTGAATCACAGAACAGGAATGGAGTTCATAGCTAAATACGCTCTGGCATGCCAGTCCGAATTGCTGAAGAAGGCATATGGATAGCCCACAGCCACATACTGAGGTCTTTGGCAAGGCCATGTACTGACCAGAAGGTTTACATCAGAATCACTCACCCCAGCTATACATTGTAAGATAAGAATAATCACAGAAACAGAAAAGTAGAGTGAGTCTTGCAGCTCTCTTAGGCAAACACGGAAAGAAATCAAGCCAGATATCTCAACTTCATCATCCTTCTTCTTCCTCCCATCATAAGCTTTTTATCAAAATGCACACAGCCCACAATAACAGATAGGCACACTCATTCATGTCTACAAACCCTTTAGCTCGTTTCCCAAACAATCTAGAAAACTCCTTTCTTGTCTACACCAAACAATAGAGCTTATTCTGCTTGTTTTACTCCTACTGGGTATAGACATTCAGGATCAGGATTTAGGAAGAGCTTACAGATAAAAATTGTTGATACACTCTTCTTCCAACCTTCACGGCTCCTTCTTTCAAAACACAAGTAAGCAACTCTTTCCTTTAAATACTAAAGGCTTTGGGTTTTTAATTTCAACTTTGTCACTTAACAGTGGTGAATCTTATTCAAATAATAGGAGTTTGTGTGTCTCTGGCTACTCATCTGATAAATGGGGCTATTAGTATCCATATCAAAGACTGTTATATAGGTTAAATGTCCCGGCATATGCAAAATGTCTAGCAAACTGTCTAGTGCACAATAAGCTCTCAATAAACACTAACAATTATTACTGTCAGGTTGTAACAGACATCCTGTATCTCAGTCACTACTGTAATAATCCATAAGTAAACACAACTGGTATTCTGAGAAGTACCCTTTTCATGTCCTTTCCAGTTCCTCTCACTAATTCAACATCTACTGAACATTTACTACCTTGCATTATTAATGTCATTGAACTATTACTTAAAAAAAATATGTAACAGACGTATCTATAAACGTTTTTTTAAATTTTCTATTATTCTTCAGATGAAGGTTTACAGAGCAAATTCATTCCTTATTAAACAATTTCATGCACATATTGTTTTGTGACACTGGTGTCAGCCCCATAATGTGTCAACATTCTTCCCTTCACGACCTTGGGTCTCCCACTGCCAGCTTTCCTGTCCCTCTTGCCTTCTTGTCTTTGTCCCTGACTTGGTGTGCCCATTTAGTATTGTTTTGAACATACATTGTTAATTGATTGTTACTTTGTTCTGAATTCAGAAAAGAAAAAAAAGTTGTATACAACTCAAGGAGTTTACCTGTGATTAATTTCTGCCAGGTAGAGTGTATTTCAAGACTTTTAACATGTGTTCCAATCATTGGGTTTGGAAGAACTATCCATTAATGACTTTCTGAACTGTGACAATGGATATTGACAGTGCTTGTCAGACTAAACCACTATTGATTGGCTCACATCATGTGTATAGCAAAACCAATTTCTTTCAAGTGCTTCTTCCTAACTGAAATACATTATTTGCAGCCTTCCTCTCTGTTTATTGTAACACCCGAGCTCATAGCATGTAACACATCCAGCAAAAAGGTTTCACAATGAAGGAAGTAGCAAACTGTGACAGAGAGAGAAGTGAAGGCACTTAGCAATCCAAATACTCTTGAACTGTAAGTTGCTATTCCTTTTGAAAATATTGATTCCTTGCAAAGTCTTTGTTTTTATTTTACAATCCTCTTGAATAAAGCAAGATATGGACTAACAGAGCTTTGCTATTGTTTAATGACCCTGTGACTCTCATGGTTTCTACCCTTGAATGAAACTATTTTAGGTATTGTGTGTGTGTTTAAGTTGTGGGAAAGAAAGTGTTTACATTGGGTCAGTCCTCTCCCAACCAGAACTACACACAGCCCTGCACACACTCACACACACACACGTGCATACACATGGCATGTGTCTTTTCCTGAATCTCAGAATGTTTTCTCCATTGAGTAACTCGGGCCAACTTTGGACATATGCTGCATATTGTACGGTTTTATTATTAATTTGAATTTGCATTATTTTTTTCTTCCCAAGAGGGCACATTTCTTACTGAAACAATGCTCTTGACATGAAAAAGAGCAGTTCTCACAATACCCCCATGAGTGGGAAAGATTCCAGATCTGTCTTGTTACTCGAAAAATGTTATTACTAAACAAAATCCAAAAGATACCTTTCCCCAAGTACTGACTGATCATACTGCATGCTTCCAGTAGTGTCTCAGGCACATCTGAGGACCCAAAGAATCTTCAGCCCTAGGTTTTTACGCTTTAAGAAGCTCACAGCTACTGTTGCACAAATATCCAAGAAAAGCGCTGCAAACACACGGTTCTTAGTTTTCAGGGTATCTGTAAAACTGTCCCTTCTCTTAAAGAAACAACAACAACAAAATAAAAATCTGTTTGTCCTTCACATGAGATTTCCTTGGTTAACTCTACAAATGCTTTAACTAAACTAGTATGGTCCTGTCAGCTTCTCTTTCATTGGAAGTATACCTGGAAAATCAAAGAAAAAACTTTCCCTGAAGGCTGGTAAATGTTACACAAGCAACGTGTCACCCTTCAAAGCTCCTTCTTAAGCCTCAGGGCTCCTAGTGTCTCCCAAGGTCTGGACAAGGGTTTCTCCCAACACAAAGATTCCTCTGAGGCTTGCCTCCTGCTCCATGCTATGGTCCAGGAGAATGCCTGCACTCAGAACCCTGGGCCATGCCCTTCCTCTGGCTCCCTTCCCTGTGGCCTTCTCACCACCCTCCTCCCCCATCCCCACATTCTCTAGCTCTGAGACAGGCGCCTGGCCCTGGGCGCCTTTTCTCTGCACTCTCTCGAGGGGTCAGTCTGTCCTGAAGAGTGGTTGGTTGTCCTTGTGGCCACCTCCTTTTTCCTTTTTTAAGGACATCAGAGATCAGGAAACATAAGGCCACAGCCAGCTAGTCTGTCACAGAATCATTTCCTTGGGACAAAGAGACATCTATTAGAGGCATCATTTTGACATCAGATTTAAGCTATTTGCTCCAAAATGTGTGTGCAGACCACTGGTACCTTCACCCTCCCTCCCCCCACAGGAAACGCATTAAAAATGCAAAGGAGACACAGTGCAGATCTGAGAATACAGTATGTCATCTACAGCTAAGGAACCAGGGATAGTGGGGTGGTTTGTCCTCACAAATGCTGACAGACAGCTGCAGTTTGCAGCTGGCACTGAGCTTATGCTCGCTAAACAAAGATCTAGCTGGAGCCCGTTGAATACTTGGCTCTAAGGCAGTAATCATAATTCATAACATACATTTCTAAAAAAGAAGGGGGAAAGAATTAGGAAAAGACCCTTAGATTTCATTTGGACATTTGATGTGTTTTATCTGTTGTTCATTTTGAACTCTATCCGGCGTCCTTTACAGGGACCCTGGTCAACAGACCTGCAACCCACTGAACTCCTTACTGATTTCCAGCAAGACCTACAGATTAACTTTTATTTCTACTAAAAGAAAAAAAAAAGTGACAAGAGATTTGCCTATGCCAAACACTAACTCTTATCAGAAATATTTTATTTCTTTTCATAAATGACTTAATTGTAATCAAACTGCTAAGCTTTTTACTGTATCTGAATGTCAGATAACAACATTCTTGGGCACAATTCATGTTAGAGTCACAGAAATATGACATTAACTCTGGAATAGACCTTAGAGAACATAGAATAAATGTTCCTAGCTTTTGCGATGAAGAACATGACACTCAAATTGTTTAAGTAACTTGTCCAAGGCCACATAGTCAGAAGCTAAGTAAAGGTCAAACCCAAATTTCTTAACCAGTCATTCTGAGTTTTTATCAGCACATCCCTGTGACTTTCTAACCCCAGATTTAATTTTATTACAAAAAACTATTCCTAAATCCAAAGAATGCTCCAGAGGAGCTAGTTGTTGCTCTAAGCGCCCACTATTGTCGCACTGATTCCAGTACCAGGAATTTCACACTGGAATCTAAATGTGGTTGTTGGCATCAATTAATTCTACTTTTTCTTATATACTTAGAATTAAGGAGTTTTTAATATGGAAATATATTTAAATTTACACATGTAATTATGCATAATACTATGATAAATACATGCCCCCAAGGAGGGGGGATTACAGTAGCCTTTCTTTTGACATGTAGCAATGCTAAGTGTTCTGTTATTATCCTTTTCCCTAACTTCTGGTAACCTGAAATCTGTAATAGATTATTATTATTTGGGGTTTTGAGCCTTCCTTTCCCCTGGGGGAGAAAAGATTTTGCTGTCCAATTCCAGGACACTCCTCCAGATGGCAGAAGTCAATGACCATGCAGTGCTTCGCTGGCTATCCTCCCCATGTGTTTCAGCCTAAACTAGGAGGGAATAGAGAGAAGGCTGGGCTGAGGATGAAAAACACATTCCACCAAATTCCAGACCCTCGGAAATTCTAACTTTTGGACTCTTGAACAGGCTGAGATCTTGGTTTTCTTGAAGCTTGTTTATTCTTGACAAAATACTTCTTTCTGGTCTTGGAAAACTGTCTCTGGGTTTTAAAGGTCTCCAAAAGTTTCTTGAGACAAAGTTTCATGAAAGAGACAGAGAAGGAGACAGAGAGAAAAGGGAAGGGAAGGGACAGAATGGGAAGGGAAAGGAATGCAAGGTGGGAAGGAAGAGGGAAGGGAAGGGGAAGGAAGGGAACAAGAGACGGAAAGAAAGAAAACACACACACAGTGATGATTTAAGGCCTAAGGAACTGGAAGCGCATGGATTAAATGACCTTTAAAATACACATATGTTTAAAATGGAAGAAAAAATGCACTTACTAAAAAAGCATTTGGGATTTATTTTTAAAATACGGTGAAAACAGTAAGCAAACTCACTCAAAATCAGGCAGTGCACACACATCCTCATTTTGACTTAAAGATTCACCTCACCCCAACAGAGGCAGTCAGCAGCCTCTGTTCCAACAAGGCCACTGCACGTGGTGACAAAGACACAGGAAGCCTCAGTAGTTAAGAGCTCGCCTCACTGTTAGTCCTAATCTTTCACACTGTCAAAGCAGAACCAAATACCGGTAGGATTTGTCTCCCTTCTTGTGTTTTGTTTTGTTTTGTTTTTTTGTCCAACAGTTCAGGGAAGAAATTTCAACCTGGAAAGATATCATTAAATTAGTCGTCAGAAAGTAAGCTGAGCTGTCTGTACTCCACGGTAAAAGAGAAAAAAATTAAAAACCACCTGTGGACTTGAGTCTGAAAACACTCCTGACAACACAAACAGGTGCTGGCTTACGTCAGGACTGAGGAAACCGAGGGGAGGCGGAGCAGTGACTCATGGGTGGGCCCTCACAGAGGAAAACTGAACTTAATTGCTCCATTGTGAGGGAACAGCTGACTGAGAATGCTCTGGGTCACAGAACATTTTGAAAGTTCTTTTACCAGTTTTGTGGCCCTGTGACATAAAAGGCTGATGGAATACATGGTGAAATTGAAGATCAGGGTGCGGTGAAGCATATCTTCATGTTAAAGTCTGCAGCGTAAAGCTGTCCCCTATACTCTCATCAAGCTTGGTACACAATCAGTGGTCAATAGCTAAATGTTTGGTAACAGTATTGTTTAAATATAATTTGAAAAGTACACAAGCGTTTGTGTTAAAGGTCCTGACTTGGAATCCCACCTCAACCACTTAGAGTGATTTTGCCTCTCCGAAACCCAAATTCCTTATCAGTACTAGTAGTGAAAATGGTTTGATCTGCATCCATCAAATTACAGCCAAGAAAACTCTATGGAGATCAGTTCTTCTCAGCAACACATGGGGTTGGCAAGATTCCTAATCGACTCGACACTACCCGGTTTCACTTTTTCTTTTTTATAACAGAGATAAAAATATCTTGGTGCATTGTCGTTAAGGATTAGATACTATGATATATGAGACCACAGTGTTGTGTGTGTATACAAATAGATTACTATCTTTATCCTTATCCTTCTCATTAGCATCATCCTCGCCATCATCATTAAAATTTACCAGTTGCACTAGACTCTATAAAGTAATTTAAAGTGAGATGATATTTAGATTCTTAAAAAACTCCCTTTCCTTGACTCAATTCTGACCTTGCCTCCGTCTCACAGTGACACTATAGGGCATAGCAGAACTGCCCCATAGGGTTTTCTAGGAGCAGCTAGTAGACTCAAACTGCTGACCTTTTGGTTAACAGTCAAACACATAACCTCTATAGCACAAGGGCTCCCTTCTTTGGACGTTAAAAAATACAAAACCAGGAGGCGGAGTCAAGACGGTGGACTAACCACATGTCTCCCTACATCCCTCTGGAATCCAAGACCTGAACTGACAATCAAACAGAGCCTTCTGATCACCTAATGAGCCTCAGGACACGGCACAGAGCTGTTAACTGGGACTTCATACCACTTGGCGAAAAACCTCCTCTCTGTCGCTGACTCCCGCTCCTGGCTAGCCCCGGCTCTCACGGATGGAAGGTAAACGCACCAGTTTGACTCTTTTTTTCCTCTGTCTCAGCCGGCGGGCGGAGCTGGGTCTTGCCTGGCGGTTGGACTCAGACGCGCTGCTGGGGGGATAGGCAGGCGAAATTCCCATGTTCTGAGAGCCAGGCTCGGGACTCTGTTATGTAGCCACTTTGGGCCTGTCTTTTTATCTCTGCCACAGAAGGGTTTGTACGGAATTGCACTGTCAGTGTATAGAATGCCATGTTGGCTACAGAGATTTTAGCAGGACCTAATTCTTAGCCTGGGAGCCAGTGCCTGCAAACAGGACAGTGCTTCTCCGACAGAAAAGCACTAATTTTCCCAGAGCCAGCTACGTTGCAGGCCCTGCAACAGAAGCAGAGGAATCACTACCTCTAGGCACCTTTTGCCCCTCTATCTGCTGCCTGTGTGGAGGGCGCTATTTGGATACGGTGGCCACAGCTGGACCTAATTCTTAGCTTGGGAGCCAGAGCCTGCCCACAGGACAGTGCTTTTCTACCACAAAAGCAGTACTCTATGCAGTGTCCACTAAGGCTGGGCACTGTCAGCAGAAGCCAACAGGGCAGTAGCACTGCTGTATTCTGAACTAGTTTGTGTCATCTGGGGTGGGATACAGAGGTGCTTACTTTGCCAGTTGGAAAGAGGGACCTCTATACCTAAAAACCTGACTGACTTAGAAAGTGGTCAGATACCTTTTGCTTTACATTTTAAGATAGCCTAGAAAAACATCTGCAGTCCATCCTCACAGTATCTCTTCCAGCCTCTACTTACTCCCATGGGACCCAAAAAAAAGCAACAGACAATTGTGGCATGCAAGAAATCACACACGGCTTCAGAAGGCTCCCAAACAAAGCAACCAAGGAGTTTTCCAGATGAAGAAACTTTTATGAAAGCATCAGAAAGTGAATACAAAATGATTATATACAGAGCCCTTCTAGATCTCATACAAATTGCAGCAGAACAAAAGGAGAAATTAAATAAGCTGTTTGATCTGATGGAACACCAGTACTCTGAAATCCAACAGATCAAGAACAAAATCAAAGACACAGAAACTTCCATGCAAAGCCAAGAAGACAGAATGGAACAAATGGAGAAAAGAATTTCTGACTTGGAAGACAGAGCTACTGATGCCAGCGTCTATGAGCAGAAATCAGAAAAAAGAAACAAGAAAAATGAAGATGCATTAAGAAGCATGTGGGACTCTATTAAGAGGAACAACCTTCGATTAACTGGAGTCCCTGAACAGGGTGAGACATCTGAGAACACAGAGAGTATCGTTGCTGAGCTGCTGACAGAAAACTTCCCAGAAATCATGAAGGAAGAGAATAGAGACATCTCAGATGCATATCATACACCACCCAATATAGATCTCAAAAGAAAGTCTCCAAGGTATATTATAATCAAGCTTAACAAAATGAAACATAAGCAGCAACTCTTAAAGGCAGCGAGACTGAAAGCAAAGCTAACATTTAGAGGGAAACCCTGTAGGCTCTCGTCAAATTTCTCAGCAGAAACCATGCTGGCACGGAGACAGTGGCATGACACATTCAAAGCCTTGAAGGAGAAGAACTTCCAACCAAGAATTAGATATCCTGCAAAACTATCTTTCAAATACAAAAATGAAATTAAGACATTCCCAGATAAACAGAAACTCAGAGACTTTGTAAAAACCAAACCCAAACTACAAGAAATACTGAAAGAAGTTCTTGGCTCTGGCTTAGAAGAATGAAACCACTAACTTTATATCTTAGAATGACACACTACTCAATACTCTTTTAGGGAAGGCTCCAAAGTCAATTACAGCTTTGATACGGAAAGAAGCAATTCAGTGATCATCATGAAAACTATGGTGCCATCATATTAAAAAGAGGGATGTACTACAGTTGGGATGTATTTCCAGATGGAGAGGAAGATGACAAGACTGGTAGTAATTAAAATTGAGTTTATATATACTTTATTAAGGGGGTTCATAGGGGCACCGGTAAAGCACAACAAAGATGTATCACACCATTTCAAGAAATGTAACACACGAGTCTCAACAACTACAAAACCAGCTCTGAAAAAGGTGAAAAATCAACTCACAAAAAAGAATGTCCCAGAACAGACTAATAAGAACAACAGAGAAAACATCAACACAAAAATAAACATATCACAATGGCAGCACTGAACACATACCTAGCAATGATTACATTGAATATGAATGGACTGAATGCTCCAGTAAAGAGACATTGAATGACATCTTGGATCCAAAGGCAGAACCCATCCATATGTTGCCTGCAAGAAACTCACTTGAGACCTAAAGATAGGAACAAACTGAAAATTAAACAATGGAAGAATATATATCAGGCTAACAATGAACAAAGAAGAGTAGGTGTGGGAATTCTAATCTCAGAAAAAAATCAATTTTAATGTAAAATCCACCATTGTGGACAAAGATGGACAGTATTTATTGCTGAAAGGTTCAGAACACAAGGTAGACTTAACCATATTAAATATTTATGCACCTAATATCAGAGCACCTAAATACGTCAAAGAAACACTGACTATACTCGAAAAGGGGTTAGATGATTCCACAATAATAGTGGGAGACTTCAACACTCCTCTCTCAATACTGGACAATCATCTAGAAAAAAGCTCAGTAAAGATACAGAAGACCTCACTGCCACAATTAACCAACTGAACCTCATTGATATATACATAATTTTCCACCCATCAGCAGACAACCACACCTTCTTCTTCAGTGCACATGGAACACTCTCCAGAATGGACCATGTATTAGGACATAATGCAATTCTCAACAAAATTCATACCATTGAATTACGGCAAAGCATCTTCTCAGATCATAAAGCCATAAAAGTTGAAATCAATAGCAGAAAAAAGATAGAAAGTGGAACTCTTGGAAACTGAACAATATCTTGCTCAAAAAGACATGGGTTATAGAAGAAATCAAGGATGAAACAAAGAAATTCATGGATTCCAATGAGAACAAAAACACTTCCTACCAGAACCTATGGGATACAGCCAAAGCAGTGCTCAGAGGTCTGTTTATCTCCATAAATGCACACATCTGGAAGGAAGACAGAAATCAAATCAAGGAACTAACTCTACAGCTTGAACAAGTAGAGTGAGAACAACAGAGGAACCCTTCAGGCACCAGAAGAAACCAGATCATAAAGATTAGAGCACAGCTAAATGAATTAGAAGAAAGAAAAACAATTGAAAAAACTGAAAAGACCAAAAGCTGTTTTTTTGAAAAAATCAACAAAATTGACAAACCACTGGCTAAACTGACTAACGAAAAGCAGGAAAGCAAACAAATAATCCAAATTAGAAACGAGAGGGGAGTTGTCACCAAAGATGCAACAGAAATCAAAAATATCGTAACAGAATACTATGAAAGAGTGTGTTCTAACAAATTTGAAAACCTAGAGGAAACGGACAAATTCCTTGACTCATACCACCTACCCAAATTATCACAACGTGAGGCAGAACAACTTAATAAACCCATCACAAAGGAAGATATTGAAATTGTCATAAAAATACTGCCAACCATAAGAAGCATGGGCCCAGATGGCTTCGCTGCAGAATTCTACCAAGCATTTAGGGAAGAGTTATCTCCAATACTACTGAGACTATTTCACAGTATAGAAAGGAATGGAGTACTCCCAAACTCCTTCTGTGAAGCCAGCATAACCCTGATACCAAAGCCAGCGAAAGACCCAACAAAGAAGGTGAACTACAGACCGATATCACTCATGAATCTAGATGCAAAAATCTTCAACAAAATTCTTGCCAATAGAACACAACAACATATCAAAAAAATAATCCATCCTGACATAGTTGGATTCACACCAGGGATGCAAGGCTGGTTCAACATCAGAAAAACAATTAATGTGATTAACCACATAAATAACACAAAGACAAGAATCACCTGATTTTGTCCATTGATGTAGAAAAGACATTTGATAAAGTCCAACACCCATTCATGCTAAAAAACTCTTAGCAAAGAGGCATAGATGGCAAATTTCTCAATGTAGTAAGGGTCATTTATACAAAGCCAATTGCCCATGTCACCCTGAATGGAGATAGACTGAAAGACTTTCTCTTGAGAACAGGAACTAGACAAGGATGCCCCCTCTCACCTCTCCTATTCAACATTGTACTAGAATTTCTAGCCGGAGCAATTAGACAAGACCAAGAAATAAAGGGCATCTGCATTGGCAAAGAAGAACTTAAAATCTCCCTGTTTGTGGATGATATGATTGCATATGCAGAGAATCCCAAAGAATCTATAAGTAAACTACTCAAACAGATAGAACAGTTGAGCCAAGTCTCAGGATATAAGATAAACATAAGTAAATCAGTAGGGTTCCTTTGTATCAACAATGAGACTGTTAATGAAAAAATCATGAAATCAATACCATTTACTGTAGCCCCTAAGAAGATAAAGCACCAAGGAATTAATCTATCCAGAGAAATAACAGACCTTGACAAAGAGAACTACAAGCCCTTACTACAAGAAACTAAGAGAGAATTAGACAAATGGAAAAACCTACCCTGCTCACGGATAGAAAGACTTAACATTGTGAAAATGTCTATTTTACCCAAAGCAATCTACTTATATAATGCAATCCCAATACAAGTTCCAGCATCATTTTTTAATGAGATGGAGAAACAAATCACCAATTTTCTTTGGAAAGGGAAGAAGCCCTGGATAAGTAAGGTACTAATAAAGAAGAAGAACACACTGGGAGGCCTCTCCTTACCCGACCTTAGAACATACTACACTGCCACAGTGGTCAAAACAGCCTGGTACTGGTACAAGAACAGACAGATGGATCAATGGAACAGAACTGAGACCCCAGAGATGACACCATCTGCCTATGAACAGTTGATATTTGACAAGGGCCCTAAGACATTAAACTGGGGTAAAAACAGTCTCTTCAACAAATGGTGCCGGCAAAATTGGATATCCATCTGCAAGAAACTGAAACAAGATTTATATCTTACGCCTTATGCAAAAACCAACTCCAACTGGATAAAAGACCTAAATATCAAACCTAAAATGATAAAGCTCATCCAAGAAAAGGTAGGAACAACAATGGAAGTTTTAATACACAATGAGGACAGACTCCAAAATCTGTCAAGAAAACCACAATCAACAGAAGAGAGAATAAATAAATAGGAACTATTAAGAATCAAACACTTTTGCTCATCCAAAGACTTTATTAATAGAATTAAAAGAACACCTACAGAATGGGAAAAAGTATTTGGCAACTATGTCAGACAGATTCCTGATCTCCATAATCTATAAGATACTACAAAATATCAATAAGAAGAAGATAAATCATCCAATTAAGCAATGGGCAAAGGAGATGGACAGACATTTCACTAAAGAGTAGATCCAGGCATCTATAGGATATCATCTTGCTGATCTCTGGCTGGAGGAAGGAGAGTGGGTGAAGAGGAGGGGAAAGGAGACTATTGGAAGCATGAGACATGTATGGAGCAGAGAGTAATAGTGTGCTGTCACCGGACAGGGAGAGCAGTGGAAGCTGCATATAGGTGGGCATGCAAACTCATATGGGAATGTACATTTTCACTTGATTATTTTAAAAAAAAAAAAAAAAAAAAAAAACCATTGCCATGAAGTCAATTCTGACTCATAACAACTCTATAAGGCAGAGTAGAACTGCCTCACAACGTCTTCAAGGAGCTCCTGGTGGATTCAAACTGTTGATCCTTTGGTTAGCAGCCATAGCACTTAATAACTATATCAACAGAGTTTCCCTTTGGACATTAGGAGGCAATAATCAGAAGTCACAGTTCTAAGTCTCCAAACAGAAAAAGGATATGGATAATTAAAGAAATTTGAAATAAGTATATTAACATTAAAACTTACACTATCATTAATGGTAAATAAAGAGCTAGGCCCATAGTACATAGCCAGGTCCTAGGAATTGATGTGGAGACACAGCACATTTCCTTACACTTATAATATACTTCATACCAAAATCTTCAACTGTATGAACATTTACTAATTGTGGCTTTGATAACAATAAAGTCACTGGCCATATAAATTCACCCAGAGGAATGCGTGGTGTGGGTTACTACAACCACAACTGCTAATAATCATTCTAACTTAAAGAATAACAAACATCAAAGTCTTTTATTTCATACTTTAAGATTTACATCCTATGTCTGGCCAACACAAATGGCAGCAGGTCTGCTTTGATAAATATGGCAGCAAAGTAACCATAAGTAGCCACAACTGTTATCAGAGGCACATTCCTGCAGCCTTAGGGCACACAAATGTGTTCTTTAACAATCACAGCTAAAATATCTTTTACTTATTAAAAAACAGTTATTAAGTCCTTTCACATTGATCAATCATAGATAGAATTTTGGTGCTGGGAGATTCTACAGGTCTATATAGAGCTCTATCTTGAGTGTGATGAGTAAGGGAATTGGCTAGTAGATTGAAGACCTCTGGCTTTGCTGCTGCAAGTCCTCAGGCCATATTCATCACTTTCAAGTTAGATTAGCTTTGACAGGTAGAGTAAAAGAAGTCTCCTTAGAATAAGTGCCTCCTTCATAAGTAAGCTTCCATACCCCCTCAATGGAGATCACTAGCCTCTAATTATACTCTAGAAACATTGTCCATCTTGCTCATATTATGCATTACTGTGCCCCAGAGCCTTTGCACAAGCTACTTCTCTTAAACATTCTCTCCTTAGATATTCACATAGCTGCTTTCCTTGGGGTCTTTCCCTCAAATGTCACCTTCTCATAGGCTTGCTCTCTAAAGTCATAACTCTTTGACATCCAGATGCTCTCTGTCTTCCTTGATAGTTTTTAATATATTTATACCATAATATTTTTATAAATATTATTTACTATTTATACCACTGCTGTGTTAATCCACATATTAATTATTTTTTAACTTTTCTTCCCCCTCCCACTAGAATGCTAGCACCATAAGAGGAAGATTTTTGCCTCCACTGTATTTTGATTGATTGATTTTTTAACAATTCTGGTCTCATCTCTAGTTTGGAAGAGTAGAGAGTACATGTTAAGTGCTCAGTGTATGTTTGTATAATGAATGAAAGAATATCCTCAATTTCTTTTTCTGAAAAAAACAAAAGTTCCTTGTTTTCAATATTTTTAACACTTAGGGATAAGCTTCCTGCTGTAAGAAAGTAAACCTTAAACAAATGTTTCATGAATAAGAAAGATGATAATTGGCAATTATCACCGAAGGACAGTCTGAGTTTATAACCACACCAGGTTTAAGAAGAGAAACATATCCTGGCTCTCGGGCCCTCTTCTGCAAATCTGGGACATCTAGACAGAGTGTTCTTTCTTTATTTAACTATTTACAGATAAGACTGCAAAATTATGTTGCTCTTCTTGTTATGTTACTTACATAAAAAAAATTCATACAGAAAACAACACTAAATAAATTCTCAAGATATTTACATATTGAAGCATATATTAAAATTATTCTTGCAGTTGTCTTTTGGGAAGCAAGTGAATGGTAGTGAAATGGGAGATAAAGAAGAAAAAAATTAAAAGATATGAACCTTTTATGGCAAATAAAGATGAAGATGGCAAAGACAATATGGATCATTAACTCACGTGTCTGCCTCAACTAAGGAGAGATAGAGACAGACGAGAGATTTCTGGTGAGGCTCTTCTAGCCCAGTATGTAGCTGAGGCCACAGACCCCTCACACAAGCAATGTCAAATAAAAATATGAAGTAAACCATGTGTACAATTTTAAATATTCTAGTAACTATTTTGAAAAGTTAAAAAAGAAACAGCTGACATTAATTTAAATAACATAGTTTACTTAATCCAATTTATCTAAAATATTGTCATTTCTCACGAAATCAATATAAGAATGTACTAACAAGATAGTTTATGTTCTTTGTCTTACACAACCTTTGAAATCTGTAGTGTATGTCAATGGCACAGCACATGCCAATTAGGATTAGCCATACTTCAAGGACAGAATTATCACATGTTGGTGCAAATAGTTAAGCACTGAACTAATAACCTAAAGGATGGTGATTCAAACTCATCAAGAGGCATTTCTGAAACAAGACCTGGCAATCTGCTGTCAAAGTTTATAGCCAGGAAAACCTGATGGAACACTTCTACTTTGTAACACATGGGTTTCCACAAATCAGAATCGACTCAACAGCAATAAAACTGACTCAACAGCAATATAAAAAAAAAAAACCCAAGAAAACCAGTCACATACAGTCCCTGGTAGTGTACATACATAATGCATGCATTGGCTAATCAAAAGACTGGAGGTTCAAGTCCATTCAAAGTGCCTTACAAGAAAGGCCAAAAGATCCATTTCCAACAACAACAAAAAATCAGTTATTGAAAGCTCTGTGGAGCATAGTTGTACTCTGACATACATGAGGTCACCATGAATCAGAATCTACTGAATGATTAACCGGGTATAGTCACATGTGGCTAGTGACACTCGAATTAGTGTAGTTGTAAAGCACGACTCTGAGAGTCATGGCTGAACAAACATGTGCACTTGTCAACATGAAGAACTAACCTCTCAGAGCCCATGGGTAAGGCATTGCTTCAGCTGGTATAGTGGCCTGGCCCAGAAATGGACTCCCTGCAGCTGGGGGTGAGGGTGCTTCCGAATCCAAACAGCCAGTTTGCAACCACAAAACCAGGCGTCATGACTGAATTCAGGGCAAACAAAAACTAGATTGCATTTCCAGTTCTTTCTCCATATGGCTTTATGTAAATGTCTGAGTAGGGCAATTTATACAGGGAATTAAGAGCGATTCATTAAAAAAGGAAAAGCCTTACGAGTCGGATCCGACTCGACGGCACTTGGCTTTGGCTTACGACTTCAATTGTATCTGAAGTTGGTAGAGCAGATCTTACAAACTACACTTCATTCTTTTACTTAAAACGTAATTAGGCTTTTGACTTCTAGTATGTGCCCATTTTCAAGTGCTAGTTGTATTCCCATAACTATCTTTATACTCAAACCTTAAATATATCTGAGAGGAGTGGATAGGGTTACCATAGATTCTCAGAATTGCTGGGTGTTTGAAACCTATCATCTGCTTTCTGTTTATGAGATTTAAAATGACAGTACTTACCTGTCTCTCCTATTAAAAAATATTATATTTTTGAAAACTTGTGACAAATCAGAAATTTAGATTCCCATATAGGATCAGTTTCAAAATATTTCATTTATTATAGGAAAGACTGGATAAGTAATCTCTGGTCCACAATGAATCCCCTGAATCATGATTTGGTTTCGGGGAGAGAAGCTGGAGACACACTCAGATGCTGTGTATACTTGATAACAGAAGAAATTGGTTTTGGTCAGTTTAAGATTTTGGTTTTATTGTCATTGCATAATCTCTACCTGACTTGACTGTACAATGATTTGAATAGGTGAATTGATTTCACTTATGAGTATTTCCCATGATGAAGCTCAATTTTCATTGCCGAAGCCAAAGATGATCCCTACTCAGAAGTGCACACATCTCCCAATTTTTATATCACACCCACATACACAAGTAAATACACACATACCCTTACAAAGGAACCTATGGCAGTTTATATCCCTGGTGAACTATAAAGTGTCATATCCCAATGATTTAATAATAAAGCAAATACTTCACAATGGCATTGCAACCAGTTTTTTTTCTTTTCTTTTTTTATTATGACTGAGTGAAAATGTACATTCCCACATAAATTTACATGCTCAGTTTGACAGTTAAGTACTACAATATCTATTTCTAAAAATGTATATGAAACCCTGGAACCAGTTCCTCAAACCAAAGTCATATTCACCTTATACCCACAAATAATTTTCACCTGAAGTTTTCCAATTCAGCTTTATTTTATCCATAAAGTGATTTTGTTCTTACTGCAAATAATTACCAGAAATCATTTAAATATGTTCATCTTTAAAACTCTTTAGGGGAAAGAAAAAATAAAAACTAATTCTCATTCCCCTTGAAATGTTTTGTGTGTATACTAGTACTTAAAATATAAATTATATAGCAATTGACACTGTGAAGCAATACATAATCAAACAAGATACCAGGAGGCAGACTGTAAACTTCCTGTGATCATGTTGCTGCAGCTTTAAGGAAACAAAGGTCTAACAAACATGAACTTGGACCACAGGGAACATATTCAAATCATCCTTAAAAAAATAGGTATTTACAACAAAATAGTACTATAATGGCAAAGATAGATGAACTAAGCTGAGATCTGTGCAATATAAAAAAGGAAACAATGATTATATTGCACAAATAATTTTGCTGTAATATGACAGCCTAATGACTTAAGTGCCCAATATCGTCATTATGGTTCTGAACCCCATGTCATTAGCTATAAAGATTCAATAAAACTACTGTATAATTCATATTTTTGCATGAAATTCTTGTTCTTTTAAAATAGTTGCATCTGTAAGATCACTGAGCCTAAATGGGAAAAGTTAATAACTTGAATTATGTATTATGTCTATGTTGCAATCTGAAGGCGTTCTCAGGAAAGAGTCTAATCAATGAGATGATGTGGTTAAACAATTGTTTTTAACACCTCGGTATATCTTTGGAGTTTTGAAGCTAGTAAGAAATGCCCACCGTGGTATAGTGACACATTAATTTATTGTCTATATAGTCCCTTAAAGATTCTATAACTTAAAGTCAACTATTGCTATTTGCCTGACCAATGGAGTTTGATTTTCTGGAAAGAGCAAATAATTGAAGTTCTAACAAGAATTTAAAGCATTCACCTTAATATTTGCCATGCATATCGCTATCAGTTTAACAT
Source organism: Heterohyrax brucei (assembly GCA_028571685.1). Classification (NCBI taxonomy): domain Eukaryota; kingdom Metazoa; phylum Chordata; class Mammalia; order Hyracoidea; family Procaviidae; genus Heterohyrax; species Heterohyrax brucei. The sequence continues at coordinate 44,729,724 of CM053146.1, read as the reverse complement.
ATTTTCTCAGGCAAGGTAAGAAAAAGGTATATGCATTGTAAAGACTACACAGAGTAGTAATCAAACAAGACACTGAAAAAATTAAAATAACCATGGAATAATTGAACAGTATAGCCAGGCATTATCTCAAGATTTTAGGTTATTTTCCTAAGATATCTCAGTCTCTGTGTTTCTTGGAAATCTTCCCCTTGTTATATTACAACAGAGAGAGAAATGGTACTTAAGAAGGTAACCAACTCACTGCTGTCGAGTCGATTCTGACGCATAATAATGCTATAGGTCAGAATAGAACTGCTTCATAGTTTCCAAGGAGTGCCAGGCAGACTTGAACTGCTGACAGTTTGGTTAGCAGCAGACATAGCACTTAACCCACTAAGCCATCATGGTTTCCAAGAAGGTAACAAGTGTAGGTATTTTCAGGCCATTGAGCCACGTATCACTAAGCTATTGTTCTAAAACATGTTGAGAAACATGAGAAAGTAAAGAACTGATTATCTTTGGTTTTTTTCATTTAATACCTGAAAGGGAGCAGCTGTGCTCAATTCTTAGAATAAAAAGGAACATTAAATCAATTTTACTCATTTTTGTGTTTGTAACAAACATACGATGAGAAGTACATTTTGCCATTACTAAATGAGGAGATGTGATGATAATTGTTAACTAGTGTTGTTTCATCTACCTGCTAAACTGGTCCTCCTTGCTCAAAATATGGTCTTACAGGGTGGCATCAACCATCTGGCATCACAGAATGAGACTTCTACAAAGAAACTTCTTGGATATCTAAAAATGAAGTCAGGATGGATAAGTACCTTAAGGGTGTCTGAACAGATGCAAATAACTTACATTTGCAAATGTGTGCACAAAGGAGAGTGAGAAATTATGAAGAAAATGGCATCTTTTAATTACCTGCTTCATGCTAGAACATACCTGATTTCTGCCTATAGGACTAGGAGTCAGCAACTGGAAGAACTACACCGGAAGACCAAGCCCAACATGTAACATACAATCCTTTTCCACTAATACTTAGAACAATATATGAATGCCTGCACAGATACATGTATGCTGGATTTATACAATAAATTCTTTTTTCCTCATAAGCAAAAATTGAAAAAAAATTCAACCCAAGCTGTCTTTTCCATGAGCCTTGGGAAATTGCAGTGTTGAGAAAAAATTGGCTTGATTTTCACAAATTTAAGAAAAAAAAAATGGATATGGAGAGAAAAAGATTGTGCCCAAAAAAGCCAATTGTTTCCAAACCACTTTACATTGTTTGGCCCAGATAATCTGTCCTCCTATATGGAAGATGGGAACCATGACAGTCTGAAAATACAACAGGCAATCCAAATAAAAATACTAATCTAACCTCACCATTCTAGAGATATTTGCTAATCATTCCCCTCCCCAACCCCCAGTGTGAAAAAAGAAAACTACAGAGAAAGCAACAACAAAAAAAACCATTCTGGAATGACAGGGGAGAAAAAGGAACAAGTCAGTTTCTATCCATATTAAGTCATCACTGTTCAAAGAACTGGTCTGCTGACTGGTAAACGTTGAGGTATCTGGTAAATGGGGCCTGAAAGAGACATAATGGAGTATCTAAGCCATGTAAGGGATTTTCTGTCACCTCTTTGGAAGGAACTGAGAGAGGATATGAATGTGGATTTGTGAAAAACTTCATAACTAAGCACAAATGGGGGTACTGAAGCTAATTAAAAATGCCACTGCTGCTAATAGAACAAAAGGTGGCCTTTGGTTAATTTTTATGAGCTGAGATATCAAAAAGTGACAATGCAAAGAAAAACATTTATACTTTTTCTAACTTGATTAGCATCTAAAAGGAAATTACATTTTCAAACATTCTATGCTTTTTTATATGTAACATATCAGCATTTGGATTTTTAAAGCAGAAAGCACATAAAGCCTTAGCTATTTGCTAAAATAAATGTAAATGGACTTTTAAAATGCTGAGTTATTTGTATCCTAAAAAAAGTAGGTATCAATGCAATGAAGACCTCCAGCAACTAGACTATTTATAAATGTAATACTATATCCATAGTATTTAAAGGGAATGATTATACAGCACTCTGTAATTCAAGTACTGTAGAATTTTTAATAGCAAGACTACTTGGTTGTGATTTAGTAGCTTTAGTAAGTGCTGTAGAACTTAGGTTGAACCTTGGTATTGAGAGATAGCTAGAGAAATAATTTAAAACAGGGATCAGTGCCCAGCTGTCCCTCTCTTTCTCCTCTCGTCTTTCCTGTTTCTTTGCCCCTACCCATGTTCATCCTTGTAGCGGGTAAGTGCTATGTCTGCTAACCAAAAGTTCGGCAGTTCGAATCTACCAGGCACTCCTTGGAAATTCTTTGGGGCAGTTCTACTCTGTCCTATAGTGTTGTTATGTGTCAGAATTGACTTAATAGCGATGGTTTAGTTTCTTGTAGTAAGGGCTTGTAGTTCTCTTTGTAAAGGTCTGTTGTTTCTCTGGTTAGATTAATTCCTAGGTACTTTATCTTCTTAGGGGCTATCACAAATGGTATAGATTTGATAATTTCCTCCTTAACAGTCTCGTTGTTGGTATAATAGTGATGGTTTATATTCATCTTATGGAAACTCTTCTGGTATACTGGAAAAGTGCTAAGGTTGGTAACCAAAAAGTCAGCAGTTCAAATTCACCACATACTCCTTGGAAATGTTATGGGGAAGTTCAATTCTGCCCTATATGGTTGCTATGAGTCGAAACCTACTAGACAGTAATGTCTTCTGTTGTTCATGTTCACCTTGGGTCCTTTGGTTAGCGCTCTTTAAAATGTGCAACTTGGTATTGCACTTGCTTAGTGTTCACCAGCTAACCCAAATGTCCATGGTTCAAAACCACGGGCCACTCCATGGGAGAAAGATGTGGTGGTCTGCTTTCATAAACAGTGGTGGGATCTCTACGGGGCAGTTCTACTCTTTCCTACAGGGTAGACTATGAGTTAGAATTAACTCCAAGAACATTAAAATGTATAAAGTAATGTTTATGGAGAGCTGTAACAACAACAATTAAAAATAAAAACGTAAAAAAAAAAAAAAGAGAAGACAAAAACTATTGCCATCAAGTTGATTCTAACTCACAGAGGCTGTGGAGAGACTGGAATTCTCCTACACTGCTGGTGGGAATGCAAAGCAGTGCAACCTCTTTGGAGAGCAATTTGGTGCTTCCTTAAAAAGCTAGAAAGGAAAATACCATATAATCCAGCAATCCCACTCCTCACAATATAGCCTACAGAAATAAAGGCTGTCACATGAACAGATACATGAACATGAACGTTTATTGCAGCACTGTCCACAATAGCAAAAAGATGGAATCAACCTAGGTACCCAGCAACAGGTGAATGGATAAACAAACTATGGTACACATACACAGCAGAATACTATGCAATGATAAAGAACAAGAATGATTTTAGGAAACATCTCATTACCTGATTTCAACTAGAAGACACTCTGCTGAGTGAAATCGGTCAGCTGCAAAAGGACAAGCATTTTACGGGACCCCTGCTATAAGGACTTAAAAATGGTCTTAAGTACAGAAGAAAAGACTCTTTGATGGCTACAAGGGTAGGGAAGGAGGGAGAGGGTTGTTCATAGATTAAACAGTCGATAAGAATTTGGTTAGCTTAAGGGAGTGACAGCACATAGAAGAGGGCAGATTAGCATAACTGGACTACATCATAAACTGAAAGGTTGTCTAAACACAACATTTCAAAGGATAGAGTTGCAGGAACAGGGGCCTGGGGACCATGTTTTCAGGGGACATCAAGGTCAATTGGCATAACTAGTCTTTTGATAAGAGAGTCTTCTGAAATCTGTAGTAGTGAGTAGCATCTGGACTCTTAAAAGCTAGCAAGCTGCCATCTGAGGGACACCAAATGATCCCAATTCATCTGGAACAGATGATGACCAAGAACCTAAAAGACACAAGCAAAACGAGCACTGGAGACAGAAAGAAGTGTGCAGAACTCTACTAAAAGACCAGAAGTGATGGCCCAAGAGCATGGAGGGTCCCCTGGGAGCATGGCCCCTAGACTTGCTGCTGGCCCTGACCTGAAACCAGTACTGAGATCAACTCTTCAGACAATAGACTCGACGTGGGGACACAGTGTGAGCAGGTTGTGTATGTACTATATGGTTTTATTCATTTAAAGGAGGCTGTCCTACTGGTTTCTTTCTAGATGGGAGAGGAGAAGGTGGGGAGGAGGATACAGGTGTTCCTTAAAAGGATACCAGAAGTAAATAGTGAAAAGGAGGAGTGTGCTGTCACAGGGTGAGGAGAGCAGATGGAGTTGCAGATAGACAGGCATGCAAAACTGATTTGGATTGTATACTTTCACTTAATCACAATTAAAAAAAATAAAGGATCCCAAAAACAAACACAAGGATTTAGATAAAATGATTATGTACAATATAGGTGAAAATTAAGAACTCAGAGTAGCATTTACATATACGGAAGTGGTTATACGTACTTACAAGGTCCCTCGGTGTTGCAATGGTTAATGAGCTTAGCTGTTAAACAAGTTGGAATTTCTAGTCCACTCAGGGAGGCCTCGGAAGAAAAGTTCTGGAGACAAGGCTTCAAACTGGTTCATCCTAGTTCTACCCCGAGAATTTGCATTTCCATGCCAGATATACTGAGTAAGAATTTACATTTTAACAAGACGATATCTACTTGTTTAATGTCTGTGCAGAAGAAGACATCCCAAAGAGGATTTCTATTTACAGGTAATTTCAGAAGCCGAACTTACTGAAATCTTCCAATTTGCAAATGATTGAATTTTCATCTATAGACAAGGATGCTTTAGGTCATGCTTAAGACAACAGGCTCTTAAAAATAGTTAACATGCTTTTTTTAAAATTTTTAGACACAGTTTCAGTGTTTTCCTGATGATTATACTGATGTTCTGACATTTATAGATAAGAGTCCACTGTTTCAGTTTATTTTCTTTTGATGATGAAAATATAAACAGTTTACTTTCACAGTAGCCAAACTATGGTCATCCAGCCCTTATAATTATTCTTGAATGATTATCCTAAGTGAAGAAATAATACATATCCATGCCCCTTGAGGCTAGCTCTGAGTTGAGGGAAATGAAGACCCCGCCTCAGAGCCTCACTGCTCCATAGGTATGTGCCCAAAGTAAAATGTAGTTCTATGTTACAGATCAAATGTGACAAAATATTCAAGGATTTTCATTTAAAGGTAGATTTGAGTCTTCTAGTTTGAGTAAATGAAGTGTGTGGAAAGTTAACTACTATTAAGTAACCTTTTAATTCAAATTAAAGAATTTGCTTCTTCTATCAGGAAAGGCCTCTCTCCTCAGTGATATGAGGTGTGTTCTCTACGTGCTGTGTGTGGCTGAAGCACCAACAGGAAGTTGCCAGCCTTCCTGCCCCAGCAGTACAGAGAACCTTTGTCCCTGAACTGTGGCATAGGCAGGGAAGCAGCTGAGCCCATCCATACTTGGCACAGTGGTGAAGTGTTGCGGTTGCTAACACCAAGGTCAGCAGGTGCATCCTGTAAACTCTATGGGGCAGTTCTACTTTGTCCTATAGGGCCTCTATGAGTCAGAATCTACTCAATGGCAGTGGGCTCTACTCTGAATGCTGCATATGAGTCTCCCTTCAAATGGTAAGATTTTAGCTTTTGCCTCATTCTCCATTTTATTCTTGTCAAAGGGAGGAGAAATCACACATGCATATTAAGTTAAAAAGAATCAAATTTGGGGTGAAATCTTTCCAGTAAACTTTATCACCTCTTGGATATAATCCAACCAAAGGGAAGTGGAGAGGGGGCAGATATGAAAAACAATACTAGCCCTGATGCAATTACAGTCTCAATCAAGAAATCAAAATTCATCATTCATATCTGATGTCTGCATAGTATAAAGTAGATTCGAGAACTTAACAATATTCAAAACATTTATATTCTAGCCCTTTGAAAACAATTTGCTTTCACTCTCTGGGCATCTGCCTTTACAGACATGTAACACTCATGATTTTATGTATGAAGAGGATAAAAGGAAAGGAATAGAACTTGGAGTAAAATATGTGAACTCTACAAGTAGTCACATGCCCAGGGTTAGTGATGTTTGGGGGGAAAAGTTGTGAGCAGACCTGAGGATTTCTAATTTGAGCAAAGAGTGAAACACTCATAAACACAATACAGTAGGTACTTTATAAAATGCATTTTCTATAGTAAGGTTGTCCATTTTCCCTATAATAATGCCATCTCTTCATAATTTTTCTGATTTTTGACACCAACATATTTATACAGAAAATCTATAGGACAAAGAATGGGGCAAAACAATAAAAGAAAACAATGACAAATTTATTACTTAGTGCTAACTATGGTTGGTGTTGCCATTTTGGTATATTTTTCTTTTATATCATACATTAGTTTACTTATATAACAGATACTTAATAAGCCTGTACTTTGTACCAGGGATACTGAACAAGCAGACAAGATTCTTCCTTTTATATTCTTTATTAAACTTTCTGTCCTCTTTTCTCTTTTGTCTCTCTTGCTTTACATTATACTATGAATATTTATTTTTTCCTTGAAAACAAATTTTCATTGCTGCATGGTATGTCATGATATAGACATGTGAGGTCTGACAAGTCTGCGAACTTAATTGTTTTAAATGCTGTACACTTCAGTGCTGAATATCACTGTGGTCACCTTTGGAGTGTATCCCTTGAGAAGCTATGCACTGATGCCAGGGCCTAGCCCACACCTTCAAAGAAATTTTGAAACTCTCTCTAGAATGGCCATTGAGCAAGGTGGCATGATGGCAAGTTTGTGAACTTAATTGTATAGTTGTCTGTGAGGGATTTTAAGCCAGTAAACAACTGTATTGGAACATTCTCCCTACTCACCTGATCTGTTCCCCAATGACTTTTTTTTTTTTTTTTAAAGGAAATGTTGAAAGGAAGACCTCATGATGACATTCAGGACATGAAGTGTAGTATGACAACAGCTATAATGGTCATTCCAGAAAAAGAATTCCAAAATTGCTTTGATGGGTGGACTAAGCACCGGTGTTGGTACATAGCTTCCCACAGGGAGAACTTCAAAGGAGACCATAGTGATATTCAGCAATGAAGTATGTACCACTTTTTCTAGGATAAGTTTGTGAACTTAAATGTCGGGACTCATATGTATAATGGGGATAACACTGAACTTACTATGTAGAGTTATTAGGAGTCTGAGAAAAGTTAATGCATGTTAAAATCTTTGGCTAGAATCTGTCACGTTAACTTTCAATTCACCTTAGCCATTGGATCTATTCTAACACTAAGCATATATATTAAGCTGGATGATTAGATATATGAAAGGTGTAATTTGTTACTTAAATGTTTTCCTTTTGTTTTTAAATGGTGGATCTGAATTCTACAATTTCCTCCATCCCTATAATTAGAGATATTACAGAACAAGATGTGGAAACAAGGTAAATTAAAAAAAAAAAATTCTTTTCCTGCTTTTAACCATACGCAGCATTTAGACATTTTAATTATATGCAGGCAACTTGATTCATTGACCTGGATTGGAAGCTGCCTTAAAACAAATCTTTGCACCATGAGATCTTCCTCTATAGTTACCCAAAGCATCCTAATTCCTGTATACACTCTGAACTCTGAGACAGTGTTCAATTCAACTTAGCAGCAATATTAAGGTAAAAAATAATCTATTAAAAGCTGTATTACTCTAATGTTTTTCACCTAGAATTGTAGATTGCAAGCAACTGTTTGAGATGCATCAACTGGTCTCACTCTACTTGCAGCAAAGGAGAATGAAGAAATCTACAGGCACAAGGAAAATATTAGCCCAAGAGATAAAAGGGCCACATCAACAAGATTCCATCAGCCTGATACCAGAAGAACTAAATGATACCTGGTTACCACAATGACCACTCTAACAGGGAATACACAGACAGTCCCTGATGCAGCAGGAGAAAAGTAGAGGACAGAACTGAAATTCATGTAAAAAAGACCACACTGAATGGTGTTTGGCAGAGACTGCAGGAATCCCCAAAGCCGTGGTCCCTGAGGGTTCTGTTAACCCAGAACTGAAACCATTCCCAAAGCCCATTCTTCAGACAAACATTAGACTGGACAATAAAACATGAAACAACAACTCATGGAGAGTGTGTTTCTTGGTTCAAGTAGATAAATAAAACCACAAAACAGCTCTTATCTAGAGGCAGGATGAAATGGCAGGAATGGACAGGGTGGAAAGAGGCAATCTGGTGTCACATATAATAGGGATTGCACCTAGTGCCACATAACATGTCTAAATTTTTGTATGAGAATTTAACTTGAGTGGTAAACTTTCACCTAAAGCACAATAAAGTAGAAAAGGAGGAGGGGGCTATCTTCTTCTTGGCTAACCCAGGCCACTAGCCATCTTAAAAGCCATTGACTTTTTACATAGAAATACGCAATTATGCCTCTAAACATTGAAATCATGGGAGCAGGATCCCTTTTCAGAGAATTTGTTTATTACCACTAAAGTCTTTTCCAATTGCTTCCATTAAAAAAAAGGAAAGAAGGAAGTAAAGGAGGGAAGGAGGCAGAGAGAAATACATAGATCCATACATACATAGATGGCATATCTAACATTTTAAGAGCCAAATTTAAGAGGTCAGTCAACCCCCATCCTTCTGAACAGTTTGCTATTATTTACACTGTTGTTGTTAGGTGCCATCAAACTAGTTTTAACTCCTAGTGATCGTATGTGCAGCACTACCCAGGCCTGCACCATTCTCATGATCAATGCTACGCTTGAGCCCACTGTTGCAGCCACTGTGCCACTGTATCTCATTGGGGGTTTTCCTCTCTTTTGCTGACCGTCTACTTTACCGAGTACGATGTCCTTCTCCAAAGGCCTACCTCTCCTGATAACACATCTGAAGTTTGGGAGGAAAATGATTCACCATCACTCCTCTATGCCAAGAAATATGGAAGACAGCTACCTGGCCAACTGAGTGGAAGAGATCTGAGATCCATATTTGACTCCATTCCAAAAAAAAGTCATGCAACAGAATGTAGAAATTATTGAACAATACCATTAACATCACAAGTAAGTAAAATATTGTATAGTATAATTACAAAACGGCTGCAGCAGTATATCAACAGAAATTCAAGTCAGATTCAGAAGAGGACATGGAACAAGTGATATCATTGTCGATGTCAGATGGCTCTTGACTAAAGCAGAGAATACTAGAAAGACATTTAGCTGTGCTTTATTTACTATACAAAGGCATTGGACTGTATGGATCATAACAAATTGGGGATAATATTATAAAGAATGGAAATTCTGAAACATTTAATTGTGCTTGTGTGGAATGAACACATAGATAAAGAAGCAGTCATTTCAAAAGAACAAGGGATATACAGTGGTTTAAATCAGCAAAGGTGTGACTCAGGGTTGTAGCCTGTCAGCAGTACTCAACCTGTATGCTGAGCAAATAATCCAAGAAGCTACAGTGCATGAAAAAGAATGTGGTATCAGGATTAGAGGAAGACTCATTAAAAACCTGTGGTATGCACACAGTACCACCTTGCTTGCTGAAAGTAAAAAAGACTTGAAGCACTTGAAGATCAAAGACCACAGCCTTCAGTATGGAATGACACCTCCACACCAAGAAAACCCAAATCCTCCCATGTGGATCAATAAACATCACGACAAATGGAGAAATGATTGAAGGTGTCAAGGGTTTCATTTTACGGGGATACACAATCTATGCTCATCAAAGCAGCAATCGAGAAATCAAACAATGTATTATATTGACCAAATCAGCTACAAAGACCTCTTTAAAATGTTAAAAAAAGCAAAGCTATACTTCGAGGTCTTAGGTGCTCCCGACCCAAGTCATGATATATTCAATTGCCTCACATGTATATGAAAGCTGGACAGTGAATACCAAAGACTGAAGAGTTGATGCCTTTGAATTATGGTGCTGGCAGAGAATACTGAACATACCATGGACGGCCAATGGAACACAAATCTTTCTTGGAAGAAGCATAACCAGAGTGCTCCTTAGACAGCAGGATGGTGAGATTTCATTTCAAGTACTTTGAAAATATTTTCAGGAGGGATCAGTTCCTGGAGAAGGATGTTATGCCTGGTGAATTAGAGGGTCAGCAACAAAGAGGAAGACCTTCAATAAGGCAGAGTGACGCAGAGGCTGAAACAACGGCCTCCAACATACCAGTGACTGTGAGGGTGACATATGTATGACTGGGCAGTATTTTGTTCCATTGTACACATGGTCACCACGCATTAGAACCAACTCAACAGCACCGAACCACCACCACAATAACAAAGGCTGGAATATCATTTTTAAAAATAGAACTAAAAAATAACCAAACTCTGCACAAGTTAAGAAAATAATCTCACAAATTTAAAAAATTAAGTTACATTTTAAAATACTGTTTTTGCTTTTTACTCACCATCTGTTAAATCAATAAATGCTAGAGTTTACATTTTGTTATTATACCCTAATTTCTAAATCAACTTTCTGTGACACTTGTGCTTTTTCCATCTGCTCATATGGCCCTTAAAATTTATTTTTATAAACTATACATACACTGATATCTGTATAAAGATCTTTTTGTCTCTCAAACCACATGTACAAAAATCACTTAAAAATATAATTGTTTATTCATAATAACAATGAAAAGTCAAAAAAAGGCAAGAGAAAATAAAAGTATACAAAGCCTATCAAATGAAGCACACATTTTTAGTTACACTAATTCTGTTACAATCCGGCTCCAAAATTAAATACTTGACTTTCTTCCTCTATAAAGGAAGATAAAGTTATTCTTAATATATAGAACATTTCAAAGATAAAATGAGAAAATATATGCCACATATTTTTTAGAACAGTGGATACATATATTATGTTTATATTTTTATTATTAATGTTGATGTATTTAATACATGTATATTCATAAAAATTCTTAACCCTCTTGGAGAAAAATAGTTTCACTTTTTTGAAATAAATTTGAGTCTATCTCTTTACATGTCTATTTCATATCATTACCTACTGAATTTTAATTAAGAAACACAACTGAAAATTCAAAATTGTTGTTTCATTTGCAGTGATGTTAAATATTTTTGCATGCTCTCAAATTAATTTGCCAATCAGCTGCTTATATATTTACAATTTTGTTTTTAAAATTATACTGACAGGTTCATGTGGCCAAATAGAACTCTCTCATATTAACAGCTAACGTTTAATGAACACTGACTATACCCAGGCCTTCTTCTAAGCAATTTAGGGGCTAAGTGATTTAGTTATTACTACATTTCTACAAGGAAATCTTATCTAAATCACACAGACTTAAGCTTAGGTTATCTGGCTGTACCACGCATGCTGTTCATCACGGCACTGCAGCTGGACATCAAGGTCAGTGGCTCTAACCTGGACTCAGGCAACTAGTAATACCAGCTCCTTGAAGGCTGGGATCAACATCATTTAACACTATTTCTAAAACCCTGGTGGCATATGGTTAAATGCCACGTCTGCTAACCAAAAGGTCAGTAGTTTGAATCCTCCAGGTGCTTCCTGATAACTCTCATGGAGCAGTTCTACTCTGTCCTGTAGGGTTGCTATGAATAGGAATTGACTCAGTGGCAGTGGGTTTGGGCTTGGGCTACCAAAAAGTGACAGCTCTGCATTTCTAGGGTTGGTCAAGAAACAATTCCAGCCGTTAGAGGGCTGAGATAAAAGCAAAACAAAACCACAAACCCTCCAGGACTCAGGTTTACAGGATTTTGATTTATTAAAATCTCTCCTTAGTGGATCACAGTTCATGGTGCTCCTTAACACTCTTTAGGTGACAGTTTGTCCTTACAGGTGAATACAAAATTTCTCATAAATTCAGTGTGAGATATAAGTATAAATCTGAGTAAAGTCTTTTGCCGGAAGTATGTTTAATAACTAAATTTTATACTTATGTGGTTGACAGAACTGAGCAAGAATATTTTAACAGTACTTCATATGTAATTTTACCTTTGAGTTAATCACACTGATATAGAAAAATCTACTTAAAAGTATGACCATAAGCACTATTTAGTCAACATAGAGTTAAGAATGTTTGGAAGCTCTTTAAACCCAGTGCTTGAAACAGTGCCTGATGGAAAGCGACTTCTCATAAATGACTGCGCAGTGAATGAGACACTGTTTACTTCCATGTTTCTACTTTTTAGAATTTATATCATCTTTTGGAAACCCTAGTAGCTTAGTGGTTAGGTACCTCATCTTCTAACCAAAAGTTCGGCAGTTCAAATCCACCATGCATTCCTTGGAAACTCTACTGAGCAGTGCTACTCTGCCCTATAGGGTTGCTATGAGTGGGAATCAACTTGACAACAATGGGTTTGGTTTTGATTGGTTTTTCTTAGTCCCCAAATACAGATTTTGGTTCTTAAATACTATCTCACCTTCCTTCAGGCCCCAGATAGACATAGTTTTGATCTGAGCTAATCCACTTATATTGTGGGCATATTACAATATGGAGGGATTACTAATCCCTCTACATTACGAAGAAGTCCTGGTAGTGTAATGGTCAAGTGCTACGGCTTCTAGGAAAAAGGTCAGCAGTTCAAATCCACCAGACATTCCTTGGAAATTCAATGTGGCAGTTCTACTCAGTCCCATAGGATCCGTATGAGTCGGAATGGAACTCACAGCAACAGGTTTCCTACACTATGAACATGATAGAAATATTAGAATTATTGATCTGTGCAACTTGTTTTTCACTGGTTTTCAGCATTGATTGACCTCTCTGGTGAGTCTGGAGTCCCATTCCTTCACCACCATTCCACTCTGAGTCCTTTCCTTGTCTGTTCACACATGGACAACAGCACTCAAGAGTAGATGCAGAGCTCTACTCCACTGTCAAGATCTTCAAATAAACAAGCAAATAGGTAGTAACTGCTGGTCAAGCCATTTTTCCAGTAAAATAAGGCACACTGCTGGCTGTAAATACACAGCTCTGGTTTTATCACAAGTATTACATGAAACAGGTAAAAATATTTGCATGGGAGCTGCCCCTGATTTACAGTGAGGCTGGCCTAGCAGTAACAGGGAACCCTGGTGGTGAGTCCTTAAGCATTCGTTTGCTCACCAGAAAGCAGCAGTTCAAATCCACTAGCCACGCCTTGGAAACTTTCTGTGGCAGTTCTACTTTGTTCTGTAGGGTTGCTATGAGTCAGAATTGATTCAACAGCAACAGGTGTTAGTTTAACAGTAAAAGACGAGAGAAAAAAGGCAACACACAATATACGGTAAGTCAACATGACTTGCCCAAGGCAAAGTCATAGAAGCTTCGTAGACACCTCCAAACACCTTATGGGGCATGGTTTCAGGGGTCATTTAGGTCAATTAACATAATAGGTTTATAAAGAAAATGTTCTATGTTTTGGTTAGTAGCTGACGGAGTCTTAAAAGCTTACCAACAGCAATCTAACATACATCGATCAGTCCTATCCTGTCCAGAGCAAAGGAGAATGAAGATAACCAAAGACGGAAGGAAATTATTAGTCCAAAGAATTAATGGACCACATAAACCACAGCATCCCCCAGTCTAAGCCCAGAAGATCTACATGATATCCAGAAACCACCCCTGACCACTCTAATGGGGATCACAATAAAGGCTTTTGAACTGAGCAGGAGAAAAATCTAGAACAAAATTCAAATCCACAAAAAAAGACCAGACTTAGTCATCTGTTAGAGACTACTTGAACTCCAAAGACTATAGTCCCTGGACAGTGTGCTAACTCGGAACTGAAGCCACCCCTGAAGTCCACCTTTCAGGCAAAGAATAGACAGACTGATGACCAATAATCATGTGAGGAATGTGCTGCTTAGTTCAACAAAGCATAGGAGACCAAATGGGCAATACCTGCCCGAAAGCACAGGCAAGAAGACAGAAAGCGACAGGGAATCAGGACAATGGACACAGGGAAGCCAGGTAGAAAAGCAAAGGAGAAGAGTCTTGCCATGTTGTAGGGAATGCAACCAATGTCACAAAGCAATTTGCATATAATCTTTTAATGAGAAACAAAAAAATGAAAGGCTAGTGAAAGACTGAGGAGAATAAACAGTTGCAAGTAATTCCTAACTTTCTTGACAAGTCCCTAAAATAGCAGTAGTCTTTAGTATTCCAGCATGAAGTCTAGGTATCAATTACTAACAAATAAGAGGCTTTAGGTTCTCTCAGTGACAGTGATTATAAGGGATGGCTTCTGGAACATTCTTTCCACTCAGTTTTGAAGGGATACATTTGTTTCCTTTTTTGTTTGTTTATCATCGAAAAGCTGATAAGTTCTTCGCAGTTAAACTCCTGCAACTTCGCTAAACTTAGTAATTCTGTGTCCTATTACTAAAATTTAACACCCTAAATGTGATCATCCAAATTATTTAATTATATAAGTGAGTTAAGTTTTCTGATCCTTTCTGAAGCAAGACAAATACACTGAAGCATGCCTTCTACGAGATTTAGCACGAGCACGAGACGCTGACCCCGATCTTGACCATTTCTCTTACGATTGGGAAAATCTGTTTGCAGTAGGTGGAAAAAAAAATCTGACATATTTAAGTCAATTGTGAATTAAGACTTTTATAAGTGGAAAAGGAACGAGCCCAGACTTCTAACTCAGTTCAGGAAGTTCATAGAGCTTTTCATAAGGAACTCAACATACAATTTTTTCTGCCCCAAATCCAAAAGGCTTTTTTGAAAGTCTGTCACTACCTAGGGATTACAATCATTTATCTTCAAGATAACATTTCCTTAATGTAATTAATGGGACTTTCTAAAAAACCGTGGAAGAAAACAAAATTTGTACTAACGTTTTTATTAAAATCTATTAAGTGTCTACATTGGGCCAAGCACTACGATATACTTTACATACATCATCAAATTTATGATTCCAAACAACTCAGTGAAGTAGACACTATTAATATTTTCAAGTCTCGTTTCACAAGCCAGTGGCTTATAGAAGAGTGGTTATGGCTCTAAACTGTGAGAACAGACAGCCTGGTTTCAAGTTCTACCTGTACTGAGCCTTTCAATGCCTCAGTTGCTCAATATATGAAGTGTGGAAAATAATACCATCTTATATCATAAGACTATCAAGAATATTTAAATACAGGGCCAGAGACAGCAAGGAAGAACCCTGGTTGATAAACTGGTACAGTACGTGCAATAATGGACTTGAACATCCTGGTTATCAGGAAGATGCTGACCAATGTTTCCTTCTGCTGTACATAAAGTTATCATGAATCACAGTCCACTCAAGGCTAGCTATCTATCCATCTATCTATCTATTAAATAAGAAAATAAAAACAAAGTGCTTAGAACAGTGCATACAGCTTGGTAGGCACTCCAAAACATCAATGATTTCTATACTATGCTTCCGTGGTCTGAGACATGAGACCTTCATTCTTACAATAAACCAAAAACAAAAACCAAACCCACTGCCTTCGACTCGGGTCCAACCCATACCGTTCCTATAAGACAGAGTAGAACTGCCCCATAGAGTTTCCAAGGAGCACCTGGCAGATCTGAACCTCTGCCCTTTCCGTTAGCAGATGTAGCACTTAACTGCTATGCCACCAAGGTTTCCCATTCTTACATAACTGTTCATATATTTGACATAATAATAATCCTTGAGAGGGAATCAACCATGGATGTGATTACTTTCATATTTAGGAGTGGTCAAATGTTTTCATAATGGGAAACTGTATGGTTATTTCGGATTTATCATATTGTCCCAATAGTAATAAACTAAAACCAAAAGTCAATGCACCAAGTTGATTCTGACTCATAGTGACACTATATGACAAAGTAGAACTGCCTACAGGATTTCCATGACAGTAAGTCTCCCCAGAGCTGACTGTCATATCTCTCTTGGACGGAATGCCTGGTTGTTCGGTTTGAACCACTGACCCTTCTTTCAGTCGGCAATCTAGTGCTTCACCACTTAGTTATTTTTGAGATAAATTATACAAAGAACTGAGAAAAAGATTAGAAATATACATAGAACTACTGAGCGAGGCCGAACTGCCGGTCATTTTACCTTGTCCATTCGTTCGTCCCTCTCCTCCATGATTAAATGAGCCCTCTCATTTTGGATTGCTAAGGCATCAAGGAAAAAAAAAAAAAAAACAAAGACCAAAGGGGGCCACAGCTGGCGCCACTTCCCACAACGGTGCACCTCAGCACACCAAATGTTACACATGCATCTTTTACATACTTATCCTTAAACTGTTTATCTGGCACATCGACAGGCAGCTGGTGGAACAAATAGGAAATCCTGGGAAGCACATTCATTTTTACAGTGTTAATGCACCCAATCCAAGAGACAGTAATGTGCTTCCATCCGTTAAGATCCCCTTTAATGTTTCGGATTGGAGGGCCATAATTTAAATGAAATGCATTATCCAACCTGGAAGGTATTTCACATTCTAAATATTTAATTGATTTCTCCATCAGGGAAAGATGAGCCTACACAATAAGCAGATCCTATCTATCTCTAAGTGTCCGATTAATAGTGCCTCTAATTTAGGGTAATTTAGGAGTTTACAACTTATAAAATGGCTATTTCTTCCACATTCCTCCCCAAGTACCAAGAGGACTTGTCTGGATTAATTGCAAACAGCAGACAGTCCTCTGTGTGTAACGAAAACCCAGAGTCAGCATCATCTAGCTATGTACCCATAATTTGAGATCTCATCTGAATATTCTTCACCAGGGGCTTCACATCCAATGTAAATTGAAGCAGCAAAGGAGGAAAAGTTGTAATTGTTCAATCTCCCTATTAAAAAAGTTTAACAAGTCAAGTTCTTTCCTGCTGATTTTTACTTAGTTGGGTCTTAGCTAACTGAGTGAGGAAGATAAATCAAGCTACTTGCAGATTTTCCTAATGGTGCAAAGTTTGGCACCCCGAGGACTGTGGAAATGTCTATTACTACACTCGCAAAGGCTAGAAGTGGAAGAAGACTGTGGGTGGCTGGGTCCATATGAGTGGTTTATTACCTCTGAATCCAGTTAGTCATTTCTGAGTAAGCACTTAAGTGCCAAAAGTTTATGGTCATTTTCTGTCTAAAGAAAGGAACAGGACACATCTTAACACACAAAACAGATATGTTGGTCAGAGAAATCTGTATTTCTTATGGGCTTACCATGGCTATTATAAACTTGACCTTGTAAATGTGAAAGCAGAATTGAACTTTACTTATATATGTGTACTTTTGACTGCATGAGATTTTCTCAACTTCGTTTTTTAAAAAGAAAAGGTATATAGGTATTCTGCTGCTAAACACTATTGAGGGATTTGAGATCTGCTAATAAATCAAAACTACAGTAACGTATCAGGTAGGTAAATTTGTAATATTAAAAATACTTTTTCTGTGGCAGTTTTGTTCTGTCTTCTTGAGAAGCTACATTGTAGATAGCTTAATTTTTGTTCAAATACAAATTAGAATCAATTTTCTTGGGAAAAATAATCAGTATAGCTCCTGTTCTCCACAACAAAGAAAATAAATTTGTAGACATCTTCTGGAAATTTAAATCCCTCAATGCTCTTTTGAACAAGTCCAAGGAGATTTGAAGACTGACATTTTGTACTTTGCTATTCCCGAGAGGCACATGTCTGATCATCTTTACTGAGGTTTGTTCCTGTCCCTGCTGAATTAATATGCATTTTCATTAACTAATCTTGAAACAACAGGAATAAAGTTTATCCAGGTCTTTTATACCTCAGAGAACAAAACAAATACTACAAATCTTTAGAGAGAAAGGATATACAAAAGGGCTTGAGGTGAATATTTCAAAGCAAATACTCTTTAAATGATGTGCAAATTATTTCAGCTCTTGAGCATGATTTATGAAAGGGGATTAGCCCACTGAAATAAGAACCAAGTTTAAACCCTTAGGTTTCAAAGTCAAAGATGAGAAGTGGTTACAAGAAAAGGAAGGAGAAAGGCAACAATAATTTAGAAGAGGGATTTCTGATTTAGCTTTTCTCCTCACTTTAAATTAAGTGTCACTGTTGTTTCACCTGCAATAGCAAATATCATGTATCTTTTCTAACTTTCTACAAAGTTAAAAGTGTATGTAATAAATTGTAAAAGTTAGTGTGTCAAAGTCAAGAGTGTAAGAAATGATACCAGAATTTATAGTGTAACAACCATGTCTCTATTTGCCATGGGACTAAAACAATATAAACTGTGTTAAACAGTTAAAACTATTCAAAATGAAAACTCCTAAGAGGTTTGAGTCAGCGAACATTCTTTTCAACTCGTAAGTCACATCTATAATAACACAACATAATACATTCTAATATTCCAATATGCTCTTCAAGTAATACTTGAAAGCTTCTTACAAGAATTATGAAAATGATTGCTTTTATATAATTGTCAAGATTATTAAGTGAGTTCACTTCTTATGATTCCATAATGACGCGCTGCTCTGGAAGGTAAAGAAAATTTTAAAGATTCCACTCACAAGTGATTAATACCTGACACTTCTTGACTAAAATTCTGGATTTTGTTTGATAAAAATGAGGTAAATGAAAAGTCTAAGAATGCTTTGCCAAACCCTTCTGTGGAAGTCACTTATGCCCAGTTTAAAAATAAGGCATGGAATCTCACTAAGAACCCTAGGTACTTATTAGGAAAGGAGAGGTGATTAATTATCCTTGTATAGACTGTCCCGGAATAATAAGCAAAATAGTGAAGAGAATCCAGACACTTCTCAAATTTTGAGGAAACTGTATTTGCCTCAGTTCTATTCAGCACAGTTTAAAAGACTAGATGTTTGGTGGCAAATTTTTGGAGCAAGATTATTACTGAGAAAAGGTTAATGATTCATCTGTTTCCATTTTCATTTCCCACAAAAGATAAAAGTGGGCCTGAGAAAATAATGCTTTATTTCAAAAATAGTCATTATCAGTTGTTCTAGTGGATGAAATCACATGCTACCAGAAAGATTCATTTTGAATTTATCCTCTATTTTTTGATATCTTAGTTGTAAGCCTACTTTTCTATTCTTTGTAATATTCCAAAACATCTTAACTAAAAATCAGCCTGGAGGGCCTTGATTGTTTTGGCAGGCACAAAGGATAAGCTTGTTCTACAAGTAAAACAGCTAAGTTGTGCTTCATTCATAATTATGACCACTAACTGGACATTCCTATGGGAAATGAATCCAAGTACTCAAGAGCAACATAAAAACAAAAATATTGAAGCAATAAAATACCTACTGCACTACTATATTCTTGCATTTTGGAGACTAGAAGTAACAAAAAGAATGTAACATATGAAATCACATGTTTCCAGAAAAAGAAGTGAATAAAAGATAATGGAGAAAAGCATTTTGGGATAGACTTTACACATGGGCATACAAGGGAATTGATGAATTACATCCAGAAAATTTCGTTGAGTTTTGGTTACTGTTTATTTTGGTGAGGGTGGCTAATTTGTAGAATAATTTGTTGTTATTATTGTATTATGGCTAGATTGCCATGGACAGTTCAGAGTTCATGACTTGGGTGTGGCACAAGGAAAAATTACACAAGAATTGTAAGTCTTGGTCCTGCCCCAATTTGTCTGTAATTCTTGGTTGAGAGTTATTGAGGGATTAAGAAGATATTCACCATGTAAAATGATGTTTTGGCATGTCATGGCTAGGATGATAATAACCTTACGTAGGTATTCCACACAAAAGCAGACTAGATAGTGCTCCTACCTAAATTAGACTTGCCAAAGGGCCAAAGACAACTCTTGGACTCTGCCCTTCCAAAAACCTACTTCGAGAAATTGTTTTTATCCTAATAACTTTGAACCTAACATTACTTAATTTGAGAAATTTCTCTTGGTTAAAATACACAGAGATGGAATTGCAAAGTACAAATACCTACTGTATATTTTTATGACGTGTACTGTAAGATATGATAAGAGCCTCCAAATAATTTTCAACAAATATACTGGTTCTCTCTCCTACTGTCATGCCATCTCATTCTATTATGAGTTTATTGTTTCAATTTGGGGAGCACATTTCATATCTAGAGAAACAGCTAATCTCCTTCCAAGGTTGATTCAACTTACTAGGCAAGCCAGGCTCCTTGTAGGCACAATGGTGCAGCAAAATTCTATATAAAATAGCAGCCAGCACATCCTGTCACACAGACACACAGAGACACACATGTACACAGCATCATGACGTTTTGTTTTTTGAAACCCCAGAAGCAGTAGGTATTTAGGAACTACCAAGCATTCTACCAATACTCTCTCAGAAATCTCTAGAATCTCCCTTCCTATTCTCACCAATTAATTTAGGTCTGTATTATAAGCTATATGGTTCTCTGCGATAGTTTCCTAATTGATCTTCTTACTGCCAATCTCTCACTCTTCCGTGCTACCCAACTCTTTGCCATATTTCCCATCAGTAAAGTCCTTCATTAGACTCCCATTATTTAAAGGATAAAGCCCACGTTTCTCAGCATTCCATGTAAGACCGCTTGTCAGTGGTTCACTGTTTATTTCCAACTGTTCCCCACCACACCATATACTGCTAGACTAAGCAATCAGTTGCTGTTTCCCTAACACATTACACTGTAAGATTCCTTCTTGTCTCTCCTAACACGTATACTCATCATGTTCTCTGGCATACCTGCCTCCTCCATCTGAAAAACTTACAGAGTTCCACAGCCGGGTTGAACTCCAATTACCTTTATTTCTTCTTATTGGATGTTCTCTCTTCCCTGGCTCTCCTCCCTGCTTCCCTACCTAGTCTTTTAAGGTCACTGTTATAGATTAAATTGTCTTCTCCCAAAAAGTGTGTCAACTTGGCTAGGAAATGATTCCCAGTATTGCAGGTATTTGGTTCTCTCTCCTACTGTCATGCCATCTCATCTGACATAATTTCCCTATGAATTATAAATTCCATCAGTGTGATGTTAGTGAGATAAGACTATTGGCAGTTACAGTAATGAGGTAGGATTCCACCTACGAAGTTAGGTTGTGTTTTAAACCAATCTCTTTTGAAATTTGACAGACAGAAGTGAACAGGGAGACAGAGGAACCTCATGCCACCAATAAAGCAGTTCTGGGAGCAGAGCTCATCCTTTGGACCCGAAGTACCCATGCAGAGAAACTACTCCTAAATGAAGGAAATTGGCGACAAAGACCTTTCTACAGAGCGAACAGAGAAAGAAAGCCTGCCCCTGGAGCTGGTGCCCTGAATGTGGACTTCCAGCCTACTAGATTGTGACAGAGTAAGTTTTTATTTGTTAAAGCTATCCGTTTGTGGTATTTCTGTTATAGTAGCACTAGATAACAAAGGCAGTCACTTAACAAATACACTACTGTCATCCAAATGTTAATCTCAGGGTCAGTTTCTGAAGAAAACTAAAACACCCTTCAAAGGGGTCAGAGCTTCACAGTTCAACATCTCCCTCCTCCTTCTGTGTCTACAAATATTAACTGAGTTCTTCTCTTCAGGAGTCTCATCTTCTTCACTAGCCATTTATTTATTCAGTCACTCAGACGATTATCAGTGGTCAACACTAGGTATCAGACTCTGTTCTAGGGGACTACAATCATCAAAAGTTCACAATTTATGCCCTCCAGGCACTTGTAGTTAAATGCACTGGATGATCCTATTTAAGCAAATGAAAGAAGCCTGGATCAGTTAGCACTGTCTCCCCTATATACTATAATCCCTTCATTCAGATAGAGTGGACACGGTCGGCATCCAGGCACGCTTGCCAGCCAGTTAATATTCTGCTTTATGTGAACAGGCTTCTAGTTTCTTTCAGGTCACTCTTTGTAAGTAAAAAAAGGAAAAAGAAATGCTGTCAAGTCAACTATGACTCATAGTGAACCTATAAGACAGAGTAGAACTGCCTCAAAGAGTTTCCAAGGACTGTCTGGCAGATTCAAACTGCTGATCTTTTGGTTACCATCAACAGCACTCAACCACTATGCCATCAGAGTTTCTCTTTCTAATGGTTTCCTCTGTATCCATGTGGTTTGTTATTTTTACTTTAGTCAGCAAAAGTCTTATTTTTATCACCAGATGCTTTACAATATTTGGCTTGATTCTATTATATATGATTTAAGAAGATCAGTCCATCTTTAAAGTGAAGTTATATAACTCTGTCAGTCACAATTCTACCACTGTATCATTTTACTATTTTTTATGAGAATAGGAGAGGCAACTGACACTTGAGAAGTTTAATCTCTATAGACTGCTATAACATCAGGCTCTCATAACTTGGGAAGAGAAAAAGCAAACATTGATTTATTAAGACCTTCAGAAACTTTTAGGAGATGAAAGGTAGATGTGCTCATGATACCCTACGTCATACAACAATAAAGATGTTTTTTAAAGACTCGTTCATAAATTACACATTTGTTGATTCCCTATTTTGGCAATGGTTTAAATCAGTAGCCAAAGTGTATTCCTGCTGTATTCCTAAAAAGAGAAATTGATGGATTTATAATATGCAAGGAAATAGAAGACGTGATTATTTTATTCAGAATTTATCCATATGGAAATCATTATGCCCAATATTTATATCACCATATATAACCTACAAAGCTCTTGGATGTATTTTAGGTCCATTACATATTCTTATCCTTAGATCAAATCCATATATTATCTTCTTAGATCACATACACATTTATAGTTATAGTTATACAGGAGTTCTTCAGTTATGTGGAAACAGATTCAGAAAATGTATTCAAATTATTGCTAGTATATCATGGAGGTAAAACTTAATACTCAAATTTTCTGATTCATAGCTCTAAATTTCTTTCACAACCCTATACATGCTTTTGAAGGTGGCTCTAAAGGCCAGCACTTGTGAAACTTTTGTGTCAGATGGGGTTTTCATAAGTAAGCTAATCTTACAGAAAATTATGAAGACTTTCCTAAAAATTATCAACATCACTATTATTATTTTTGCTATGTTACAAGGTTTCTTTTTATATTCTGGTCTCTAATAAATTCTTGAAAATTCCAAGTCACAGCCCATAGGAAAACCTGGAGAGCAAGTAGGAATCAGAATAATTAAGAAAAAATAAAATAGGGTGTTGAATAGATAACAGAAATATTTCTCTAGGCTAAAAGATGTCAAGACAACAGTAACTTCAAGCAAAACAGCCAGGATTTTTCTCTTTCTTCACATTTAAGATTTTAGTGTAACCTTATTGTATTATAAAGCACTTATTTGTATGAAATTTTGCTAGGCACAGTACATATGATCTGCATAAAATGTATCATCACTTTGAGATTTATTGCTCGAACTGAAAATTGAGAGTGACATATAAATATAAAAATATCAAACTATCGTAACTAGTCGGAAAGAATAACCTGGTGTTATACTTTTAAGAAATTTCAAGAATTCCCTCTTCATTTTTAGAACAGAATGCAAATACACTCATAACAGTCATTCAAATATTCTCATTTATTCAGGATTTATTAATAACACATAACACATTTGTTAGTTCTTTCAGATATCATCAAGGTATTCTGCTAGTTGCGGATAGAAAGGCAAATTAGGCAGAGTAATTTTCAGAATCTGGCAGATTCTGGTGCAATGGCTTGCTTTTATGTGGCCTCTCTTGTCAGAGCCTTATAACTTCCACCCAAGTGACTGAGTGGGACAGTGCAAATAGAGGTCCATGGCCCACCAAGGTGACTGGTCAGTTTTGTTATCCCATTTGGCTTGAAATGAGTCACTCCAAAGGTAAGAAAGAGAGGATCAAGGACAACAGGCCAAGATCCCTGTGCTGAGAAGTTCCTAGAGCCAGGAGAGAGAGAGAGAGAGAGAGAGACAGAGAGACAGAGAGAGAGAGACAGAGCTGTAACATTGAAGATGGTGCAAAGCAGTGCCAGGGCAATGGTGGTAGGAGAGATGAGCAGGAGGCATTGGCAGGAGATGCCATGTTGGGCTTCCCAGCTTCCCAGACGATTGAGTACCTTTGGGCAGGAAGCTTGCTGGTGGAGTAGACTGCGCCTGGTCCCTTGGTGGAGCTAGAACTGAGTGCCACCAGGCTGAGGCTCACTGGCAGAATAAGCTGGTCCAGGGAATTTATTGACAGAGCTAAAAGAACTTTGTAATACTCGCCGGAGCAAGGAAGAGGCCAGGAGGCCAGAGAGAGCATACCTGCAAGCAGTGTTGAGAAGAGGCTGTCCTGATGGAATAACTGTATCCTGAGTGTTCCTGAACTTCTACTGTAACTTGTTCCTTCCCTAACAAATCCCATAATCACAAGTGTTATCTCCGAGTTCTGTGTGGCCGTTGTGTTACCAAACCCAGAGAAAGAGACAGCCGTGGGTAAACGTGGCAGGGGAGAAAGGCATGTCTGACCTTCCCATCGTAGGATCCTGATTTTCCTTTCCCCGTGAAGTGAGAGGAGGGCAGACACTGCCCTACACCATTTTCACATGCATAGACAAAGACTCGCAAAAAGATTATTGTATGACCATTTGCCAATTTCAACAACAAAGGCATGCACTGAGAATTATAGAAAGACGGAGGAAGATTACTTGAGAAAGTTTTCTGGAGGAGGTATGGCCTGAACAAGTCTTAACAGATTTTAAATTAAGAACATAAGGTAAAAATCGACATATAATGGTGTTTATCAGGGATGATATGCATCGTGTCCCTGGAACTTAAATCATGGGACAAGCAGTGATAGGAAAAAATTAGAGAACGGGGAGCAAGTTATAAAGCACTTTCTGTTGAGAAACTTTGGACTTGAAGCATCTAATACTGAATTTTATTAGAAACTGTTCCTAACTTTGGCTTCAGCTTTGGAGAACAACACAGCTGATGGCAGTTCTACATATCCTATTTAATGACTGTATCTCCTATTTTGCTTCTGTTTTACAAGGCCAACCAATTTTAAATACAAATACAGTAAATTCATTTACTTCAGGGACATCAAGTAGCAGGAGGATATTTGCCTTCAGGTACTGTTTAAGTCAGAGGAAGATGAATCAGCAGACTGATTTATCCTTCCCAAGTCATCCATGAGTCATTTTTCCAAGGAAGCTAAGGGTCCTAATGTTATGTATTGTACTTTACTGAATCTGCATCAGACCGTCTGGTACTGATGGATACATGTTATACTTTGGGGTGAAAGCAATACACGATTCTATGCCCATGGGCACAGGTAAACAGGCGTACCACTCCAAGAAAATCTCATAGATTATATAGGTTTACAATGAAATATTTTTCCTAAGCACACTACTAGGACTTTTCAGGAAATAATAATAAATGCATTAAAAAAGCAAATTAATTTCATTCAGGATTTTCTGGGAAGGTAACATAAATTCCAACATTTCAGAAACAAGAAGTAGATTAAATAAATCCTGTACACAGAAAGAGATTGTTTGTCATCAAAACATGTTTTTCTTTACGTAGGGACCTATCTATGCAGGTCTACCAAACACTGCCATTGATTTGATTCTAACTCATAGTGACCCTGCAGACAGAGCAGAAAAGCCCCATAGAGTTTCTAGTGACTGCCTGTGGATTTGAACTGCTGACTTTCTGGTTAACAGTCACACCACCAGAGTTTCCAGGGACCTGCAATAAGAATGCTTTAAATAGTATGCTTTAAACTTGAATAGTATGCTTTAAACTAAATATACTTTAAACTTGATTTGACAATCATGTACAATTATTATATGCCTAACTTTCAGGAAAATGTTTATATACTCTTATGCTAGCACCATGGACTAAAATAGAGGGAAACTTTCAGAGAAGAATTTTTTCTTATTGTTTACAATCACGGTAGTGTACTAATGCTAAAAAATATTGCTGCTGAGTTAGAACAAAGAGCCTTCCATATTTGGCCTATTATTGAAAGAAAGATGCCATCTGACCTAATGAAATCAGAAATTGATTAAATGCAGTTCATCTAAGGGGAAATATGGTCATTGTGCAACTGCCAGGGTCAGGAGGAAGATAGGGTGATCTAGTGCTTGAGGCTGATAGGGTTAGATAGACTTTCAGAGTAGCTGATGCTACAAGATACATGACAATGGACACCCACATGTCAGAGGGCAGGATCAACCCCCTAGATGGGAAAGAAGAGATTAATCAGAACCGTTTTTTTTTTTTTTTTTTTTGCTCAGCTCATAACTAAGCCCTCTTATCAAATGATTCATTGAGAAGTGAATGTTTTGAAGAAACAGCAATCTACAGTTCCCAGGAAAGTTGGGATTGCTACAATAGCACTTGGCTTGGCTGGCAATAACTATCTTGGGGACACATGTCAGAATGATCTCTGATGTCATATGGGGACAGAGTGAAGGCCTGGAACTTCTGTGAATGATGATGCTTTTGACTAATTTGGATGCGTGATTAACAAGTGTGTCTAATATACACTTGTTTCTTGTGGTCCTTCAATCCTCCAGCTTTAACAGTGTACAATTTCATTAAATTTTTTTTCCATTTTCTCTTCACCAACTAAAATATTTTTCAATAGATATTGTCCTAACATGTGGAAAAAATTGAGAGAACTAACATTTGGCTGTCTCTTAGTTGTTTGCATTATGACTATAATAAAACACATATATTTTAATTTTTGCCTTTTGGTTCAATAGTTTATTTTTCTCAAGTGAATACTGAATGAGGTTGGTGTCAAGCTAGTACTGTTCATTTGGAGAAAAAAAAAAAAAGACCATCTAACTCAAACTGACAACCTTTTTTCCTCTGACAGTATAATAACCCATAAAAATATACCAAATACTATGCTTTTGTTGCTTTCAAGGAAGGTGTTTTCTGCTACCTGGGAGCTGTTGTTGTTGCTGTTAGGTGCCACGGAGTTGGTTCTGACTCATCGTGAGTCTACGCAGAACTGAATGAAACCCTACCTGGTCCTGCAGCATCCCCATAATCACTGCTATACTCGAGTTCATTGTTGCAGTCACTGTGTCCATCTATCTCACCAAGGACCTACCTCTTTTTCATCAACTCTATGCATTATCAGGTATGATGTTGTTTTTCAGTGACTGGTCTCTTCTGATAACATCCAAAGTACATGAGATGAAGTCTTACCACCCTTGCTTCAAAGGAGCATTCTGATTGTACTTCTTCCAAGACATGTTTGTTCATTCTCTGGTGGTTGTTGTTAGGTGCCGTCAAGGCAATTTCAACTCATAGCCACCCTTCAGGTCTTCTGGTAGTCTATGGCACTCCTCTCTATCACCAAGGTATCGAGCTTCATTGGTCTACTTTAGTCACTGTCCAGCTTTCCCACGTGTTTGAAGCAACTGAAAATATGGCTTGGGTCAGGCACACCTTAGTGCTCAGAGTGACATCTTTGCTTCTGAAAATTTTAAAGAGGTCTTTTGTAGTAGATTTGCCCAAATGCAACACACCATTTGGGTTCAGGACTACTATTTTCCCAGGTATCGTTTATGGATACAAGCAAAATAGAATACTTGACAACTTTAAGTCTTCTCTCTGTTTATCGTAATGTTGCTCATCAGTTCATTTGTGAGGATTTTTGCTTCCTTTTTGTTGAGGTATCAGCCATACTAAAGGATGTAGCCTTCGATTTTCATCAGTAAATGCTTCAATTATTCACTTCCAGCAAACAATATGGTTGTGTCATGTGCCTATTACAGGCTGTTAATGAGCCTTCCTCCAATCCCGAAGCTCCACTCTTCTTTATATATAGCACAGAGATTTGGATGATATGTTTAGCATACAGATTAAATAAGTATGGTGGAAGGAAGCAGCCCCGATGACAATCTACCCTTATGCTTAAACCATGAGTTATCTACTTGCTCTGCTCAAATGACTGCCTCTTAATCTATGTGCAGATTCTACGTGAGCACTATTAAGTGTCCTGGAATTCCCATTCCTCACAATATTATCCATAATTTGTTATGATCCACACAGTTGAACACTTCTGCATAGCTAATAAAAATACAAGTAAACATTGTTTTGGTATGCTTTGCTTTCAGCTAAGATTAATCTAATGTTAGCAACGATACCCCTTTTTTCCCACACTGTATTCTGAAACTGGCTTGAATTTCTTACATCTCCTTAGTGATATACTGCTGCAACCATTTTTAAATTATCTTCAGGAAAATTTTAATTGTATGTAATGTTAATGATTTTGCTTGATACTTTTCACATTCTGCTGAGTCACCTTTCTTTGGAATGGATACATCCATTACATCTTCTAGTTGGTTGGCCAGGAAGCTGTCTTCCAAATTTCTTGACACAGACAGATGTGCATCTCTATGCTGCATTCATTTGTTGAAACATCTCAGTCGGTATTCAGTCAATTCCAGGAGCCTTTTTTGTTGCCAGTGTCTTCAATGCAGTTTGGACTTCTTCCTTCAATGTCATTGGTTCTTGATTATATGCTACTTCTTGGAATAGCTGAACATTGATCAATTCCTTTGGATATAATAACTGTGTATTCCTTCCATTTTCTACTGATGCTTCCTGTGTCATTCTGTATCATGTCCATTAAAAAAGAAAAGTCAAAGCCATTGCCCTCAATTTGATTCCAAATCACAACGAACCTACATGATGGACTATAACTGCCCCATAATGTTTCCAAGGAGTGACTGGGGTGGGTTGTATTGCCAATCTTTTGATTGGCAGGTGAGCTCTTAACTGGAACATTAGGGCTTGCCCCTCTAGGCTTGAATTTTTTTCCTTTAGTTCTTACAACTTGAGAAATGCCAAGCATGTTCTTCCCTTTGGGATTTCTAACTCCAGGTCTTTATACTTTTCATTCTAATACTTTACTTCGTCACATCTCAAGCAACTTATTGAAATTTTCTGTTCAGCTCTTTTATTCCACCATGTCTTCTTTTCTAACTATTTTACATTCAAAATAAACTTTCAGAATCTCTTCTGACATTCATTTTGGTCTTTCTTATCTATTTAATGCTCTCTTGCTTTGTTTACGCATGTCCATCTTTGATGTTATCTGACAACACATCTACTCCTTGGCCATTTGTGTCTAGTGTGTCAGATCTATTCCTGAGATGGTCTCCAAATTGAAGTGGGATATACTCAGGATCATACCTTGGTTCTTGCAAACTTGTTTTAATTTTCTTCAGCTTCAACTTGGACGTGTGTAGGAGCAACTGATGATCTGTTATGCAGTTGGTCCCTGGCCTTGTTCTACCTCATGATGTTGAGCTTTTCCATTATCTCTTTTAGAAGTATTTCAGATGTATTCAATTTGCTTCCTGTATTTTGCAATCAGTTAGGTCCACATGTATGGTTGTGGTTTATGTTGTTGAAAAACAGTAATTGCAATGAATAAGTCCTTGGTCTTGAAAAACTTAATTATGTGATCTCTGACACTCATCCTGTCACCAATGCCCTATTTCTCAACTACTAATCAATCCCTCTTCTTTTCATCAGAGCAAGATATCATTTGTTTCTGAAACTTTAATACTGTTTTAATTTTCTTGGCAGATGGCTTGTTCATCCTATTATTTTCATGCATTGGCAAGATTAGGCTGTTTTATACAAAAGTCTTCCTAAGGAGAAACTTAAGAAATGTGTATTTATGTAAGTCTCCAGAACAGGTTTCTCAATATGTCTTTTGAACAATTGCTAATTACATATTTATCCAGGACTAGTATGACTTTTCCATTCTGGGTAAATAATAAACATCTTACAAATTTTGTTAATTGCACAGTTACCAAAATGGTCGTAATGGTCACAAGAAAAAAAAAAAGAAGTTTTTTTTTAAAGGAAAATAATAAGCTATCCATGTTTTTTTTATAGAGATATTGACGTAACTCAAATTCAGAAATTTATTTAAAAGTTTTCAAGTTGTAATTAGAAAATGTATATTCTTTTATTGAATTATGAATAGAGGCAACGACTAACTTTATGATGTTTTTGTGAGTCTTCAGACCAGATTCTAATTATGAAACTTTTCAAACATACAGAAATAAGTGGAACCATGATGATCATAATGATTACTATATACCCATGAAATAGAGTCATCAAATGTTAACATTTGGGATAATGCCTGACCTAATCTGTCACTCTACATATATTTCTTCCAAACATCTTCGCCTTTGAAGAGGACAAACTTCCTGCCCAGCGTCTAAATTCTTCCTCCCCAGTTCTTTGTTCTCCCCTTTCTCCACTATTTCTTCTGACATGGAGGCTCCATGCTCCCTCCCCAACCACTGGGGACTTTCAAGCTCCAGGATCCTCCTAGCCAAAGCCATTCTGAGAATCCTAATTGCCTTGGAGGAGTTGGTGCAAGTGTGGGGGAGAAGGAAAAGGGAAGCCAGATGGGAAAGCAGAGCTACTGGGAAGTCTGAGTTCCCAGGGCCAGAGGTAAAGCCATGTCAGAATGAGCTGTTCCCTATAAACAACTTCTAAATGACTGTGTAAGATTCTAGTGAGCTTTTGTGGCCTAGGGCACAGTTTCCTTATGAACCTGTGTTGAAGTCTAACCCAACAGTTTACCATTGGAGTTTGAGAACATAACCTGCTTACAGTTGAGGATGACAAGTATTATAATTACTTGCCAGCCAAGTGCCATTAGTCCAAAATATAACTACCACCTCCAACTTGTTTTCTCTTACTACCATCATAATTACTTTTCAGGCACATTATTTATACAAAGATAACATTAAATATACACAAGCATTTTCATTTTTAACATTTCATAAATGTCTCAGTTCCATTTTGCATGTCTATCTTTTTCTGTCTAGCCCTGCATACACAACTTTTATACTCAAATCACTAGGGAATAGGGAATTGTGAAATCCATGTCCAAATAACTTTAGGATTTCACCCAGAACACATTTGTTTTTCATGACAATTTAATCAAAAGCTGTTAAAGGGGGAATCCATTTCCTTGAATTCTTTCAGCTTTTTTATTTTATTCTTCTAACTGATGATCATTGGGAGGTGCATTCTTGTAACATCTAAGTGTCAGTGTTACATAATAGTTATTCAAGGTCTCCATCTAGCAGCTGATTAGCACAGATACATATTACTATTAAAAGCACAGCTCAAATACAAAAGCAAATTTTAAAAAACCCAAAGAATAGACTTGTGGAGTCAAGAAATTTATGTGCACCCTTTTAGTTACATTTTTTAGTTAAAAATTAAAAGAATGCCTACATGAGTAAATGAACTAGAGCTCTTTCTAAAGTAATACTGAAATCGTGGGAAACTTAATCCTTTCTCTCAGTTAGACCTTCTTAATGACATGCTTTTCTGGGCATAAAAGAATCAAGAGTATCTCTTGGCTTCCATCTATCATTTCCTCGTCTGCTGCTCCCAGGAGTGCCCTGGCTGCCATTTTCACCTGGGGAGTCACCTGGGGAAAGACCAGCTGCTCATACTAAATATTTGCAGCTATGACTCCCATGTCCAATTCTGGATCCTTTCCCCTATTATCTCTATATCCAGGGAGTAAGATGTCAAGTATAAACAGCCCTGCTCCAGTGTTCCCTTGGACACCACCCTTGGGTCATGCCCTCTTTCCGTGTCTTCTGCTGGGAGACATTAAAATAAGCACACAAACAAAAGTTGCCTTTCAGTCAAAGTGACCGTACAGGATAGAGTAGAAACCTGCCCTGTTGAGCTTCCAAGGAGGGCCTGGGGCATTTGAACTGACGACCTCTTGGTTAACAGCAGTACCACTAAACCACTACTTGCCGAGGGATTCCCCTCGGGGACATACAGCTTCCATTTTTTGAGAGCCTGCTGTGAGCTAAGCATATATACATCTAACATGAAATTCTCACACAATCTTGCAAAGTCATTATCAGATCCATTTCTTTTACAGAACGGAGAGTAAAGTTCAGAAAAGATTTTTAAAAAATCCCCTTCAAAGTGATCTGACGCAGGGGTATTTCCTCTTTATCATCAATAGAAGACACTTCCCTTTTCTTGGAGAAATATGTTACTATCTTCTTTGATGGACTCTGTTTTCCAGAAGAGTTCTCCCTGGAGAGCTGCTCTCTTACTCTCATCCCATGCTGGTGTCCTGAATTTCCCACAGTTATTTGGCCCTCACCCCACTGAATTTTCTGGCTTCTTGTCTGTTAGACTCCACTGAAACCTTAAAATATCTGATCAGTGCATAATAGTGCTGGCAGGTTAGAATCATATTTTTAAAGATGTTTATTCTAAGAAAACTTCCTGAGTTCACTTATTTAGACTACATATTGTTTTCCCATGTCATATAGGCAAATGGACAACGAAATGACCACCTGTTTACTGCTAATGATGTTTGCATGCATTGTAAAAAAGTAATTTGGGCTTTATCTGTCTACAATTTTGGCGACAAAACTCTTGGGAACACCAAGGGCCAAAAGCAGCAAACTGACAAAAAGTTTGTGCTCAGACTACTAATATGGAAAATCTCTAATTCCACATAATTATTTGGTATCCAAAGAGTGAAATAGACTCAAACGCATGTTCTAAGAAACCTAAGTTTGGGTGTTCAAGTGTAGTACTGACATCATAGGAATTTCACACGGTGTATTTCCCACTTGAAAAAATACTTTAAAAGCATCAGATATAAAATATGTCAATCACTATTTCAAATGCTTTGTCTAACTTGATTTTGTGTGGGTGGGTCAAACATTATGCTTTCCAACTCAAAAGGAATACTGAATGAACTTAATATAAAGGAATAGATGATATGAGTTAACTCCATCCAATGCAAAAGGTACGTTTAGTCCTAAAACAAAATAAAAAGTTAAAACTGGATATATGCACTAAAATCTTAAAACTATGAATACATCAAGATATATAATAGATGCATTTTCTAAAATGAAAGCTTGTATCCAAGATTCCTCTATTTCAACAGTGAAATCAAGGTCTGAAGAGAATAGTTTCAATACCAGTTTACTAATTCTTTTCTTTTTTTTTTTTGGAGGGCTGTCCTTATTTAAATTTATTAATGCCTATGGATTTTATTTTTAATGTAATACATCTATCCAATTACAAGTTGGACATAAACTAAACTTATCTTTTATTTGTACACTTTAATATAGTTTAATGCTTAAAAGCACAGGTTCTAAAATTAGATTGTTTGGTTCTGACTCACAACTCCATAACTTGCCTTGTAAGAAGTTAACTTGTCTGTGTTTCCTCATCTAAAAAACCCAGTTGCTGTCCAGTCGGGTCTGACTCACAGCAACCCTAGAGGTCAGAGGAGAACTGCACCATAGAGCTTCTGAGGAGCACCTGGCAAATCCGAACTGCCCATCTTTTGGTTAGCAGGCATAGCATTTAACCCACTATGCCACCAGAGTTTCCCCCCATCTATAACATAAGATTCGTAGCAATAACTATCGCATAAGGTTGGGGTCAGAATTAAATGAGTCAGTACAGAAAAACACTTAAAACAATGCCTGGCGTATAGCTAAGCACCCAATATTTGCTAGCTATCATTCTTTCTGGAACCCCTGGTGGCAAAGTAGTTAAGTGCTATGTCTGCTAACGGAAAGGTTAGCAGTCTGAATCTGCCAGGTGCTTCTTGGAAACACTATGTCCTATACATTAGCTATGAGTCAGAATCAACTCGACTGCAATGGATTTTTGGTTTCATTCTTTTTTGACTGCAGAGGAAATGTGAATACGAGGTTATTGTGCAAAC
Organism: Heterohyrax brucei; assembly: GCA_028571685.1. Classification (NCBI taxonomy): domain Eukaryota; kingdom Metazoa; phylum Chordata; class Mammalia; order Hyracoidea; family Procaviidae; genus Heterohyrax; species Heterohyrax brucei. Next base: position 44,696,037 of record CM053146.1, on the reverse strand, counting down.
AAATACATTTTGAAGTGGATAGGATAAATCATATGTTTCTTCCTTTGTCTTTAGGCAGGACTGAATTTAAGCCTAAAGTATCTATGTTTTACTTAATTAGAAAAAATTCTGAAGAGAAGAACTTGTTTTCTAACTGCAGGATGTTTTTCCAAATATTATCCTAAAACATTTAGTTGACTACTGCTGAATCCATTAGCTTCAACATTGCTTAAGTTCCTTTTTGCAAACCTTTATTTTCTCCATAGATTTAGATTTCAGAATCACGCTAAAGTCTCCTCCAAACCAAAATTATATCTGAGATTCCAGATTTACAGGTCATTGCCTCATATATTCTTTTTATACCTACAAAAAATGTTTAAATAATTAACATTAAAGATATACTCACAGTTGAATCTTAATTCTAAAATCTTACATCATGCCTGATCTCATGCAGTGTAAAGGGGAAATGAACTACAAATAAAAGGCAAAAGTTATTTAAATGAAATAACTCTAAACTCTACCACCATATGGAAAAATGATTACATTATAAAGCACTATGCCTTTTCAGGGCATCAATACAGATAATTTTAAACTTCAAGTTAGAGTAACTGCCTAAGCAAATATAACTCTAACACTGGTTAGGAGTCCCTGGGTAGCGAAAACAGTTAACTTGTTTCCCTGCTAACTGAAGGGGTGGAGGTGGGATTCCACCCAGAGGTACACTGGAAGAAAGACCTGGAGATGTACATCCAAAAAGTCAGCCATTGAAAACCTTATGGAGTTCAGTTCTACTTTGATACAAATGAGGCTACATCAGGGACAATCAACTAATGGAAACTGGTGGCATTGGTTAACACTTGTGAAAAATTACAGTGTGGTTCTTGAACCATTTCATTTCAAAAAGACACTTTACTCCAGGTTCTTGCCCCAGAATTGTGGGCTACCAATTATTCAACCTTGGAAGTCATGTTATTATACAGAACTAGCTTCCTCTTCCTTCTTATGTGTGTGCATGTGTGTGAAAATATATACATACATAGGCCTCTCTCTCTATAGACATATAGACGTAGATACATACACTATATGTATACATGATATATATACATGTATACATGATAGCGTGATATCTATAGTGGTAATATGATATAAATCATTTTGTCAGAAGGGACATCTTCTTTGATGGTCAGCAAAAAAGAGGAAGATCTGCAAAAAGATGGACGGATATAGCTAGAAAAATGTGCTAAGCGTAGCAATGATTGTGAGGGTGGTTAGGACCACTCAGTGCTAAATTTTGTTGTACAAAGGGTCACTGTGAGTAGGAATTGAGTAACAAATTATAGTAACAAATAGTACACAATAGTAACAATAGTAACAAATATATACAATAGTAACAAATTATACACACACACATACACATAAATACGTATATATATACATACACATATATATATATACACGTAAATGTGTGTATATATAAATATATTCTGTGGTTCACACACTCACACACACAGATATACACACATGTAGTCCTCTAGCATACAAACGTACGTACATGCACATCTACTCCTTTAGTAGACCTCCTCTATTGGTTGACTTCTCTTTGAATTAAAAAAGGCAGGATGTAACCATACTGACCCTTGGTCAGAGGGAAATGTCCAGGGGAAAAAAACAAAAACAAAAACAAAAGAACTTTAGGGATAGGTTAGGAAAGATGCTATAGTATTTGAGACTCAGTGCTTCTGACTTTAAAAACACCTACTTGCTCTTTTAAGAGATTGAGACTCAAATCAATTTTGTGAGATACGTGTGCTTTGTTTCAATAACCTTTTCTTAAGAAGAAAGAAGCAGGCTGAGAAGATTTAAGACATACCCAAGATCACTATGTAAACGGTGAAACTGACTCTTTTAACTTCAAATTCAGGTATTTTAAAATGTTATTAAGTAGATAAGACCAAGCTCTAGAAAGCCTTTTCTAAGTTTTTCTGCTGATTTGAAAGTTAAGTTGCATAGCCTGTTGGCCAAAGTTGGGCTAACTGTAGTGATTTTGATATATCTTTTCAAGTATGGAAATCAAAGAGCACACCAATGTATGGGGACACTTGACACTTTCCACTCTCAAAATCAATGGCCAATTTGAACATTATGGTTATTAGTCAGAGATTCAGAAGTTTACCCTAAGCAGAGCCCATAAATTTGGAACAAGTATTTTCTCAGAAGGCTTTACCAACAACGATGCCAGCAACTTGCTCAGACTGCCCTACACTGCACAAATCCCAGGTCAGGAAATGGCTACAAATCTTCCGTGAGTGGAACGACTTTCACTCAGTTCTCATTTGACTGCATTTATATTTCATAAGCACTGCATTTAGACAAAGTTAAAAGAGCAAGTCAAAGAAAATACTTACTTAAAGATTTTCTGTGGTCTGGTTTCTGTTCTTTAATTTCGTTGTCATAGTGACTTAGCAATTCAGTACTGGAGGATCTTTGGATTTTGAATAATGCCAGGTTTCTTGATGGACAACTTGGATCCTTTGACTAGAAATAACAATTAGGCCAAATCACTCTACTTGGAATAAAGGATTCACCAACTGGTTAATATTTTGTGGTGTATTTTGATAGATTTAAAGGAAAGTTTGAAATTCAATAATTATTCTGGGATAAAGCTTAAATGTCAAGCTCAATACTCAAAATTAATCATTGTTTTACATATGTATATACTGCTTAGTAAATGCTGTACACTATTCCTAACACTCTACATGTATTAACTCAATCACTGCAACAGTCCTACTAGGAAGGTGGTGTTAATATTATTCTTACTTTCCAGATGAGGAAACTGAGGGCAAAAAGGTTAAGTAATTTGTGTAAGGCCACCCAGCTGGTAACGACAGAAATAGGAATTAAACTCAGGCAGTCTGGCTCCACAGTCCACTCTTAATGGCAATCATACTTGTGTGTGTGTGTGTGTGTGTGTGTGTGTCTAAAGGGATTATACTGATGATGGGCAAAAGCCAATTTATGTTTTATTTATTTAAAGTTGTAGTACCAAAATAATATACTAAAAGACAGTAATTCAGTATCAGTAAAATGACACAGGAAATGTATTCTCCTAAAGTATACTTTATCAAAAGATCTCAAGAATACTTTGTTCTCTCAAGATTTTGTCACTATTAGTGTCTTAAAGTTAGGTATTTGTTCTAGAGCCAGTATAAAATATGTAGTCTTAAAGACTTTGACTCTTTAAAAAAATCAATTATTGAATGTGTGCTTTAGGGCATTTTTATAAAGTTCTAGATATGTAAGTTTCATTAGAAGAATAATCTAGCTTGACTAGAGGAGCAGTAAGAATCAGCTACCAAGGACTTTTATTTACTGGTAATATAACAGCGAGCACAGGCTTAAATACACTGATACTTATTTTCAATAGTATTTATTATAAGCTGCATAAACTGAAAATGTAACAATTCAGTCGTTATTAAGCGCTTGTGTGCACTTTACAGCCTCCAGTAAATGAATGTCCATGTTATTTCAGAAAATAAATGAATGCACTGCATTTTTGGAAGAGAGACATCAAATGACATTTAGCTTCACAAATCTTGTCTGCTGAAAAGGTTTTTAGTGGACTCTATTATAACTCAGAAGAACTTAATATCTCCCAGTACACAAGATTCATTTAAATGTGTGCATGTTATATGGCTAAGCAATAAGATTTAAATGACTACAGTTTAATTAATAAAGGTAATAGCTAAAACAAATACATACCAATCTGTCAATTGCATTTTTGATAGCATGGAACCAATCCAATATGATGAAGTCAATATCTGACTGTAGAAGGAACTCATTTCCTGAGACTGTTGTGATCTGAAGATAGAACAAAATCGACAGGTAAGCAAACCACCTCTCCTACATTAAAAAAAAAAAAAATTTGAAAACACACTTTAATACACTGAAATATTTTCTTGTATTCCAGTAACTGTCTTTCTGGGAACTGGGAGACCAGCATCATTTTGAACTGCTCCCTTTAAACTGTTATTGCATGTCATAACAAATACACTATTGTTTTAATAATGGAACGATTAACTCAGAGTAGGGCTAAAGCTGAATTACTCCAGCTCATGAAGAAACAAGCCAGGAAGTTGGGAGTAAGGCAGACAGAACACACTTAAGTCAGAACCCTTAGAAAAATGCATGAGGGTGTGTCAGAATTCATTCTGCACTTTGAGCTCTTTCCTGTTTGTCTTTTTCAAATCTAATAGTATCTCTATATTTGATTTCCTTTTATAGAGGGCTCTAAAACAGATTATTTACCAAAGAGACTAATGCTGCCGTTTCCAAAAGGTCATTCAAATGAATGACATTTAGCTATTTCTACTTTCCTATCATAAAAATCAATTGGAAAGTCAAAAAGAACCAATTTCCTCATAAAAGAACTTTATTAGAATAAAAGTTCATTTAAAAAGTCACCCCTCCCCCAAGACAAGTATCTATCAGATGATTATCCCAGTTCCCAACTTACAATGGTGCTAAGCATTTGTAATATTCACCATGTAACATTTTCCATTCCCATGATCTTGTTTCCCCCTAGACTTGTGAGAGAGGCAGAGGCCTTATAGAAACAGCAATCTTCTTGATTTCACACATAAAAAGCTACTTAGAGAAGAATGTGATGAGAAGGTGTAGAAGCACTCCATCAATCTGAACTGCGATGATTTTCCCTTTGTATTACTGACTTTTTGTTTCACTAGGAAGACGAACCGCTGCTCAGCATTGCCGTGCTTGTGTCACATCTCAAGCAAGAGCTCAGAGCTTTGGAGAACTGACATTTCAGGGCACTCATTCAAAAGCCAGTCAGCCCTGCCTGGTCTTACTCGCTCTAAAGAGGAGGGCAAGGTTAAAATGTAGCATAGGTTCTGATAACCACAAATCATGCTTCAGCATGTTGACATAATTCCACCACTGAAGTTGCTATTATCACCCTGCTCTGAAAGTTTCAGTGACTCTCACCAGGATATTTAACAACGACGATCCTGAAGCTTTTACAAAATCTTCAAGGACACATATGCATATACATCCATTGGTGATTTATTTCTAGAAAAACTATCTAGAGAGACAATCTCACTCAGTAGTAAAATGTACCCATTCTTCAGTAAGATAGATTTCCATATCTAGACTGTATTTTTTACAACTGCAAAGACAGGAACTATCCAAAGTGTACCTAGCTTTGCTCCCATAAAATCCAAACCCACAAGAACTATTTGTCATAATAAATGTTTACTGCTTTCAGTAAGAATTAAAAACAAGCAACAAAAATCCCAAAGTATACCCCATTATAAAAAGTGAAAGGTTGAGAAATGATAGCAATTTAATTATCTACACTAAAATTTGAAAGATTACTGGGGCTGATTTTTTTTTTTTTTTAAATAAAATACCATGTAAGACTTGGGATGGCTTAAAATAGCTGGGTCTTCTGTTTTGTATATTCACTAAAAAACAGTTGAGCTGATGTTTGCCTAATTATCTCAACACGATCCAATGCTATGTTCTTTACTTACATCGAGTTCCAAATATTTACTTTCTAAAGTGTTGCCACAGAAATAATAATCTGAAAATATAAGGTCACTTCTAACTAACTCAAGAACACTAGTAATTCCCCTGACCTCTATCTTCATCCTGATATAAATTTAAATATTATGATTATGAACGTACTATGTGACATCACCATTTGTTAACGTATGCAAAGAAAAATGATTTACAGCAAGCACAATTTACAATCAAATACAATATTTCTCTCCCTGTATAAATAAACCATTATTAAAATTCTAAAAAGGAATAACATTTTCAAAGTACAAGAAACAAACATAATTAGATTTACTGTATTTTGAGGGTTTATGATAGCCAACACAGTTCAGCTCTCAGTCTGGTAAATTCAAACAGCGATAAAGTATGAGTATTTCAGTGGCACATCTGCATTTTTGGTGCACACTAGGCAAAGGGGATCTTTTACTGCTAACACAACCAAAAGCAAAATGTATTTTTTAAGTTTCTTTGTTCAAATATATTACTGTATTAATCACACATAATCAGTGATTTACAAAGTTATGTTTCCAAGCTAGATCAAGGAACAATATGAATGCAATTCATTCAAAACATAGTATCGGAGAGAAGCTGTTAGACCCTCTGTCTTCCCACAACTCTTTCGAGTTACTAGACAGTCTGGAGAAGACTGCTACTGCTCTCTACAGTTTAAATGCATCCACTTCTTAATTACAGTCAGTAATTGACTTTGTTCTGCTCCATTCCAGTCACTCACAGGAAAGCAGTCTTTGACTGGTAAAGCCCATTTAATTCAGGTTTCCCAATCCACTTTTTTACATTACCTCTTTAGCGTTTCTGATAAATGGTTTGCTGAATCATATTTGCACTCTGAACAATCGAATTTTCTACACTCTTGGGAAAAAAGACATCAGTAAGGAATACTAGCTTTGACTAAACCTTTTGATTGAATAACTCATGACAACAATCTAAAGTGATGTATAACTAATAACAGACACAAAAGATTTGATATTAAGTCATGCTAATGTACTCTTTCTATGTTTTGCCTAAGTGATATCAGAAACAAGATAGATGAAGGAAGAATACAGAAAATGTGACAGTTTAGGCGCTGCTGGTCTCCCTTTTGCTTAGAAGCCTAACTAATTGCTGTTGAATCAATTCCAGCTTACAGTGACCCTACAGGAAACAGGACAGAGTAGAATTGCCCTATGGGGTTTCCAAGGCTGTAGTATTTATGGAAGTGGACCACCGCATCCTTCTCCTAACGCTTGGTTGGTGAGTTCTACCAAACTTTCATTTAGCAGCTGAGGACTTAACCACTGCGCTACCAGACAAATGTCCTTTAAAATGTTTCCTCACCACAAAGTTGTATTTTGAAGGGATGTATCCAGGTGCCCCACTAGTTCTAATGTCAGTAACAGCTATCTTTATATAGCTGTCTGAGGTTATTTGCCTCAAAGTTTTTCACACAGAGTAAGAGTCCATCTGAATAAGTTGGAGTTTATGTAAGCCTGTCTACTAAACAACACGCAGGGCAGACACATCCCTTTCAAGTTTTGGGCATTAATTCAACAACAGTTTCCCTTGGGCTAGGAAACTGGGCCTGTTTCCCTGTTGTGGCTATTGCTCTGAAGGTACAGGCAGGTAGGTATACCCAAACTCTAATCTCCACTGATGAGAAGGAAGAATTTTGCTTTTTCCTTAAGGCTTTAATTAAAAACAAAGTATTGATGCACTAACTTAAAACATATTAAAAGAGTTTTAAGGAGCTGTGTTTTAGTACTGCCATTTTTGTTTTGTAAGATATGCATCAGGAAACAGCAATCTTTAGAACAGAACAAGGGCACATTGAATGGTTTGAAATAGAAAAAGAGGTGGGTCAATGTTGTATCCTTTCACTGTATTTATTCAAACTCTACGCTGAGCAAATAATCTGAGAGGCTGGATTATGTGAAAAAGAATGCCACATCAAGATTCGAAGAAGATTCATTAACAACTTGTGGTATGTAGACGGTACAACTTTGTTTGCTGAAAGTGAAGCAGACTTGAAATACAGATGAAGGTCAAAGACGACATCATTCATTTTACTTGGGTCCACAATGAATGCCTACGGAAACAACAGTTAGTTAAGAAATCAACCGACACATTGCATTGTGCAAATCCGTTGCAAAAGACCTCTTTAACGTGTTCAAAAGCAAAGATGCCACTTTGAGGACTAAGGTGTGCCTGACGCAACCTATGATGTTTTCAATCACCTCATACGCATGTGACAGGTGGGCAATGAATAAGAATCACTGAAGAATTGATGTCTTTAAATTATGGCATTGGCAAATAACACTGAACATACTTTGGACTGTCATAAGAATGAACAAATCTGCCTTAGAAGAAGTATAGCCAGAATTCTCCCTAGAAGCAAGGACGGCAGGACTTTATCCCACATACTCTAGATACGTTAGCAGGAGGAACCAGCCCCTGGAGAAAGAGTTCATGCCCGGTAGAGAAAAGGATCAAGGAAAAAGATCAAGATTCTCAACAAGATGGACTGACACAGTGGCTGCACCAATGGACTCCAGCAGAAAAAGGATTTTGAGGACAGTGCAGAATTAGGCAGTGTTTCATTCTGTTGCACACAGGTTGCTGTGAGTCAGACCAAACTTGACAGCATCTAACAACCACAACATCAAGAAGCTTCATCATCTAGCAGTGACGTTTTATGATGTTAGATCTTAATTTAAATTAATATTTTGAATGGCATTTATGCTGCTTAGATGTTCTATAATTTTGTTTACTAGAATAGAAACTAAAACTTTCTGTAACTTTTGTGATTATAAAGCCAGCCAAGTGCCGTCGAGTCGGGTGATTATAAAGGTGATACTAATTTATTGTGGAGAATTTGGAAAGACTAAAGAGTGAAGAAGATATACATAGCTACATAGAGACAAACATGGTATACAATTCAATTTACATGTGTATAAATAATAACAATTTATTTATTTATAGTAACCTAATTATTATCACAAAGATCAATGGATAACTTTATGCTACAGATTGATGCCTCATCAGTGAAACCTTTGATAGCTAAAGTAATGTTGGCTATTACTGTTTGAAACGCCAAACCCACACTGGGAGACTATCAAGGATGTAGTAGAGATAATGGATGACTCTGAGTTCCCCTCCTTTGGTAATACCTCTCTTCCAATTTCAGAATAAATCTCGCAAATAATCTTGTGTTCAGGAGACTGAGAGACAGAACACCCTCCTAATCCTCAACAACCACTGATTAAGCATCCATTAAATGGAAGGCACATTGCTAGAAGCCAGGGAAACAGTCCCCACCCTCCAGAGCTCACAATCTGTTAGGATCAATAGGACATATGCATATAAAGATAAATAACAATAGAAAATTGCCTATACTGAGTCCCAATGCCAGTGGCACAGACAATGCTCATGTCAAGATTTCAGAGGAGGGAGTAATTACTGCTGATACATTTACATCAAGGAATTATGCATAAACTATTGGTCATGATGTGTTATTCTTTAAAAGTTGATTGTATCAGAATGTTAGTATATTAAATATATGAATACTACCACTTGGTATGCAAAGTGATATCAGCTTTAATGATCTCAAAGCACATAATAAACATTCTTCAAATGCAGCTTCCCTCCACTATCATAAAGTAATTTTGCAAATGAAGAAAATGAAGCAAATGAGGAAAATGAGAATGCCATTCTATCAAATTGGCATCATTTTAAACGACAGAATTAAGAGATTACAAAGGTTTTAATTTCTTGCTCACTAGCCCTCAGCAATCAGTTTTCACAGCCAAGGACTATGTGTGTGTGTGTGTTTATGAGAAAGCAATCATGATTTAGTTTCACTTGCAAAATTTGGAATACGGAGTATAGACAAATGCATGAAAAGATAGAGCAATATTAGAAGACCACCCCAAATCCTTATTTATTGCCTCCCTCCCCCCACTAAACAACTAGTCTCTTGCTATGAAAAGAATATAAATGAAAGAGAACTGAGGAATCCAATTAACTCCATCAAGTTGAAGAGGGGACCAAAAAAAAAAAAAAAAAAATCTTTTGCTTGAATTAAGTATCTTTTACATTTTACTTAGAATCAGTCTTTGACTAAGAAATTAAAGAGTGTTTATTCCATTTTAATAAAGCTGAAATTGTATAGGGGAAATGTATAATAAAATATGCCAAATATCTGAAGAGCCTTACAACCATGTTGAATGATATGACTATCCAAGTTCTCAAAATAAGTGGATTAACTATTTAGGAGAAATCGAATTTAATTATTATTAAATTTGGAGACACTTTGGACTTCATGATGAAATCATTTTTGTTTAAATTATATTTAAATTAAATTAAGTAGAAATAAGAAGTCATCAAAATATAACGTATTTGAAATAAAGATGAATCTTTTCTTCACAATAGTAATGTTGACTATTTTTTTCAGAGAACTAGAAGCATAAAACATAGATATATACAGTTGGGCTACACTGTAGCAAGCTATCAAAACTTAAAATTAAAGCAATGCTGCTTAAATAAATAAATAAATAAAATACAAACAGATTCCGTCACATTTTATTCATCCTGCATCACGCTACATGTTTGATGGTAGATCAAATGAAGGTTGTGCCGGTTACACTAATAGTTAAATTACTTGGTCTCAAAGGTGTTTATGACCACCAAAGAAATTACGTTATCAGACTACACGTCTGCCTCAAATTACAGTCTGGCCTGAGTAACTCCCAACATTTTCCTTGACGTGTTGAGCAAAGTTAACATAAAACTCATGGCAAAATATCAGATAGAAGTAAAAGGTCTTCAGTCTGTCTTTCCAAAAATGTTACTTGTTAAAACATTTTGTGAGAAAGTATCTGCCTTGTGTTCCCAGTTTTGCTAGATGTTAAGTAAATATATGCTGATTACTGCCCCTCCCCTACAAAAAAAAAATGTTATTTTGGCAACTCTCTCATTAAAATGCACTTGTAACCCTCATCTGTCAGGAAAGTTTTGAGAAGTTTGTTTACCTTGGATAGTGGCCTTATTCAGGGTTACCCTCGCAAACAATGATAGCAGTCTTCAGAAGTTGCATGAGGAACAAGCCACGAGGGATCCATTTTTGTTTTAATTGGCACACACAAACACTTTTCTGGTCTGTCAAGAAGATCAAGCTAATATGCATGGAGGGTGTTATATTCTCCACTTTGGGGAGCAGTAAAGCTCCCTTTATTTAAGTAATTTAAATGATAGACTGCAAAAACTTTGCAAGTCAGAAAAATGTTTTATATTTTCTTTGGGAATATTTGTTTTAAGCAACGGAAAATGTTCTACATATCTAAAGATGTTGAACCTTATGTTGTAATTACTCTGCTTCTTCTGACTCGGTGAAATGTTCCTAAATCCACACGCTACTAAATAAGCCGGCCACCAATGGATCCTGCATTTCCACAACTCCCCTCTGTGTCAACAAATGTGCGTTCATTAGTTTCCAGATGTTTATTGGATATGGTTTCAATGTGTTGGGGTTGATTGATTTGCACGTACATTTATTGGAACCCTCAGTGGTGTCATCATATCAAAATAACCTGCCCATGTAAGCAATTTCTTATTTAATGGAAAGTAAACAAATGTTAGGCTACATAGACGGCAGATCTCAAGTGCATTCCAAAATCTAAGGTTTAAGGCCAGCCTTTCAAGAAACAGTGTTCTTTAATTGAAATTGAGCTGTACATTTGACACCCAAATAATTTCGTCCAGGCATTCTTACAGCACAGATTTGTTCTGCATAACAAAATCAGCTGTGGAGTGAACTAATCACTCCCCTTATCATTTCCAGCCCCAACTTTCTGTTTATTAACAAAAAACCTACACTGCCTACTCAAAGTGAGTACTCAGTATCTTTTCCCGTCAGTCCTTCATTTATTCAACAAAACAAACAAAAGAACACCCCAAAACTTGTGCTCATTCTTTTATCGGTAGCAAAATATTGTAAGTACTGAGAAAAAGTCTTCTCAATATTCATAACAGAATACTATCCAAGTAATTAGTAGATAGTTTAGCAGTTTCCACTGTTTTGCAGTCAGCTATATCAAAACTTTTGCCTATGGTGCTTATATGAAAAAGACTGAGAAAGTGACTAATTGAAGTAGTCGATGTATAAAGACATCAGCTTATGAGTTCTGTTGCTCTAAGTTAATTCTTAAACTTGGGGGCAAAGTGACTGATAAGCTAAACATGTCAGAACTCCTACTTTGCATCTACCCACCAATTACTCACTGCCCACCACAGACCGCCTTTAACCCTGAGCTACCCAAACTGTGCTCCAATCCCTCATTCAGTCACACAATATTGGGAAATTCTCTATCCCCACTATTTTCAAGTTGAAATTATTTTCATTATTTCTGTCACTATTCAAGTAATGCCCAATTTAGAGTTTTGTTTTTGTTTCTTAAACTAATTCGCAAATATAAACATAAAATCATCCTTTCCCCAAGGCTGACTGATTTGTTGTGTATTTTTCCATATCGTTTGAACTCATGCATAAACATTACATGTATATTTCTAGAATATGTTGTGTATTAAAAATAAAAACCCACTGTTACTGAGTCTAACTCATAGCAACCCTATAGGACAGAGCAGCTGCCCCAGACGGTTTCCAAAAAGTGTCTGATAGAACCCAACTGCAGACCTTTTGGTTAGCAGCCATAGCCCCTAACCACTATAACACCAGGGTCTCCTGATTATTCATGCATCTAACTACCATCACCTTTCACATGGACTTAATAAAAATATCTTTTGATCTCCCTAAATCCAGTCTTTTTTCGTCCAATCTATGCTCCAGTTACAGCCAAAGTAGTCTCCCTGAAATTTGGGTCTGCTCATGCCACTTCTTTGCTTCACACCATCCTGAGATTACCTGTAAGTGTTAGCTACAGTGTGGCACAAATTCTTTAAGTCAGCCTCTAAGGTTGTGTGTGTTCTGGCAGCTACCCGCACAGCAGCCTCCTCGTTCTATGTTTCCTTCTGCAACTCTAGGATCCAGTCAGACTGAAATTCTTTGTTATAAGACTCCCCATAATAATTCTCATCTCCTTCCTTAGAGCAGGTTGTTCTCACTGCCCAGAACCCTGTGACACCCTTTATCACATCATTCAAATCGGTTTAGATGTAATCTCTTTGGAAAAGGCTTCTTCTCTGAAATTGATCTCTCCTTTTTTGATTCTGTTATACAGCATAAATCTTCCTTTGCAATCGTGCATCCTGTTTTTCACTGCAATAGTCTCTACAGCTGCTAAAATCTAGTAACCACTCAGAAACCAAACACAACTGTCTACTCAGTGCCTGGTCGACCCAACCACACATGAACGGCACTAAATAACAGAGACAAAACATATCTAACTTAATCATTTATTCTTCTATTTTAAAATTATTTTGAAGGTTAGAGTACACCTGTACTCTTTCTGGTAAAATAAATAGCTTATTCTGACATCTACCGATAGCACTTCTATCAGAGTAGATTAGGAAATCTTTCAGATCCGACTCAACAGCACTTGGCTGGCTGGCTCTATAGGTTGGGAACAACAGTCTGAAGACTATGGTTTTCTAGTAGTTGACAAGTCCTAAACTTCAGACAACATGACAGACTTGGAGGGATTAGGAAGCACTACGAATATGTTTGTATTTCAATATTTGTCTCTAAAATAGAACGTTCTTCATGATTATATTCTAAACCCACTCATGGGGTTTTCAGGAGTAATCTATAGTAACAACAGACTCATTGCTGTCAAGATGATTCTGACTAACAGAGACTCTACAGGACAGTGTAGAGTAATATCATGATCTTTCCAAGGAGTAGCTGGTGGATTTGAACTGCCAACCTTTTGGTTAGCAAATGTAGCTCTTAACCACTCTGCCACTAAGGCATCAATCTATATAAGACCATCCAAAAATCTCACCATAAGTACGGTCTTTCTAACTGAAAGTTGACAGTGTGGGAAATCACATCCAGTTCAATATTTAAACCATAGGTAAATGAGTCAAGTCTTGAGAGCTCTTCAGTGATGCAAAGGTACTCACAGCTGGTCCATCAACCTGGTGGCCATTAATTTCACTAAAGCACCCTTAACATTAATAATCAAGCAAACTGTGAGTGGACAGGTGGCCATTGTCATGTTACCAAAAACTCGATTGAGAAACCTTTGCAATTTTTAAGGTACAGTGAGTTAAGCAGAAGCAGGTATTGCTGCCACTAGTTTATTGCTCACACATGTCTCCTATTAATAAGAGCTGAGATAGCACAACAAGAATAAAAGATGTTGAAGCGTGTAAGTATCTCTGTGCTATTGTAACATATTTGGCCATGATTATGAGTATTTATAAAACATTCAAGAATTGTTCCATGTCTACTTACATTAATGAGAACACCTGTTAACTTTAGTGCTATACAGACTTATTTGCATGAGATTCAGGTTTTAGCTCACTGTACATCACTTTTTGAAACAATTAGATGCTTATAGAGAAATACAGCCGAGTGAAAAACAGCAGCTTGAATGCCTTCCGGCTCAAGACAATTCAGCACCAGGTTTCCGTGTAGAACAGAAATCTGCTGAATTACAGCACTGCCAGTTAGAAGTGAATGTAGACGTATTATATATACTTGTGTGTGTGTGTGTGTGTGTGTGTATTACATTCAGAGAACAGAAGATACGTATAAAAATCTGGGCTTTAACCTTCAAGTAAAATTATAGCCAACTGAGATGGTTTCCAGACTAGGAAGCCGATGAGAAAAGGATGACAATGCCACCGCAACGTAGAGACCCTCAGCGGTTGAGGATACCTCTTATTCAAAGCTGGTCTCTTAGCCAGGCTGCAAATGGGACAACTCCAGATCTCCTGACTGAATGAGGAAATCTGACAGACACTTCCCTACCTTGTGTTGTTTCCGAACTTTTGCCAGACAGCCCTCTCTGTGGCAGGACAGAGCCAAATGGAGCAAAGGAGCTGAGGAATCTCTCTGAGTGAGTCATTTCTGGGGCTGCTGGTCACAACATAGCAAGAACCCTCCAATTCTTCTTAACTCTCTTCGTGGAAGCTGGTGAAGCTGTCCTATTCTTTCCTCAGAGAAAACAGTGACAACTTTCATAGGTCTCATTCTATTGACACATCTGTTTGCCACTCCCTGTAAGACATTAACGCTGCTGTGTTTTAAATATTTTCAGTCATTGAAAATGAAGCCGTTTCATAAATCTGTGGATTCACAGTCTCTATTATCATCATTATGTTTAAGAGGTGCAATATTTACATCAAAATGACTCACTTGGTGATACATTCTAAAGATAAATGTGTATTTATGATCTGAAGAAAAAGTGTGATTTATAACTATTTTGTCAGACATAAACAGAGTGCCTCTGTGCTATACTAGTAAACACAGATTAGGCAGGGCACAGATGAACTATTCCCATGAGATTTATGCCACTTTGTCCTGGAAAATGAGGGAACTGAGAATTGTCCTCAGAGAGAATGTGGATCACAAGAAAGAATGATGTCTAATTCTTGCTCTGCTGTTGAGCTTGATGGTCTGGGCAGATGAGCAAATATTAGGGGGGAATTTGGGTGATCAACTGATGAATTTTTATTGTCTGGAACCAAAATTAGAGAACTCAAAAAAAATTAAAGTTGACACTGTAGTAAAATTTCAAAACTCTATACACAACTAAGAACTTGAAGGTCTAGAGTTTGCTGTCTACAAAACAGTGCCATCGCTTACGAAGGGTGATAGATTGGTCATATGTGTAATCAGGAAGGTAATGAATTAAGTACAAATTTCTCCCTTTTGATGAACTGTAGAAGTAAATAAATTAAAAATGTTGGAAAAATTCATGAAAATATGCAACACAAAGTATAATTCCTTCTTTAGGGAATAAAATCTATTTCTCAAAACATTTATCTCTAAAACTACAATTTAGTTAATGGTATTTTTTTTAATAAACCAACCATGAATGTATAATAGAAGATGAAATCTGTCAACTGTGTAACAGGTCACACACTTAATAACAAACCTGGAGTAACAACATCACTCTGTTGTTGTTGTTGTTAGTTGCCACTGAGTTGATTTCCAAACCACAGTTGTGTGCAAAACCTGCTTTAACACATTTGACTTCACATACAAAGTGGTATTTGTATTGGAAATAGGAATTTTAAAATAGAATAGACTTGAAAATATTGGATGAATTATCAGTACGGGAGTGCATAGTTTATTTCTCAAACTATAATTTTTAAGGTAAAAGGGGGCACTATTAATAATCACATCAGGACAACAGGTGTTAATCAGGTCTCTTCTGTGACTATTAGGACACATTCAACACTGAAGTGTCTTTCAGTGACCATTGAGCTTTAGGTGCCTAGTGAATATGTACGATGGGTCCAAAGCTAAAAGCTATGAGGTATAAGGAAAAAGTTAGCCATGACCGTAGCCTTTTAAGAAGCCTACCGTCTTTCATGGCATGCAAGACAAAGAAAGGAAAACAATCAGAAAACAACAACTAAATCATGATTAAAGATGGGGCATATACGTTAATTCTTATATAACAAATCAAAATTTCTCTATGGGTAAACTGGAGTACTTGGAAAATTACTTACAGAAGGATCTTGCAAGGACTACTGAGATTTAGTGAACAGTAAGGAAGGGAAGGGAATAAGAAAGGCATTGGGGACACGTTGCACAACAGCTCAGAGATAAAGAAGATGACAGACTCTCTAGAGGACCTTAAGAAGTCCTTTCTAAGCTCTTTTCCATTTCTCATTCCTTAAATGTAGGTGTTTTTCATCATTTTCTACAAGCCAAGATTCCTTTCATTTAGGAAAAACATTCCGGAAAATTACCCAATCAAAATTTGTAAAAGCAGAAGTATAAACTGAGAAATCCTAGCCTTTATTTCTAGTTCAGATGTCTCTCTTGGAGTCTTACACGGATCTCCATAGTTTCTGGCTTTATCTGCCTACTGCCACTTTGGTGCTATGAAACTCCATTCTTTACATGCACTCGCTGGTAAATTCCTAATTTGACTGATGACAGATCATTCCTGAAGATCTCTATCAGTACAGATTCTGAGGCTCCCTGGTACCTAACAAATCAGACTCCGGGGTTGGCGTCTAGAAGCTGCTTGTCTACAGGGCTCCAGAGGAAACTTGAAAGTGACTTTGTAGTGGAGCCTGCTGCTCTAGATCATGGATACAGATTCTATCAAATCTATCCAAGCCCATATCTGTCACAATTCATTTCAAAGTCACTGAAAGCATCCTGGTTGTCCTCAGAATAAAATCTAAATTCCTTAATAAAGATTATCAAGGCTTCCGTGTTCGGGTTCCCACCTTGCTCTCTAACATTTTCTCTTCAATTCCTCTGTTTATTGACTGATAATTTTGAGAAAATTATTTAAAATATTTGTGCTTCAATATCCTCACCCATAATCACATATAGCCATTGTGCATGTTACACGAGTTATAATCCAGGAAAATAATTAGCATAGTGTCCAGCACATGGTTAAGTACTAAAAATATTTTGTTATTATTATTATTATTATCGTCATTTGGTTGAATGACTGAATGAGTCTCTCCTGTATATCTGCAAACTCTTCAGTCAGGAAACTACTTCAGAAATCACTTTTTCAGGACAGGCTTTTCTAAGCTCTGGAGGTCAAAAAGGGGTGTCTCTCCAGCAACCTCTCCTTAGTTCCTGACGGCATGCATCTCACTATTATATTTATCTACATACTTGGTCAACACTTGATGTACCTTAAGTTCCCTGTCAACAAAGACCATGTCACGTCAGCACTTAGCTGAGTTACCTGCAACACCATAAAGGCTTATGGAATAAAGAATTTAGCTCAGCTGCCATAGGAATTTCAGAACTATGGTTGTTGTTAGGTGCTGTAAAGTTGGTTCCAACTCATAGACACTTGATGCACAACAGAAGAAGACACTGCCTGGTCTTGTGCCATGCCCACAACAGTTTTTACGCTTAAGCCCATCATTGTAGCCACTGTGTCTGTCCTTCTTGTTGAGGCTTTCCTCTTTTTCACTGACCCTCCACTCTACCAAGCATGGCATCCTGATGCCTCCTGACAACACCTCCAAAGTATGTAAGACACAGTCTCGCCATCTTTGCTTCCAAGCAGCACTCTGGCTGTACTTCTTCCAGAACAGTTTTGTTTGTTCTTTTGGCAGTCCAGGGTACATGCAATATTCCTCCTCAACACCACAATTCAAAGGCGTTAATTATTTTGTCTTCCTTATTCACTGTCTGGCTTTTGCATGTATGTATCACGGCTTGGGTCAGGCACATCTTAGTCTTCAAAGTGACATCTTTACTTTCCAATACTTTGAAGAGGTCCTTTGCAACAGATTTTTCCAGTGCAAAGCATCTTTTGATTTCTTGACTGCCGCTTCCACGTGCATTGATTGTGGAACCAAGTAAAATGAAATCCTTGACAACCTTGATCCTTTCTCCATTTATCATGTTATTGCTTATTAGTCCAGCTGTGAGTATTTTTGTTTTCTTGATGTTGAGGTGCAATCCCTATCGAAGGCTGTGGTCTTTCAGATTCATTGGTAAGTGTTTCAAATCCTCTTCACTTCTACCAAACAGGGTTGTATCACCTGCATCACGCAGGCTAATGAAATCTTCCTCCAAACTTGATGCTTCATTCTTCTTCATAATCCAGCTTCTCAGATAATTTGCTCAGCATACACACGGAAAGGATGAGATGCTGACACATACCTTTCCTGACTTTAAACCATGCAGTGTCCCTTTGTTCTGTTTCTATGACTGCCTCTTGATCCATGTACCGATTCCTTAAAAGCATAATTAAGTGCTCTGGAATTCCCATTCTCTGAAATGTTAGCCATAATTTGTTATGACCCACACAGTCAGATGCTTTTACATAGTCACCGCAACAAAAGTAAACACTTTTCTGGTCTTCTCTGCTTTCAGTCAAGATCCATCTGACATCAGCAGTGATATCCCTGGTTCCACATCCTCTTCTGAATCCAGCTTGAATTTCTGGCAGTCAATATACTGTTGCAGTCACTTCGGAATGATCTTTAGAAAAATGTTACTTGCATGTGATACTAATATTATTTGATAATTTCTACATTCACTTTGACTACCTTTCTTGGGAATAGCCATAAATATGGATGTATTCCAGTTGGTTGTCCAGTTAGGTGTCCTCCAAATTCTTGGCATAGATAAGTGAACACTTCTAGTGCTGCATCCATGGTAGCCTATATAATCAAAGGCTTTGGTATTTGGACAATATAAGCTTAATCTGGTATACTGGGCAAGAAAAAAACCATGATAGGTCCTTGAGAGATGTATCAGTAGAGCCATACCATTTCACAGTCGCAGAGGAGAGGAGAAGAGAGGTAGTATCCCCCTATCCCCTTATGGCTGGATCTGTATTAAAATTTTCCCATCAACATGATGCTTGGGTTGTGCCAATGTACCTCAAATTCAGACAGTAGATTCTGACAATCTTAACTCATCTCCAGGTGACCTGACACCCTCTTCAGTCTGGATAGTTGATAACACATCTGGTTATCAATACCTTGTCTTCACCAATCTTAGTTCCGCAACTATATCCTCATCTTGTTTCCCAGCACATTATTCCTTATTCTGCTGGCTTGCCCAGTACACCAGACCCTCTCAGCAGGCAGAAGTCCTTTAACAGTCCCTCTTTCAGAGAGTGGGGCTCCTCTAAGATCTCCCTAATTCTTACATTCCCTGCCCTGTTCTTTAAGTCCGTCTTCTGTTTTGCCTAATTACTAAACGTGAAAATATCAAACAATGATCCATAATTCATTCAAGGCAATATCTGGAAACAAACCGTTTCAGTGTAACAAGTGATTAACCAATCAGGCTGTTAAAAGATCTTTGTTATTTAAGGTTTGAACTCGTTCCCTACTTTCAGTATTGTCTGCTCAAGCTTTTCCTTACCACCTGACCTCACTTACAGCTGCCTCCTGGTTTCACCAAGATGGTTGTATTATCATTAACTGGGTTATTCCTGAACTCAAGTAATAATCGCAATTCCTAAATAAATATCTAAAAAATCATTGATACTGTGAGTGGCTTCCCTGAATTCTAAGGCCCAATGTGAGCTACTGGACAGTTATAGCAGTTAATTGCTACAGCTGTTAACCAGAAAGTCAGCAGTTCAAATCCACCAGACACCCCTTGCAAACTCTATGGGACAGTTCTACTTCTTCCTGTAGGGTCACTATGAGGTAGAATTGACTTGATGGCAGTGGGGTTGACTTTTTGATAGGATGTTGAGGAGGAAGAACAGTAAGGAAAACAATTTTCCATCATGAGAACTACTCAGTGTTGGGCTTATGATCTGCTACCCTTGACGAAAGGCTCTTGGCATTATGATCCAAATCTTACTGAGTTTCTTTGACAGATTTAATTAGAGTAGATTTATGTGGCCGTCTGTGAATTTACCTGAAAGCAGATGGCAAAGGCACTAAGAGGAAATTTTAGGTCCTAAGCCACTGCCCTGGAGGTGCAGTCTGGTGATGGCTTTCAAACATTTTAGTACGAAATATATTTTACAGTGCAAACAAATACATGTCACATAACACACAGACACATAAACACACAACTAATTATATCTATATATCTCATATTCAGTAAGTTTCTGTGTGCACCATGTAAATGAAGCAAAACTTTCCTGAATGAATACATCTCCTTTCTATAAATTACATAGTCTGATACTTCTATTCTGATCCCTGTTTTCCTTAATTAATTTCATTTAAAAGTGCTGGTTCCGAATCACTAAATTGATTCCATGACCCAGTAAAGGATCTTGAATGCAATTTGCAAAACCCTGGCCTAGGGAGTAATGAAAGATGCAGTCTTCAAGATTTGTTCCTTGCTTTTTTCTCCCTCTTTGTTGGGTTATAAGATGTTTCAAGTGTCCCTATATGTAATTTATAAGAGAGGTATTTAAATGTGTGGAAGGCCTCCAGAATATTTGTCATGTTCTTGACAATCAGACCTGGGTGATCAATAAGACTATGAGGGGGATTCTACACTATTAAGTCATTTCCTGCTGTTTGAAAATAGAATTAGGATGTGGTTATTTGGAATTTGGCTTAGTCTCTGGCTTTTCTAAATACACCTTAAAGCAAAAGTTTCTTTATAGAAGAAGAAACAAAGACTTGGGGTAATGTGCTGTTTGGAATATATCTGAGATACCTCACCATGATCTGAAGAGAGAAAAACCAAAGAAGTTAAAAGCCTGGCAAACTATCAGAGGCAGAGATGGCAGCTATTTGTTTTTAAGTCTCTTGTATTGAAACAAAGAGTACTCTCCATGTTGCATCCTGCAGCGCCATGATACAAGGTCTGGGAATAGTTATTAGCATGTGTCTGTGTGATGTGAGAAAGAAAGCTAAACATTTTAATAGTGTTATGGCCTCTCCTTCTCAAGTTCCCATTAATGCAAACACAGCACATGTGGTTTAAGTCCCAAGAGCCTTGTAGGACACAGATCACAGATGTGGAATAAACATTATCAAAGAATATGACTCCTTGGTCTTCTTGCCATCAGCAGATGCCCTTATACTCTCCTGATGTCAGGCAGATACTTGATATGATAACCTGAGGAAAATCACAGAAAGTCAGGGGCCTCAGAGGGCTCACAGTGGTAAAATTTGAAAATGGACTCCAAAGACTTATAGTGAAATTACGGCAGAGGCTCAGGCTATGTTACGGTTTTCAGAGAACCCTCATCACCAGTATAATTAAATATAGTAGACTTACTCATCCTTCTTGTGCAAAACGACTAAGAAGGTTACGCTCCTTGTGGAGTTGTTTGTGTATGCAACCTAGATAAGTTGATGGCAGGAGGACTACCAAGGGATACATTTCAGATATCAAATAGTTTTCCGTCCACCTATGCTGATCTTCTAAGATTGTACTGTGTTCCCTTTCTGCCTTGTTTCTCCACTTTTCTTTCTCTTCCCCCTGTCATTCTTACCCTAAATTCTCAGGGCCCTCAAAATGGTGAGTAAAGACTGTTTCTTCTACATAGTCAATTACCAAGACTGTATTCCAAAACCGCCCCAACAATTGGATAAACACTATGCATTTAAATGTCCTAACATGTTGATGAACTGCATTTTTTTACATTTCCCATACGTCAGACTTCAGTATGCATATGCTGACCTGACCTTAAAACTTATATCGGCAGTATTGTCAACTGCAATGTCGTGTGATTCTAGGAGCATCAGGAAACCTTTTCGGATGACTAACTAATTCCCTGGACTTGCTGGTTAAGGTCTGGAATTGCAATCATCATGCTTTACCTCGAAAGACTTTTATACTTTTAAACGGAGGGACAATATTTCTGTATAATTATTTATTCAGATTTCAGTATAACAGCACATTTTCTGACAGAATAGAGTCAAACAAATTAATTTTTTGTTTCTAATTATAAATGTATGAATACTTTAAAATATGCAAAATTGGAAATGTATAAAGTGAAAATTAAAAATCGTTTCTAATCACAGTATTCAAAGATAGCACTGTTACTAAACAGTTAATGCATTTCTTTCCTATATTTTTAATGTATATGTTACATTTATGTGAGCATTCACACATAGGTCAAATTAAATACACAATATTGTATCTTGATTTTTACTTTTCCAACACTGTATCAGCCAGGATTTTTCATGACATCATTCTTTGAAAGCATCAATTTAATGTCTTCATAATATTCTGTCATAGAAATTTATTGTAATAGATTTAACTGCTCTCTCCCTCCCATAACATAGTTGCTTTCATGGTTTTTTGTTATTACAAATAAGTCTGCATTGAATGCCAATAAACATGACTTTTTCTTAAAATTTCAGTTTTTCTTTTCCCTTTAGAGAATTACTGTGCTGAATAATGCAGTTTCAAGATGCATTAATAATTACTTTCCTGAAAGATTGTTCCAAATTTTATTATATCACAATTTTGGAATGGGTCCAATTTAACTCATATTCATTTTTTCTCCTTGGAATAGGTTGCTAGTAGTCTTTTATATTTTTCAGTTATAGTGTTTGTTTCTGTTTTTTATTGTATTTTAGATGAAAGTTTACAAGGCAAATTAGTTTCTTTTTAAACGATTAATACACATATTGTAACATTGGTTGCCCACCCCGCAACAACGTATCAACATTTTCCCGTCTCAGTCTTGGGTTCCCACTACCAGCTTTCCTGTCCCTTCCTGCCTTCTAGTCCTTGCCCTGGGCTGCTGTGCTCATTTAGGACTCAATTCTTCTCATTGGTCTTTCTTTGGCTGAAGGACAACCCTTAGGGGTGACTTCAGAACTGAGTTAAAAGTGTGCACCCCTGAAAAAACAAACCCACTGCCATTGAGTTGATGCTGATTCATTTACAGTATTCTTGTTCTTATTTGAAAGAGAACTTCAGTTAATTTCACATGGGTAATACCATTACAAATATTTTCTCTAATTTATTGTTTGCATGTATGTCAATTTTAAAAAATGCAAATGTAAACGATTTCTGAAAGATAATCTTAGATATCTAAAAGATATCTGAAAGATAATTTGCATGGTAAAATTTAACCACTGTTCTATGTTTCATTCAATCTATAAATTATAATGCTTAAAATTCCTACAGATACCAGCTTTTGACCTACAGTTTTCTAGTATTTGTTAGATAATTTTTTTTTAACTTCAGTATTTTTCTTGGATCTATTTTACACATAGATGTTTCATTCCACTTTTTTCCCCCCAAATAATTAACCTGTTTATCCAGCACCACTTATTCACCGATATTTCCTCTCTCTACTGGTTTGTGATTGCCTGGTTATCATCTAGGTATCATGGTCTTTTCATGGATTCTATACACGGTTTTATGATCTTTCTTTTAACATAATTTAATTCAACTTTTCATTATTGTTAATTCAGATTTTTCCCCTGTATCTCTTAGGGCATGTTTCACCACTCCACACCCAGCCTCAGCTACTTTTTTAAAAGATATTTTACACAACAAGAATTGATGGTCCAACAGCCCTGAGGGTCTCCTGAGTTGCTGCTGGCCCTAGACTTGCTGCTGCTGGACCAGACCTGAAACTAGTACTCAGGTCAACTCTTCAGACAAGAATGGATTGGACTCGGGTACACAATGTGAGCATGTAATGTGTATATTTTATGGTATTATACATATCTAGGAGGCTGTCTTATTGGTTTCATTCTAGTTGGGAGAGGAGAGGTTGAAAAGAAGGGGACAGGTGTTCACTAAGAGGATACTACAAGGGTCAAAAGGAGGTCCGTGCTGTCACCAGCTGAGAAGAGCAGATGAACTTGGAGATAGGTGAGCATGCAGCATTGATTTTGATTGATACTTTCACTAAATCATAAAAAAAAAAAAAATAAAAGATTTTTTATAGCTGTTCTTGGCTCTATTTTCCAGTGAAATTTAAGCATTTTTTTTCTAATTCTCAAAAAATCCTGTTGGGATGTTCACAGGATTATGTTTCAATTCTATATTAATTTGAGAAGAATTTAAGACTTGCAAATAGTAAGACTTCTTCCCAAGAAACAAAATATACCTCTATTTTCTTTTTCTTAATTTCCATAATGAAAGTAAAAATATAGCTTCATTAAAGCATCAATTAGAAAGCAATCTTCCATTTTGGAATTCTCCTATGTTGTTATTGTCAGGTTTCATCTGGTTGGCTCCGACCCAGAGCAACCTCATGTACAACAGAACAAATCACTGCCCAGTGCTGTTCCACCTTCACGATTGTTGCTATGTTTGAGCCCTCTGTTGCAGGCACTGGCTCAGTCCACCTTGTTGAGGCTCTTCCTCTATTTCACTGACCCTCTACTTTACTAAGTAAAATGTTCTTCTGCAGGAACTCGTCCCCCCGATAAAGGCCCAAGGCATGTAAATCGTGTCGTCCTCTCTTCTATGGAGCATTCTCTTTGTACTTTTTCTGGTACAGACCTCTTTGTTCTTCTCACAGTCCACATTGTACTCAATATTCTCCCCAAACCATAATTCAAAAGCATTCTTTTTTTTAATTTGATTTTTTTTTTTAATTATGACAGACTAAAAATGTACATTCCTGCATAAATTTACATGCCCACCTATATGCAGCTTCCACTGCTCTCCCTGTCCGGTGATAGCACACTATTCCTCTCTGCCCCATACATGTCTCATCCTCCCAACAGTCTCCTTTCCCCTCCTCTCTACCCATCCTCTTTCCTCCAGCCAGAGGTAGGCAGGATGATATCCTATAGATATATGGAACCATAAAGTGCATCCAATATATGGTCACTGCATCGCCAAGTCCAATCCATTCGTGTCCAAAGAGTGGATCTTCGTTATGATTTAGGGGCAAGGGCAGCATCAATTCTTCTTTCATTCTGCTTATTCACTGTCCAGCTTTCTCATGCATACGAGGTGACTCAAAGTACCTCTTGATATTTTCCACTTCTGTCTTCAAAATGACATCTTTTCTTATTTCCTTATGAGCAAGAAATTTGGTACTTTAACTTCCTAGTTTTATAAAAAATAATTATAGCAAAAATTTATATATAAAAAAACATTTGGCATTTCAACCTTTTTTTACATGTACAATTCAATAACATTAATTATGTTCCTCATGGGCAACAATTACCACTATATTTCCTCACTTTTAACTCCTTTTTTTTTTGAAAGAAACAGCTTCCCATTAACCTCTCCCTAAAGTTGTATGGTCTATTCTAGGTATTTCTACAAGTATGATCATAAAATATTTGCCCTTTGATATCTGACTTAGCATAATGCTATCAAGGTGGTAGCAGGTATAGAATTTCATTTGTCTTTATAGCTAAATAAGTGTCTCATTATCTTAAGGTTTCAACTACATCTTAGTAGACTGTCACAGTCTTATTCACATACAATACTTAATCCTAGATACCTGAAAGATAATTTTGATGGAAGAATGGAGACACTATAGGGACAATGTGTAGTTTCAAGCAAAAGAATCAATCCTTTCTAAGAGACGGAAAGCTCCAAACAAGCAGACAGGGAGAACTCCTGCGGAACAGTTCATCATGAAGTTCTGCCATCTCTCTCCTGAGGCCTGAGGACCTCCAATAATCTTCTGTCGCTCTTTTCATCATCTGGCCTGCAGCAAGCATTTTTCACAGGCCTAAAAGGGATCAGACTCTAAGCTAATAAGTACCACTTGAGTAATCTGTTCAAACGCCATGTACATGTTCTGATAAAAAAAAAAAAAAGACTAGAATCATTAATATACAAAATGTACCATATCTCTCAGTCTAGGTTTCTTGTTCTAAAAACCATGGTGTAAAACTCCACCCATCAGCAGCAGCAAAAGCTGTGCATCTAATTTTGGATCTAAGTTTTTACTTTTTTCTAAAAATCTGTTTTTCAAGTTACTAGAAAAATACCCTAAACAAATTATTTTGTAGTCATGTAATATTCATTCCATTATTTGGGTATATTATTTTCTGTTCTTCAGTTTCCAGAACATAGCTTTATGTTTCTTTCGTACCTTGATAATGTCTATCAAAATAAGAGTCTGTAACTTTGATCACATGTAGAACACAAATGTGGAATGTCAAATTGTTTATACTTCAGTTTACAACTTAGGTAAAAATACAAACTGAGGGAGAAAGACAGACTGACTGACTACAGAGAAATAAAATTGTACCATACTTTCTATTTTGAGACTGTGACTATCATTGTTCTTGTTTCTACTTGAACCATTCTCTGTAATAGACAGCTGATGACTTTGCTAAAATTGGAAGGGCAAGTGTGATGACGATCTACAATGCTGTGTCATTAGGGCATTAGGACACCTTTACATGGTTCAGTAAATATTCTTAGCATTACTGTTAGTACTAAGTACATTAATTGTTCCTCTAAACAGATTCAGCATAAATATTTAAAATAATCATTTGCTAATTATGTAGAGTAGTACTTGACTTGGACTTCAGATAAAAAATTATAATCATATAGCTATAAAACATTCTAATATTGAATGACTGCAAATGGTGATTCATTATTGATTCATAGGTTAGTTTTGAGCTTGTTTTCTACTGGTACGTCTTAATCAACAGGATTATATCACCCAAATATTTTCAAATAAGGCAGAGTAAAGGGTTCTCAAATAATTTTTAAATTATTCTGTATAAAGCATAGAATAGGAATTCCTGAATGGTACAAATGGTTAAGCACTTGATTACTGACCAGTTGATTGGCAGTTCAAATCCACTTAGAAGATAGGTCTGAGAAACTATCTCCAAAAGGTCACAACCTTAAAAATCTATACTACAGAGCAATTCTACTCTGCATACCTGGGATCTTTATGAGAAGGGATCCACTTGACAGCAACCCACAACAAGAAGAAAGTATAAAGTGGAGTTTTAGACATTTGCCTAGAGACCTTCTATTGTGACCAACAAAAATTTAAAAAATAACCTGAAGTCTTATTTCTAGCAAAATTTCTTTCTAGAATGTATTTTACACAAGAATTTGTTATATCAAAGAACAATGATGGTTTTAGGAAACATCTCATAACCTGGTTTCAATTGGAAGACACTATGCTGAGTGAAAGTAGTCAGTGACAAAAGGACAAATATTGTATGAGACCCCTAAGATCAGAACTTAAAAACAGACTCAGGCATAGAGAAGACTTTTCGATGGTTGCAAGGGTGGGAGAGGGAGGGAGGGGGAGGGGGAGGGGGAGGGTGTTAACTTAGATAGTTGATAGAAATTTGGTTGGGTGAAATCTGTGACAGCACACATTAGAAAGAAGATCAATATTAACTGGACTTCAACATAACATGATTACTCTTCTCATCTTAACTCAATATTGCAAGGAGAGAGTAGCTCGGGAGGGGGGTCAGGGACCATTCTCTAAGGGGAAATCGAAGCCAATTGGCACAACTAGCATTTTGCTAAGAAAGCCTTCTGCAACCCACATTGGTGAGTGGCATATGGGGTCTTAAAAGCTGTCAAGCTGCCATCTCAGGGTAAAACAAATGGTCCCAACTCAGCAGGAAAGGATGATCACCAAGGACCAAAATGACATGGGGGAAACAGAACCCAGAAAACAGAGAGACCCATGTGAGTGGGTGACTACATCACCTGTGACCAGAAGAACTGGATGGTGCCATGCTACCACCAGTGATAGCTTTGATGGAGCTCTCAAAGTTGAGTCGCACTAGCAACACAAGAATAAAAAGTGGTGCTCCCTGAGATCTCCACTAAAAGACCACAAGTGATGGTCCAGGGGCCTTGGAGTTGGAGTTCCCCTGGGAGCATGACCCCTGGCCCTGATGCTGCCCCTGTCCATAAATCATAATCATAGTTCAACTCTTCAGACAGGAATAGATTGGACTTGGTGACACAGAGTGACCATATCATGTGTGCACTTTATGGTTCTATGCATCTATAGAATGTCATCCTGCCGACCTCTTGCTGGAAGATGGGGAGGGGGTGGAGAGGAGAGGAGATTATTGGGAGGCTAAGACATGTATGGAGTGGAGAGGAAGAGTGTGCTGTCACTAGGGAGAGAGAGCAGTGAGAGCTGCATATAGGTGGGCATGCAAATTACATGGGAATGTGCATTTTCACTCAATCATAATAGAAGAAGAAGAAGAAGTTGATATATCCATCAGCCTAGGATCATTGTTCCTCTTAAGTGTCCAGCTCTAAAGCCATTCTCTCTCCTGACTGGTAGCATCTCCTTAGCCCCTCAGCCTTTGGGTGGAGAGCAGCACTTCTGAATTCCTGCACCCTGGGGTTTCCCCACACTTTGATTTTTGCATGTGTTTCCTACTAGGATACTGACAGACACACCATCTTTGCCAAATGCCTCTTTGCAGATTTGAAAACTAAGGTCCTGTTTATTTAGCCCAGAAGGACTAAAATACAGATACAGATATTAGATGTCTGTCTGTCTGTCTGTCTATCTATCTATCCATGCATATCTGATATCTATGACTAGAAAGAATACATCCAGAGTTTGATCCCTTGCTTTTTACACTGGTGCTTTTCAAAAGTAGATCAATGAGCCTTGGCCTTTGAGGGACCTTCCTCAGAGATCCACAGAGGCCTAAGAAGCAAGGGCTGTGAGAGTGTGGTGGTTGAGAATCTTAGATCCCCGATTATCCATTCTTGTTTCAACCAGTACACCTTCCTTTTATCTATTTCGTAGCTAATCTCCACATCAGTTTATTTGGGAAAGGAGAATTCAAAGGCAAACCAAAGAAATACATGAATTGTAAAAAGTTGAAAAGCACCACAGTGGACCATCAAGACATCCACTGCAGCTGCCCTTTGCCCTATGTGAAGCTTTGAGACAGTATAGCTCACATTTAAATGCATAGGGTCTGCAGATTAACACTTACACTGGTTTTGCCATTCACAAGCTTAAGTACTGGACAAACCACTTCATTACACTAAGCTTCTGTCTCACCTGTAACATTGGGATAAAAAAAAAAGCAGCTACCTCATAGAATTGTTGTGTTAATTAAATGTAATACATGAAAATCCCACAGCAGAGTGCCTGCCAAAGAATATTGATTATTATAAGTACCCTTATATATAAAGTACACACAAGTAAAAGATAAGGTATATCTGTAACTCCTGATTCTATCCTCTCTCTCCTAAAAGATACCAGATTTTTTTTTTTTTTTTTTTTTGGTGAAGGAAGATAAACACACTTCAAATTAATGGTTAGGAAAACATAGAAATCCATGTGTATCCATTTACACGCAAATATAAACAAGTGTGATATACCTCCATAATCCACATGCATAATTACTATGTACTGATAAGTTATAAAATGCAATTAGAGGATAGAATTAATGAACTGCAAGAATTAACTCCTGTGTAGGTACCCTGGTGGCTCAATGGTTAAGTGCTTAACTGCTAATCAAAAGGTAGGTGGTTCTAACCCACCAGCTGCTCTGCAGGAGAAAGCTGTGGCAGTCTGCTTCAATAAAGATCATACCCTTGGTGCAGAAAAATGTAGAATAAAATTCTAACTCAAAAATAAAGGCCAAATCTTTTGGCCTGATAGAGACTGGAGAGGCCCTGAGAGTATGGCCCCCAGATACCCTTTCAGCTCAGTAATGAAGTCTCTCCTCATTAGCCACTTAGTTCACTCATTAGCCAAAGACTGAACAGACAGATAAAATGAGACCATAAGGGCCACACCAGCCCACAAACAAGGACTAGAAGGCAGGAAAGGACAGGAAAGCTGGTAAGGGAGAACTCAACTTTGAGAAGGGAGAGTGGTGACATGCCCTGGAGTTGTTAACCAATGTCATAAAACCATATGTGTGCTAACTGTTAAATGAGAAACTAGTTTGTTCTGTAAACTCTCATTGAAAAACAATTAAAACAAAACAAAGAAGCACAGATACTTTCAAGTTTCCCAACCTTCCAGGAAGGAAATATCAAACTATGCTCCCAGTAGCAACCTGTGAGAGGACCAGCATGATGGAGGCAACGTTAAAAAAAAAAAAGACTACAGCTTTGGAAACTCTATGGGGCATCTCCACCTGGTCCTAAAGGTCGCTAAGAATTGGAATTGACTTGATGGCAACAGGTGAGGGTAAAGTGACCTGACTTGTGATCCTGGAAACCCAGGTTCCAGTCCACAATTTATGTACTGAAAGCACCACATTCTACGTTATTTCTTCCATCATGTTTTCCAAAAAATCTCACCAACACAACTTCAAATTAACACACAAGGAAAAGAACACCTCAGCTTTTGAGATTTTTGCAGAATCATAACTAAAGTAGAGGATTTCTCTTGGTGCCTCAGAGAAAGGAGTCAGTGGCCTTGACCCGAGTTCAATGAGGGGTTAACTATAAGACCATATGTTGAGGTGAACTCCTTGCCTGGTCCCAGGCTCCCAGTGTGGTGGTGGTGGTGGTGGTGAGTGAGTGGGGAGTGCCCAGTAGGGCAGCAAGGGCAGCAAGGGCAAAAGTTACTCTTTGTAACTAGGCCTGAGAGTATTTCCTGACCCGTAGCTTGTACACAGCTTAGAGAAGTCACCCTGGGACTCTGTCTCCAGTCCCCATCTGCATCCCCTGTGAGCAGATATAGATGTACTGAGGGTTCTGAAAGGGCAGCAGAGGCCTGAGATCATGTTAAGGAGGCTGAAAGAAGAAAGCCCAGAGATAAAGCAAAGTGCAGGTTTGTGATACCTTTGAGGAAGACTGATGCCAGACAAAAAATAACTCAAACCAAGCAAACAAAGCACGGCCATCCACGACTACCACCAGGCAAGCTTCATCTAGCAAGAGGACAGAGGAGAGCAGGGGGCAGATCAGGCCAACTACAAATGTAAGGAGACAAGGAAAAACTTTCCCTGAAATGTAAATGCCATAAGGACAGTTTTTGTTTTTTTTTAATCTCTGAGTCACTGAAGTTTCCCCAGGAGCTTGTGCAGAGTTTGGTACACAGTAAGCACTCAGCCACTATGTATTAAACGAGTGAATAAAAGACAGAGAAATTAGAGACCCTTGTTTGCCACGAGGGAAGTAAGTTTTCCCATGTACCTAAAGCTCATCTTGGGAAAGAGACCTAGAAGGGCACTTTTAACCATTTGCCATGTCAAATATTTTTAAGTGTCCAGTTTAGTGACTTTAACTTAATTTGCCATGTTATATATGCTACTGTCGCTACTATTCATTTTCTAATTCTTTTTGTCACCCCAAACAGAATTGTAGTACTCCTTAGACAATAACTTCCTATTCCCTTTTCTCCCAATCTCCTAACAAACTTTTGTATCTGTGCATTTGCCTTTTCTAGATATTTCATACAAATGGTATTACACAATATTTGTTCTCTTGTCTATGCTGGTATAGTTGGCTCATCCACATTATTGAATGTATCAGAATTTCATTTTTCGTCATGGTTGAATAACATACCATTTATGGATATACCATATCTGTTTATCCATTCATCTGTTGATGGACATTTCTTTTTTTCTACCTTTTGGCTGTTACAAATAATGCTCCAATAAACATTGGTATACAAGCACTTCAATCCCAGATTTCAAGTCTTTCAGCTAAATATCTGGAAGTGGATGGCTAGGTCACCTGGTGATTCTGTGTTCGCTTTATGAGTAAACACCCAAGTGTTTCCCACAGAAGCTGAGGAAAACCTGTAAGCAATATGTGAAGCTTCCAGTTTCTCCACTGTAAATAACTTTGACCCCATTAAAATTATGCCCACTTTACCTGATTTCTCAGCAGATTAACCAAATCAACTCTGTAATGAACCAGTTCTCTTCCTGGTATTTCTCTTCATCCATTAACTCCTTCTCAGTCTTATTTGCTGTTCTTCTAATAGGCCTTTAAATCCTTCCTCCTCAGGCTAATTCTCTTTTTACTCCAGTTATTTCCTAGGTATAGGAAAGACTCCTGTGTTTTATATACTACTAACAGATTTACAGTGATTTCCATATTTGCATACTGTTGTTTCTACCATTGCTTAGTTTTTTTTTCCTAGGATCTATGTATGTTGTTGTTGTTAGGTATGGCCAAGTCCTTTCCTACTCAGAGTGACCCTATGTACGACAGAATGAAAGACTGCCCAGTCCTGCATCATCCTCACAATTCTTGCTGTGTCTAAACCCATTGTTGCAGTCACTGGGTCAATACATCTTAATGAAGGTCTTCTTTTTCCTCACTGTAACTCTACACATGACTGAGAATGATGTCCTTCTCCAAGGACTCTTGATAACAAGTTCAAAGTATTAAGTCTCTCCAGGCTTGCTTCTAAGGATCATTCTGGCTGGACTACTTCCAATACAGATTTGTTCACTCTTCTGCTAGTCCATGATATATTCAATATTCTTAGCCAACACCATAATTAAAAGGCATCTGCTCTTCTTCATCCTTCCTTTCTCACTGTCCAACTTTCCCATGCATATTAGGTGACTAAAATAGCATGATTGCGTCACGTGTACTGTATCTTAGTCCTCAAAGTAGTATCTGTGCTTTTTAACACTTTATACAGGTCTTTTGCAGATTTGCCCAGTGCAATCCTTGGGAACTCTATGAGGTAGTTAATACTCTGACCTATAAGGTCACTATGAGTTAGAATTGACTCGACAGCAACTTTTTTTTTAATATGTCATTTGATTTTGCAACTGCTAGATGTTTACTGTTGATCCAAATAAAACAAAATCATTAACAACTTAACGCTTTTATCCATTTACCATGATGTTTCTTACTGGCCCAGTTGTGAGGATTTTTGTTTTCTTTACACTGAAATGTAATCCATACTAAAGGCTGTAATCTCTGATCTTCATCAGCAAGACCTTCAAGTCTTTTTCACTTTCAGTATGCAAGACTGTGTCATTTTTATGCTGTAGATTGTTAATGATTCTTCCTCCAAGCCAGATGACAAACTCTTCTTCATATGTCCAGGCTCTCTGATAATTTTTGCAGCATATAGATAGAATAACTGTGGTGAACGTACACAACCCTGAGGAAACCTTTTCTGACTTTAAACCGTGTTGTATCCCACTGTTCTGTTCTAACAACTGCCTCTTGGTCTTTGTACAGGTTCTTCATAAGCACAGCGAAGTGTCCTGGAATTCCTATTATTCACAACATTATCCATAGTTTGCTATGATCCACACAGGCAAATGTCTTTGCATAGTCAATAAAACACAGGTAAACATATTTCTGGTATTCTCTGCTTTCAGCCAAGGTCCATCTGGAATCAGCAATGATATCCCTCATTCCAGGTCCTCTTCTGAATCCACCTTGAACTTTTGGCAGTTCCTTCTGTACTGTTGTAACCACTGTTGAATGATCTTCAACAGAAGTTACGTGTGTGGGTACTAGTGATATTGCTTGATAATTTCCAAATTCTATTGGATCGCTTTTCTTCGCAATGGACACAAATATAGATCTTTTCCAGTCAGCTGGTCAGTTAGATATCTTCCAGGTTTCTTGGCATAGAGAAGTGAGCATCTCCAGCACTGCATCACTTTGTTGAAATGTGTTAATTGGCATTCAGTCAATTCTTAGAGACTTGTTTTCCTCCAGTGCCTTCGGTGAAGCTTCAAATTCTTTCTTCAGTATCATCAGCTTTTAATCATATAGCACCTTCAGAAATGGTTGAATATCAACTAATCCTTTTTGACACAGTGACTGTATTCTTTCCATCTTCTTGTGATACTTCCTGCATCAGTGACTGTTTTCTCTGTGGAATCCTGTGATACAACTCAAGGCTTGAAGTTTTCTTTATTTCTTTCAGTTTGATAGAGGCTGAGTATGTTCTACCCTTTCGGTTTTCTAACTGCAGGTCTTTGCACATATTTTTATAACACTTTATACTGTTCTTGACCTGCCCACTGAAATTGTCTTTTCAGCTCTTTTATTTCATTTCTTGTGTTTGCTTTACTCCACATTCAAGGTCAAGTTTCATAGTCTCTTCTGACATCCATTTTGCTTTTTCTTGTCTTTTTTAATGACCTTTTACTTTCTTCATGTATGATGTCCTTGATGTCATCCCACAGCTCATCTGGTCTTCAGTCATTAGTGTTCAATGCATCAGATCTATTCTTGAGACAATCTCTAAATTCAGGTGGGACAGACACAAGGCTGTACTTTTGCTCCTGTGGACTTGCTCTAATTGTCTTCAGCTTCAACTTGAACCTGCATGTGAGCCGTTGAGGGCACGTTCTGCAGTCAACCCCTGGCCTAGTTCTGACTGACAGGCCTGGGCTTCTCCACCGTCTCTTTCCACAGACATAGTTGATTTGATCCCTGTACTTTCTTTTCAGTGAAGTCCATCTGTGTAGTCTCGGTTTATGTTGGTAAAGAAAAGCATTTGCCATAAAGAAGTCGTTGGTCTTGCAAAATTCTATCAGATGATCACTGGCATTTTTTTTATATATTCCAACTACTGATCTTCCTTTATTGCCAAGTTTTGCATTCCAATCACTAGTAATTATCAATGGGATTCAGTTGCATGTTTGATCAATTTTATACAGCAGAAGTTGGTAAAAATTGTCAGTTTATTCATGTTTGGCCTCAGTGGTTGATACATAAATTTGAATAATAGTTATATTAACTGGTCTCCCTTGCAGGTGTATAGATATTATCTTATCACTGACACCAATGTACATCAGGATAGATCTTAGAAAGTTCTTTCTGGTGATGAACGCCATGCTTTCCTCTTCAATTTGTCATTCTTGGCACAGTAGACCATATGACTGCCTGACTCAAAATGGCTAATGCCAGTCCATTTTCAGCCACCTAATGTCTAGAATATTGATCTTTATGCACTCCATGTAATTTTTTGATAATTTCTAATTTTCCTAGATTCATACTTTGTATGTTTAATGTTTCAGTTATTAAGGAATGTTTGCAGCTGTTTCTTCCCATTTTGAGTCATGCTGTATCAGGAAATGAAGATCCCAAAAGCTTGACTCCATTCATATCATTAAGATTGACTCAACTTTGAAGAGGCAGTACTTCTTCAGTCACATTTTGAGTTTCCTCTCCCTGAGGGTTCACCTTCTGGCAGTGTATTAGACAGTGTTCCACTGCTATTCATAAGGCCAGTTTTTTTGTTTTTTTTTTTTTTTTCAGAATTAGATGGCTAGGTCCTTCTTTCTAGACTGTCTTAGTCTAGAAGCTCAGCTGAAATGTGTCCACATGGTGATCCTGCTGGTATTCAAAATGTCAATGGCATAGCTTCAGCATCACAGCAACATGAAGGCCATTACAGTAAGACAGACAGACAAGTGGTAGATAACACATATGCCTTAATTTATTTACTGCTTTCCTATAAGTACACTTAAAATTGTGTTCTGTATTATAAAAACAACTTTATGGTTCTATGCATCTATAGGATATCATCCTGCTGACCTCTGGCTGGAGGAAGGAGAGTGGGTGGAGAGGAGGGGAAAGGAGGCTGTTGGGAGGATGAGACATGTATGGAGCAGAGAGGAATAGTGTGCTGTCACCGGACAGGGAGACCAGTGGAAGCTGCATATAGGGGGGCATGTAAATTTATATGGGAATGTACATTGTCACTCAGTCATAATAAAAAAAAATGGTACAAACAACACCTTGTACATATGTTTATGAACACTGGTGTAATTAGTGTAGATTCTTAAAAGGATCAAAGGTAAGACATATTCGATTCTATAAGATTTTCCTATAAAAGTGCAATTAGATTAACAAGAAATCAGATTTCTTTTTCCTTATATCTGTTCAATAATGGAGATTATCAATGTTTTTAAACTTTTCAATCTGATGGGTCAAAATGGTGTCAGTCATAAAGCTATAATTCTCTGATTATTAGTCAAATAACATTTTTCTTATCATTTATTATCAATTTTTAACTGTTTTCAAGTAATTCTTCTTGGTTGTCTTTCTGCAGTTTTTTTCAACCTGCCTTTTTTATGTTTTTAATTTTGTTTTAGATGTCTTTATCTTCATTAAGGACAAAAAACAGAAAAACCTAGAATCAACTATCAAGTTGATTCCATCCCATAGCAACACTTTAAGACCAAATTGAACTGTCCAATAAGGTCTGTAAGGAATGGCTGGTAGATTTGAACTGGTGGCCTTTTGTGTTAGCAGCTGTAGCTCCTAATTTTAAATGCTCATTTATGTTATCCTCTTTATGAAAATGCAACTTATTTCTATTGCTGTCACTGTCAAACATTATTTTAACCAGGTAATGAATTTTACCAAACACTCCTTTTTTAAAAATTCACTGAACTAATCACATGGTTTTTCCACTTTAACCTGTTAAAGATGCTTGAAAACACATAATTCCGATGTTGGAGATACTTGCATTCCTGGGATGAGTACTTCATTTGTTTGATTAAATTTAATTGCTAATGCTATATTTAGATGTCATACTGCTATATTCATAAAGACTAGCCTGTGATTAGTTTTCTTTGTCTTGTTATCCTTGTTTGATTTTGTGTTCAGGTTATGCCAGCTTGGTAAAATGAATTCAAAGATTCCCATATTTTCTGTAGAGGAGCTTATATAACATGAGTGTCACCTGTTTTATTAAGGTTTGGTGAAAGTTATATATATATACACACACACACATACACCCACACCCACATATATATATGTATATATATATATATATATATACATAATTTCATATATATTTCAGGTACAGCTCTTTGGCTACTTTTTCAAATTCTTTAGCAATAGTTTTTCTATTATGGAGTTAATGTTGCAGACTTAAGTATTCCAAAAAAAAAAGAAAGAAATTCTTGTCATCTAGACATTATGATGGACCATGTTCCATGAAAATTTTTATTTTATTTACTTTCAACATGACTTATGTCTATTTTCCCTTCTCTTGGTCATAATTACCAAATTTTGTTCAACTTTTTTTTCTTAACGGACTAACTTAGGGGTATATTGACAAAAACTACTTCTTTTGTTGTTTTTTCCATCAAAAATTTCTGCTTTATGTTTATTCTCCATTATATTATCCTTGAAATTATTTTGATTTTTATAATCATAGGCTTTTTAATATCTGTTAAGTCATTATTACTTATATATTTTTACAATATATACATTAAGGGGATGACTATTTCTTTAACAGCTACCTTGAATTTTTCCAATAATTTTGATTACTACTCAAGAATTTCAGATACTAGCTGACTAGCTCCAGATCGATTTTCTGCCAGACACGCACACATATACACACATACATACATCATATCAATCTGAGGGTTATGAAGAGGTAACAAGGCACAGAAAACTTGTGCACCAAGATCTTAAAAAGAAAGAAGGTCCAGAAAGGTAAAATCAGCATTTGATCTTGCATCAGCTCTTCAAGCATTCTGGATTTAAAAGCCAGTGACTGGTAGAGAAGCTCATCAAAGTTAACAGTGGTCTCACAAGGTTTAAGGAATAAAATTGGACTGTAGGTTATGCCATGGCTAATACTCTTGCACTCAGGATCTTAAAGAATTGCACCTCTTGTCCAGAACTTGAAGTCTACTAATAAGATCAGATTTGATGGCCAAGCTGACTGGTGGGTCCCTGGAGGGCATGCCCCCCAGACTTTCTGCTAGGCCAGAATAGAAACCATTTTCAAAGCCAGCTCTTCATGCAAAGATTGGATTGAATTATACGACATGAAATGACATTGGCTGAGAGTGTTCTTGGTTTAAACAGACACACAAGGCTAAGAGGGCAGCTCCAGAGGTGAGGTAAGAGGGTAGAGGGGGACAGGAGCTGGTTGAATGGATATAGAAATACAAGGTGGAAGGCAGGAGCATGCTGTAATGGGGTGGGGAGAGCAGCTAGAGCAACATGGAAGACCGTGTGTAAGTTGTGTGAGAAACTAACTTAGACTGCAAAGTTTGATTTAAAGCGTAGTAATATATATATTAAAAAAATAAGAAGAGATTTGTCCATTTCAATTTTCAAACCTGTTAGAGTACAGGTCTTTCATAGTATTCTGTTACGATATTTTTTATTTCAGCTGGGTCTGCTGTAACACCTCTCATCTCATTTAATAATCGAGTTATTTATATTTTCTACTGTTTTTCTTTTACAAGTTTAGCCAGTGGTTTATCAATTTTGTTGATCTTTTCAAAGAACCAGTTTTTGGTTTTGTTAATTTTTTCGATTGTTTTTCTTTTCTCTAACTCATATAGATCTGCTCTAATCTTTATTGTGAATTTTCTTCTGGTGCCAGAGGGGATCCTCTGTTGTTTGTTTTCTACTTCTTCAAGCTGTAGGGCTAATTCTTCAATTTGGGTCCTTTTTTCTTTCCAGATGTGTGCATTTATAGAGATAAATTGACCTCTGAGCACTGCTTTTCCTGTATCTTATAGATTCTGGTAGGATACGTTTTCATTCTCATTTGATTTCATAAATTTGTTTTGTCCTTGATTTCTTCTATAACCCAAGGCTTTTAGAGTAAAGTGTTGTTGTAAGTTTGAATTTCTACTTTGGTTTTCCTGCTACTGATTTCAACTTTTATGGCTCTACGGTCCAAGAAGATATTTTGCAGTAAATCAATAGTTTGGATTTTATAGAGAATTGCTTTATGACCTAACGCATGGTCTGTTCTGGAGAATGTTCCATGTGCACTGGAGAAGAAGGTGTACTTATCCATTGATGGGAGAAACGATCTGTATATGTCGATAAGGTCAAGTTGGTTGATTGCTACAGTAAGATCTCCTGTATCTTTACTGAGTTTTTTTTCTGGGCGATCTATCCATAACTGAAAGGGGAGTGTTAAGTCTCCAACTACTGTTGTGGAATGATCTATCTCATTTTTCAGTGTTGCCAGTGTTTGTTGATTGTATTTAGATGCTCTGGTATTCGGTGCATAAATACTTAATATTGTTAATCCCTGCTTGAGTACTGAATCTTTCAGAAATAAATAGTGACCATTCTTATGGGATCTTTCCCTGGCTTTGGTTTGATTGTGGAGATGGTACAAGACCAGGTAGTGTTTCATTCTGTTGTCTGTAGGGTTTCTGTGAGTTGGAATTGACTCAAAGGCACCTAACAACAACAGCATCCTTGTCCACTATAGTGGATTTTACTTTAAAATCTATTAAATCTGAGATTAGTATTGCCACACTTGCTCTTTGTTGTTGTTGCTAGCTCATTATATATTATTCCATCCTTTCATTTTCAGTTTGTTCATATCTTTGAGTATAAAGTGTGTTTCTTGTAAGCAACATAGAGACAGGTCGTGTCTTTTGATCTGGGATGTCACATGCTGTCTCTTTACTGGAGTGTCCGGCCCATTTACATTTAGTGCAATTATTGACAGGTACGTGCATAGTGCCATCATTTTGATGCAGTTATTTTTATGTTGATATTTTCTATATTGCTCTTAATATTCTGTTCTGGTCATTCTTCTTTGGTTTTGTGTTTGTTGGGACTCCTGTATTGCACTTCTTGTTTTGATACGTTGCACTGTTAGTTTGCTTTACAGGCACACCTATTATCCCCCTTAACATACTAAGATTAAATCCAATTTTAACTACTGCATAACTCTTTAACTTCCTCTCCATCCGAAAGGACTATCACTACTGTAGTATAGCCCTCTTTTTGGTGTGATGGTGTCATAGTTTTCATGATATGATCACTGATTCCCTTATTTTAATACTGTAGCTTTGATCAGTTTTGTGACTTCCCTAACTGAATAGAATTCTGAATTCTGTGCCTCGCATTGTCACCTTACATATACATTTAATGGTTTTGTTTTTCTAAGCAAAGAACTTCTTTCAGTATTTCATGTAAGTTTGGTTTAGTTTTTATGAAGTCTCAAAGCTTCTCTTTATCTGCAAATGCCTTAATTTCACCATCCTATTTGATAGACAATTTTGCAGGACATATAATTCCTGGTTGGAAGTTTTTCTACTTCAGGGCTTTGAGTGTGTCATCACCCTGTTTTATAGCCAACATTGTTACTGCAGAGAAGTCAGACGAATGCCTATATGGGATTCCTCAGAGTGTTAGCTTTGCTTTCAGCCTTGCTGCCTTCCAAAGCATCTACATATACAATGCAATTCCAATATAAATTCCAGTACCAGTTTTTAAGGAGATGGAGAAACAAATCATCAACTTTGTTGGAAAGGGAAGAAACTGTGAAAAAGCAAAGAACTACTGAAGAACAAGAATACAGTGGTATACCTCACATTACCCAATCTTAGAACCTCTTACACTGCCACAGTAGTCAAAATTGCCTAGTACAGGTACGAAAGAGACATATACACCAGTGAAACAGAGTTCAGACCCCAGAGATGTCACAATGCTCTTATGACCAGTTGATACTTGACAAAGGCTGTAAGCTTATAAACTCTGGTAAAATATTCTCTTTAACAAATGGTGCTGGGAAAATTGTACATCCACCTGCAAAAAAATTGAAACAAGACCATATCTCACACCTTACACAAAAACTAACTCAAATTAGAGAAAAGACCTAAATATCAAACCTCAAATGATAAATATCATAGAAGAAAAAAAATAGAATCAACAATGGAAGTTTTAATACACAGCTTAGACAGACTTCAAAATCTGACAAAGCATGACCAACAGAAGAGAAAATAGATAAACAGGGACTACTAAGACTCAAACACTTTTGCTGCTCCAAATACTTTATCAAAAGAATTAAAAGAGCACCTATAGAATGAGAAAAAATATTTAGCAACTATATGTCAGACTGACATCTGATCTCCATAATCTGCAAAGTATTGCAAAATACCAACGAGAAAAAGGTAAAGAACTCAGTTAAGCAAGGGGTAAAGAAGAAAGACAGACACTTCACCAAAAAGGACATCTAGGCACCAAAAGACACATGAGGAAATGTTCACCATCATTAGTTATTAGAGAAATCGAAATCAAAACTACAATGAGATACCACCTCACACCAGCAACAAGGTTGGCCATGATCCAAAAACACCAAACAGCAATGCTGGAGAGGCTATCGAGAAATTAGAACTCTCCTACACTGCTGGTCGGATTGTAAAATGGTAGAACCTCTTTGGAAAGCTATCTGGTGCTTTCTTAAAAAGCTAGAAAGAGATATACCATTTATCCAGTAATCTCACTGCTCAAGATATATCTTATAGGACCAAGGGCAGTCACACGAACGGATACATGCACACAAATGTTTATTGACAAAGGCTGTAAGCTAAAAGATGAAATCAACCCACATGTCCAACAACAGATGAATGGATAAACAAACTATGGTACATATACTCAGTGGAACACTATGCAATGATAAAGAATAGTGATGATTTTATGAAGTATCCCATAACCTGGTTTCAACTGGAAGACATTATGCTGAATGAAATCACTCAGCAGCAGAAGGACACCCCTATTATAAGGACTTAAAAATAGACTTATCTGATGGCTGCAAGGGAGGGGAGGGAGGGAGTGGGCTGGTCACAGATTAGAGAGTTGATAGAAATTTGGTTGGGTGAAAACAGTGACAGCACATAGTAGAAAGAAGATCAAATTAACTGGACTTCAACATAAACTGAAAACTCTTCTAACTTTAACCTAATATTGCAAGAATAGAGTAGCTGGGGTAGGGGTCTGGAGATCATACTCTCAGGGGACACTCAGGGCAATTGGCGTAACTAGCCTATTGCTAACAGAGTCTTCTGCACCCCATACTGGTGAGCAGTATCTGGGGACTTAGAAGCTAGCAAGCTGCCATCTGAGGTACACTAAATGGTCCCAACTCATCCAGAAGAAATGATCACCAAGAACAATGAAGACACAACGGAAAAAGAACCCAGGAGTTGACAGAAGGGTCCTCTATCAACATGTGACCTGAAGAATTGGATGGTGCCCAGCCATGACCAGAAACAGCTGTGATGGGGAACACAATGTCAAATCACATTGGTAACTCAAGAAGAAGAGGGACGCACCTCAAGAATTTCATTAAAAGACCACAATTGATGGTCCAGAGGCCTGGAACATTCCCCTGGGTAAATGACCACTCGATCTGCTGCTGCCCCTGACCAGAAAAGATTACCGAGGTCAACTCTTTGGATAGGAATGAACTAGACTAGGGGACACAGTGTGACCATATGCTGTGTGTGCTTTATGGTTCTGGCATCTATAGGATGCTGTCCTACTGGCCTCTTACTAGAAGGGAGATGAAAAGGTGGAGAGGAGAAAACAGGATATTTTTAAGAGGATATGACATATATAGAACGAAAAAGAGGAGTGTCCTGTCACC
Organism: Heterohyrax brucei; assembly: GCA_028571685.1. Lineage (NCBI taxonomy): Eukaryota > Metazoa > Chordata > Mammalia > Hyracoidea > Procaviidae > Heterohyrax > Heterohyrax brucei. Next base: position 44,653,711 of record CM053146.1, on the reverse strand, counting down.
AGGCAAGGAGAGCAGAAGGTACTTCAGATAGGCGGGCATGCAAATTTAGTTTGGATTGTATGCCAAGCCAGCTAGTTTCACTTAATTACAATAAAAAAATAAGAAAATAAAAAGAATTACTACAAACACCATCTAGGATAAATACAAGAATATTGCTATACTAAAATTAAGCAGCGAAAAAACTAAAGACAAAGAGAAAAATCTTAGAAGCACTCAAAAAATGTTAATTTAACACAGCAATAATAATTTACAAGCTAATACTATCAGGTAAAATTAATTCTAATAAGAAATACATGACAAAATACTACACATGCTCTTTAACCATTCCGTGAAGTTGTTTCTGAGTATTTTGCTAAAACTGTCAAAAATCTCAATAGCAAAATTAAAACATGAGCATTTTCTTTATCAATATAGTTACTTGAAAACATATGCTTGAATAGTCTATCAAGATGTTTTCCTTTCTACTATTATATTTAATCTATTTCTATTTCATTTTTAACCATTTTTCTACTATCACCCTAGACTAATACAACAATCACTTGTCCATCTAGGACAAGAGCCTCTAACTGGCTGCCTGGGTTCCATTCTTAATGAATATCTATGTAATCAATCACTACACAACTAACAGAGTGATCTTTAAAATGAAGTAACAAAACCATGCCATTTCTCCTTAAAGCTCTCTGACAGTTGAAACTGTACTATATCGGGATCCTCAAGGTTTTTAATGACCTGAACCCTACCTTGTGGACCAACTCTCCTATTGCACCCACCTCCTCCTTCTGATCCACCTGTATTAGGTTATGAGCCATTGACATTTAAACCTTTGAATTTTTCCAGGCATGTTTTTTAGTCAGACACTCTCCTTCATTCACGGTTCGGCTTAAACATTACCTCCTTAGGGAGGTTGTCTTGGATCATCCTATCCCACTCTCGCCCTTCTCTACTTTATTTTGCTGCTATTATAGGATCACTGTAAGTTAAAATTGACTTCATGGCAGCGAGTTTGGCTTTGGGGTTATAGTTTAATTGACATATTGTATGCTTGTTGCGTATTTTTTAATTTTCTACTAGCAGGAAAACTTCATGAGTCTAGGAACTTCTTTCTCAGTTCCCAGTTCTTAAAATAATTGTATGTCAAAAAAAAACCTTTAAATTAAAAAATTTATGTTACAGTTATAGCAAGGAGAAGCAAGCAGAGAATTGGGCATCTCACACCATCAAGAAAGCAGCACTGTGAGAAGAGTGCATCCTTGCAACCTGAGGTTCCTGTGCCAAGATGTTCCTTGGACAACGACTGATACAATACTGGACTTTCCTCAGAGCCGACAAGGGGGAAAGCCATTCCCTGGAGCAGACACCCTGAATTTGGACTCGTAGCCTACTGGGCTGTGTAACAGTAAACCCTCCTTTGTTAAAGCTATCCACTCGAGGTATTTCTGCTAGAGCAGCACCAGCTGACTAAAACACCTACCTTGTTGACCAGCTCTCCTACTGCACCCTTCTCCCCCTTCTGAAGCACCTATATTATCAGCCATTGTCACTAAGCCCTTGAATTTTTCCAAGAGTACTCTTTAGCCGGCCAGTTTCCTTCGTTCATGATTCCGCTTAAACATTACCTCCTCAGGGAGGCTGTCTTGGATCGTCCTATCACATTCTCACCTTTCCCTACTTTATTTTTCTCCTATTACATGGTCATTGTGAGCTGGAATTGACTTGATGGCAATGAGTTTCATTTGGGGGTTATAGTTTGACTTATTGTATGCCTTTTGCTTATTTATTAGTTTTCTACTAGCATGAAAACTCCATGAGTCCAGGAAGTTTTTTCTTAGTTACCGTTCTTAAAATAGTTGTATGTCAAAAGAAAAAAAATAAAAGAAAATAAAGTCTTAGAATTAAAACCTTTATGTGACAGTTACGGTAATTGTGTGCTATACACTACTCTGTTTATTGGCAAACAATGAAAAGGTAGAAATCACAGATCATTATATTCCAGAAATCCACAGAATGATAGAAGAGAATCACCTAGCCAACTAAGAAGTCAATGTGATAAATAAAAACAGATTATATATAAAGCACCCCCCACCTCCATAATGTGATGTGTGTATGGGTGTTTCTGTGCCTCTGTGTGTCTGTGTCTCTGTTTGTGTGGTCAAAATTAAAGTGAGTACCGTATCTGTCTTCACACAGCTAAATGATGATCACTGTAGACAAAACCAAGAAAGCCAAACCACTGCCACTGAGTTGATTCTGACTCACAATGATCTTAGAGGAGAGAGTAAAATTGTCCTATAGAGTTTTCAAAGAGCACTTGGCAGATTCAAACTGCAGACCTTCTGGTTTGCAGCTGTAGCTCTTAACTACTGAGCCACAAGGGTTTCCTTACCCTAGATATCTGCATTTTAATAACCATTTTCTGTTAAGTTTAATAAATATAGATTTAAAGGTGATGGTCTTAAAATATTAATGGCACCATGCTCTTTAAAATACATAATCATCACTTTTCTAGTAATAGCCCTTCATACTATATTATCATTTGTATTATTACTGTGATTGAAACTATCATGATCATGTAAATAATTGTCATCTCAAACCTAAATCCAACTTTAATTAAGTGTATCTCCCTCTTTGGCCATCCTATTTAAATTTCCCAATTTTGCTCTCTGATTTATTTTTTTCTTTCATAGACTCATCAACATTTAATATACTAAATATTTCAAATTATTTTATCTTTTGGCTATTGCAAGCTTCATCAAACTAGAATGTAAACTCCATGAAAGTGTTTTTTTCTTTTTGACAGTTGTTTTTTCCCCAATATCTATCCCAGTGCTTGGCTCAAATACATTCTAATACCTCACACAAAGTACATGCTCATTTAACTATCTGTTAAATGGATAATAACATATTTACACATGTTTTAGTATTTCCTCTAGGAAATGCTGACATAGATGATATATTGCTACAGACCATGACATAGTGTGTTGTAGATCAATGAATGCTTTAAAAAAATATTGCCCCACTATCCCCAAACTGGAAACCCTGTTAGAGTCATAGTTAAGTGCTACAGCTGCAGCAGCTAACTAGAAGGCTGGCTGTTCAAATCCACCAAGCACTCCTTGGAAACTCCAGGTGGCAATTCTACTCTGTATAGGATCGCTATGGCTTGGAATTGACTCGATGTCAGTGGGCTTGTTTTTTGATCTGAAAATATGAAACTGGGCCTGTGTTTGTGCATATGTCCACATTGTTGATCTATAATACATCACATGGATCTTTAGGCTTACAAAATCAAAACACAAAGTAGAAGATTCACATGTCACAATGAATATTCCATTTTATATGAGAATACACCATGGCTTGCATTTTACTTCCAAGTTTTCTTATAACATGTTTAAATTAAAATTCTATTAACTTTTAGTTTTTCTTTTTCTTTTCTTTCTTTAAATACACTTCCTCTTAAAATGATGCATATTAAATGGCATTCACAATGATTTTTAGTGGTATAAAAACAATACTTTATTTTTCTTTCTTAATACTACTAGAGCTTATCCAAATCCACTCCTGTTGACTAGAATAGAATCTTTCAGAGTAAAACTAGCCAAAAATTTGTAAGGTTTTAAATTTTTATGGATGCAGACAGCCACATCTTTCTTCCTTGGAGCCACTGGTGGGTTCAAACCACTGATCTTTCAGTTGCAGCCAAGTCCTTAACCACTGCACCACAAAGTGTCCTTTTGTATGGAAAGACTATAAAAACAAAGTAAAGTGAACTTCTTGAACTAGAATAAGGGATGAAAATGTGGTCCTATAGTGTTCAAACATTGTGCCCTATCATTGCAAACGTACAGATGGATAACTATAATTCTTGTCTTCAAGGCACTTGCATTGTGATATAGGAATTACCTTAAATCAAGTCACTATAATATGAAGCTCAGTATGTTTGATTAAATAAATGGCTAAGCCAAGTTAAAGGACCACTGGAGATATTCCCTTGTGGAATTAACACTTCTAATATGACTGTATCTCCACTTCTCTTTCTGACATAAATTAATAAGATACTCTTTGGTTAAAAAAAAAATAGACTCATTAGTGTCCCATCAAAAATAGCACCATTTGCCTCATTAAATTTAATGAGGTTGTTGTTGTTGTTGTTGTTTTTCCATTGGTAGGTGTGGGTGTGTGATAGATGTGTCAATGTGTTAGGCTTGTGTCTTCAAAGAACATGCTTAACATAGGTTAGCCTCTCTCTGAAGCTAAAGTTGCTTTAGAGTAAGCTATTTCTAGAAAGCGTTGGTACCTTAGCAGGTTAGGTTACCAGGTAGTATATCTTTTACTTTATTCTGAAAACTGTCAAAGACTTTTAAATGACTTTTAAATCAAATACTCATAAATTATGTCACTATCAGATTTTATATCATATGGAATGCATGTAAGATTCCTACTTGAAACCAAGATTTAAAGAAGCTAGACCATCTTCCTTTTTTATGCATAATCCAAGGTGAACAAAAATCTCAACATAATAAAGAAAATTTATTTCAGTCACCACTCTTCCTCCCCAGATGAAATGGAGATTCTTCTCCCTTCCTGAATGACTGCTATATTATTTGTTTATTCTAATGACCAAGTTTTTATGTTTCAAACTTATAGAATTATATACACATTTTAATCAAATGCTGCAAATCCTCTGTATTTAAAGAGGCCGTTTCATTTGTTTATAGCAATTGCCTACATGATAAAGACATTTAAACATCTGCATAATGTTGACTAAATGACATGAAATGTCTGCAGAGATTTTAATTTATTTAAAATGATCTTTGACAAAATGTTTTGAGGACTAGCATAACTGGGGGGCACAGAGTTCTAAGAAAAGTAGGTGTTGGGCAATCCTTAATCCAATCTCATTTTTTAGACAGAATTAAGTAATTCCTAAGAGATAATCATATGCTATCAAAAGTAGCCACAGACATAGATACATGAGCCTAAAGCTGGGAGAGACTTTACCAGACCTGTTCAGAAAGGTAGAATAGAAATATAGAAATAGGAGGGTAAACATATTCAGTATGAGGATAAAAATAAGAACAGTCAGAGAGAGAGAAAGAGAAACAGAGATCAGGCCTAAAAAGAAATTTGCAGCCTTCTTTAGATTACGTACTTTGGGTTGAACAGCACTATTTCTATATTGGAAACTTTATAACTGCAGTGGTTAAGAGCTATGCCTGCTAAGCAAAACATTAGCAGTTTGAATCTATCAGGTATTCTTTGGAAATCTGGAGGGGTGGGGGGAGTTCTATTCCGTCTTGTAGGGTCGCTATCAGTTGGAATCGACTCAACGACAGTGTTTTTTTTTTTCTATGCTGAGCAGATTAATATGCAGAAAGCATCCCATATGGAGCTATTACAGAAGCATGCAACTTGTGTTCTCACACTCTCAGAAGAAAAAAAAAAAGACAGAAAAAAGCCCAAAGTCATATTTAAAAAAAACCACTTCAGAAGAAAATGTATTCTAGGAAACAGGAGATGATACCAATCACAAATTCTACACGCTTAAGGGAAAACATGTGATGTTGAATTTACTGAAGAAAGGACACAAGAATGAACACAGGTAGTCAAAGAAGAGATAATTTAGCACAAACACAAGAGTTCATGATGCTCAAAAGAGGAATTTAGGGTTACAATAAATATCACTGCAAAAATTAAAACTACAGCACAGTAGCAAAAAGTAGCAAGGTCAGCAGTATCAACAGGCAGAACAGGCTTAATGAAAAGTATCTTGGGATTATTTTTCCCTTTTCCAGTAGGGGACAAGAGAACATACTAAAACATCTTGATTAACTGAACGGATGTTATAAATACCGGATAAACCAAAATCCAAAAGGAAAAAAAAAAAAAGAAAGTCAAACCCACTGCTGAGTCTGACTCACAGAGAACCTAGAGGTCAGAATAGAACTGCCCCCATAGAGTTTCCAAGGGGTGCCTGGCAGACTGGACTGTCGACCCTTGGTAAGCAGATGTAGCACTTAACTCACTGTGCTATCAGAGTTTCCAAATACTGGATAACTAAATGAAAGGCATAATTTAAACAACAGAGTTAAAATGTAGAGTTAATGACAACTATAAAGACAGTTTTAACTTCCAAGCCACTAAATGGATAAAACAGAACCCTCTTCCAAAACAAGGCTAGTCAATTCACTAAAGATAGAAAGAAGAAGGGAAGAAAAGAAGAGAGGAAGGGAGGATCGGAGGGAGGGAAGGAAGCAGGAAGGGAGGCAGGAAGGGAGGGTAAGAAAGGAGGAAGAAAGAACAAGCTGTAACACAGTCTGCGATTAAAAGAAAGGTATAAAATAAATTTTCTGTATATCATTATCTTTAAAAAGAGAAGAGGTTACATTTTGTTATTAATAGATATTATGGAGTTGTATTTAAAAAAAGATAATGTACTACTCATAAGACATCAAACTAAAGGACAATGAAGCTGGAAACAACAAATGCGAAGCTATCCCAATCAAAAGTTATCAAAATGTAAGTACCATATTCAGTATCAGGAAAAAAGAAAAAAGATGAAAAGCATTAAATGGTGCATCAGGTAACACTATCTGTTCACCAAAATGCTTTCCTCCTTCCCCTCAGAACACAGCTAATTGATGTCTCTTATTTAAATGTCAGCCTCCCTTGTAGTTATGTGTAGAATATGGACAGTTAGCCACAGACTTGTAACATTCTTCTGTGCAATTCTCTATTCCCTTTCCCAAGTGTAAGCTGAATGCGGATAATTATGAGAACCTAAAGGAAGGTAGAACCTTAAGAAGGTAGGAGACTGAGTCCCTAAAAAAAATCATTCGGTTAGTTGACTTGGAAAGAAAACATTGGATGCTCTATTAAGAGATCGAGAATCTGGGATTCATAAGCTCTAGCACTATTGTTTACCTTACCTAACACAAAAGGGATAATGATGACTAGTCTATCTCTTTAAAAGGCATTTTCAAATAACAAGATATAATATGATCCCTGATTAGCTAGCTTAAAATACATAAATCAAAAATGGTCAGATCTACAAGGGTGAATTTGAAGATCAATAAATATATTGACAATCAAATAGAAATTTGAGAATTTGAAGAACACAGTGACTATAAACACAATTATCTACACATAGCAAAAACAAGAATAAATATTTAAGACATACTGTAAAGCTGATTACAGATTAAGTCACAAAGAAAATATCTATACATTTTTCCAAAGCCACATTTCTTAAACATAATATCCTACAACTAGAAATTAAAGGCAAAAAGGACAACTAAAAACAATCTATTTCCTTGGAGGTAGTAACACATAAACACACAGAAAATGGTCGTCTAAATAATATCTGAGTTAGAAAGTATATCACAACTAAATTACGAACTCTTAAAAATCAACAAAAGTAGATTACAAAATCTATGAGGCTGTGATCCAAATGCTAACAAGAAGATTGAGATGCCTTCACTGATGGAGGAACAACCAAGGAGTTATAATATACTCATCGTTGGTGTATCAAAAAAGAAAAACATAAATATGTGGAACAGAAAAATATTCAAAGACATGACAGATAAAAAATTCATTAAAATAGAAACTCGAATTTACAAGTAGATAAAATGCAGGTATTCCAGGAAAATCTACTATAGAATTTAAATGCTAAGACCTGTTCTTCAAGAATTATCAGGCCTTATGCATTAATAGTAGAGAAAGCCTACTATGTCCTGGTAGAAATGAACATATTACCTGACTGTTTGTAACCAGTAAGATTTATATTCACATGTAAAGCAGAAAACAAAAAGAAACCTAGTATTGTTGAATTGATTCGAAGTCAACAGCAACCCTACAGGACCGAGTAGAACTGCCCCACAGGGTTTCCAAGGAGTGGCAGGTAGATTTGAACTTCTGGTTAGCAGTTAAGCTCTTAACCACTATGCCGTCATTGCTTCATGTTCACATGTAACGGCACTGAAAAGACTTCTTCAGGTAATGTTAGTACCATACTATACTCGGTTCCAACCAACTAGAAACAGCCATTCAAAATATTTCAATGAGAATATTTTCAAGTGAAGAATTTATTGTATAAAATGTGGGACAATCCTTAAATAAGACAAAAATCTCTTCAAGTTAGTGTGACAGAACAGAATATAAGTATTGTAAACCTGACAATATAAAAATATAATAAATGGATAGGTAGTTTTTAAGAACGTATGTGCAAACATTTCTCACTTGTCATAAAAGCAATCAGTTAATTTTGCTTAAGTTGATGAGTAAATTTTTTTAAATTTTATTTAGAATAACTTTAGGAATAACTAATTTCCATAAGGGAGTAAGTTAAAAAGTATACAATAATAATTAAGTTAAAGAAAAGAGACATTACTTATTTTCCATTTATTCTTTTTTGGATTTTTATGACCAATTGTGACTTCAATATTAAACACTTTTTCCCAAAATACTAATCAAGCTAAAATCTTAAAATCTGTTTTTAAAGAAAAAGGAGCCTCAGTGATGCAGTGGTTAAGTGGTCAGCTGCTAACCAAGCTGTTGGCAGTTTGGGAGAAAAATATAGCAGTTACTTCCATAAAGATTTACAGCCTTGGTAAACCTGGAGCAGTTGTACTCTTTTCTACAGCATCACTATGAGTCAGATTAGCACACAACAACAGGTTTGGTTTGGATTTCAGTTTTTCAAAGATTTTTAAGATCTATTTACTCATAACCAAAAAGAAAAATCCAAAACAAACCAACCAAAAAAAAAAAAAAAAGGTCACTGCCATTGAGTCAATTCTAGCTCACAGTGACTCTATCCCTGAAGGACAGAGTAGAGTTTCCAAGGAGTGCCTGACGGGCTCACACTGTGGAACTTTTGGTTAGTAGCCATAGCACTTACCTACTATGCCATCGGGGTTTCTACAGACTCATATGTTTTGTCATAGCAAGGTGTAATTTATAATATAAAAGTTACTAAAAATCACTCTCATCATACTTTAAATTGTTGAAAAGAACTGTTTCCTTATAAGCAAAATTACTTGGCTATGGCTAGCTCTATTATTTTACAGTATACCTTTGTTTCCCAGAAATTAACTTCATACTTTGGAATCATTACAAAGAGAGAAAAAAATTAAACCTACAACTTACTTTAAGGCTTAAGTTCGCACTACTACCTATACAGTAATACTTTAAGAACATAACTCAAAAAAAAAAAATGCAAATAAATAAATAAATAAATTGCAGTCAACTCTGTTCCAACTGATAGTGAACTTAATAGAACGGCGTAGAACTGTCCCATAGGGTTTCCAAAAAGTAACTAGTGGATTTAGACTGCTGATCTTTTGGTTAGCAGCCTAGCCCTTAATCACTGGACCTTCAGGGTAAAATTTACTTCTTGACTTTCTCTTACATCAGAAGTTCGATTCATTTCACAAGTTTTCATGAACACTGTTGCCCTCATCTTCCTGCAGTTGCTATATGCCAGATCTTCTCCAAGTACTGACTCTAGCTTGTGTCTAGCACGTGTTAGGAACTCCCAAACATTTGCTGATGAATGAATAAGCCAATCATGACTTCACATTTTACATCTTACTTGAGTTGATCAAAGGCTACTGAAATACTAATAAATCAGTAAAAGATCTAACAGAAGCCATATACATAGCACCAGACTTTTAAAAAAAGTAATTAAAAGTACATCACGTTTTAGGTGATAAGCCTATTTCTGAAAATAATACAAAGTTTTATAATAGGTTAACTGATGGACATCAAGGTTTCTCGTCTATAATTTGATTCCCATCTCTTTCTGTCAATATACTCATTTATACTCTACACATATCTTAGGGCATCTTAACAAACTATACATTCTCAGTAAAAATTTCTTCCTTAAAATTATCTATCTTCCAGATTTTCATAATTCTTCCAATTCTCTTCATTCTTGCTCTACAACTCTAGTTTGGTTTTCACCATCTCATTTGTCCCAACAAATAATCCTTTATAATGGTTATTTTTGCCCTGAATGTTCACAGTCGGTGCAGTCCAGGTCCTATGTAGTCACGCTAAGTGCTGCCACTATACTGATTCTGAACTTCTCTTTAATCACATTTAATATACCAGCTGCATCATGTTTATTGTCCAAGATATACCCTAAAACAAACAATAACATTATGAGGATTCTTAATTAGTTCTCAGTCTAGATTGGAGAAATTTAAATAAACTTTGGTCTGAATACGCCTAAAGTAAAACGGTTTCCTTGTCTGGTTTTGTTGTCGCTGTTAAGTTTTAATGTTTACATTCCACTATCACTTTAATGATCCGTACTGTGTACATCCCAAGAAGAATCTCATACAGGTAGTTGCTCTGTCCCTCTGATGAAAAATTTAAGCCTTGTTTGCATCTGTTTTATGAATTACTAGTTACTGAACAAATGAATTAAAAGGAACTGAACAAATACATGATTGAGTGATTTTATAGAACAATCTATTTTATAAAACATGATAAAAACTACATCTGAAACTGCTACCTCTCTTTCTCTTCCCCTGACACTTTTCAAGTGTCAAGCTTTCCTTTTATGGTGTGTTTTTGTATCTCATTCATAAATTTCTATCTTTCTGAATATACTTTTCCCATCATTATTTATTCCCAGCGTTTTTAAATAATTTAATCAATTTGTGGTATTTTATTTTGGTTTCTTGTTTGCTCACCATAAAACTCAAAACTCACTGCCACCAAGTCGACTCCTATTCATGGTGACCCTATAGGGTAGACTAGAACTGCCCCACAGAGTTTCCAAGGGGTGTCTAGTGGAGTCGAACTGCCAACCTTTCGGTTACCAGTCATAATTCTTAATCATTACACCACCAACAACGACATATACTCCTAGAAATCAGAAGCTATTATGTACTTACTCAATGACCCTGATATTACTTTGTTGATCATTGGGGCAGTAAGTAATAAATTACAGTAGCGTCAAAAGAGCTCGAAAATTTGGAAAAAAAAAAAAACCTATTGAAGTCTTACAAGTGTAAAGAGGTATATGAACTGGAAGTGATCACCACTAAATCATTCTCAAAGGATTTTTTTAAATAGTGCTTTAGGTAAAAGCTTACAGCTTAAGTTAATTTATCTTTAAAAAATATATACGCATATTGTTTCGTGAATTGGTTGTCGCTTCCACAATGTGACAGCACACTCCCCGTTTCCACCCAGGGCTGTCTGCGTCTACCCGACCAGTTCCTGTCCCTTTTTGCCTTCCTGTCCTGCTTTGAGACAGAAGACGCCCATTTGGTCTCATGTATCTGATTAAGAAGCACATTCCTCACATGGATTATTTTTTTTCTTGTTTTATAGTCCTGCCTAATCTTTGTCTGAAGAGTGGCATCCTCAGAGTTTTAAGGGAGACTGACACTGGCAAACGGAATACTGAAAGAGAATCACATGCTCAGATCTGCAAAGTGACACAAAACTAGAAATCAGGCTTATTTGTTTCAAGGCTAAAGGATAAAAAAATTATCATAATTCTGGTGGAAAAACATAGTTTGAAAAAAGATAAAAACATTTATTTACTTTCTTTAGAACATACTATATTTATTTTAATTAACAAAACCTCTTTCATTTCAGTGAACTCAATTTCAAAGTAATTTATGGTCCACCACAACTATAGTTTAACATCTCGCTAATTAAATTTATTTAGTTTTTTTTGTAAGATTTCTTTTATATCTTTGAGACATCAGCTCTAATGTTCTTAATTATGCTAACAAAAGTAGATAATTTTAATATACATTAGTTTCCAAGAGAAAATAAAAAAGGCCCATTGTGGCTGTCCCCTGGAAATCTCTTAGTCAGTGATTTAGACAGCTACAAGATAGGTGGAAAGATTATTTTCAGTGAATTCCCAAAGTGGCCTACCATTGACTGATGTTTCTCTGTTTGATGCCAGTAAGTTTTATGCAGTGTTTCTGGAGTTTTTTTTTGTTTTTTTTTTTTTTTTTTCCTTCAGTCAGCCCAATGTGAGGCTCTGTCTCCAAGTGTGATTTTATAAATGTTTTTTTTTTTTTTTTCCCTAGTACCTATTGGGTCTCCCTGCCCATCGTGGTCTCTCCGTATCTGTATTATGGGGAAATACACAAAAATGAGGAAAGATGAGATCTCCTTCCCATTTGGAAAACAAAACAAGCTCTGAGCTTTTATCCTAGGAAACCACATATACTGGAAACTTCAGAGTTTGCAAGTTCTGAAAAGGGATAATTCTTTTGTTTCCCATGTTATTAATACACCCTTTCCTTTTGTGAACTCCAAAGAAGCTAAAATCCTCACTCATACCTTAGCTACTTTCTTTTTTTTTTTCTCCAACTTCAGATTGATTTGCAATAAAACAACAAAATATGTGCTGCTCTCTTTCCTTTTCTAAAAAAGCATTCTACATGGCCTGGCTAATAAGTCAGTCTTTTTTGTTGTGGCCTAATCAACTTATCCAGTATATACATTTTTTTTTTAATCATTGTAATAATATTATATGGCAGGCAAAAATATAATGATAAATGATAATTTGCCAAAAAGATTAAAAAAACCCTGAGGTGTTACCTATCAAAAGTTCTCCTTCTGTCTGTGATGCAGCACAGATTGTGCTCTTGACAGTAAATCTGGTGCTATTGTTAATGCCATGGCACTTGGGTTTTTGGCTTGCTTTAGTCCAATCTGTGACATGCTTGTGAATATCTTTCTTCTGTTCTGTCTGTATGGCATATGGATTTCTGGGATACAACGTCAGACCTATCCACATAACAAGTGTTCAGAGCACCTTATCATTTTCAAAAGCCAATTACTCAAAAAGACAAATGTGAAATGTTTCACATTTAATGATGAGCAAATCTGCAAAACAAATGCAATTTTGCTCCTTCTAAAAAGTTTCGTTTAACTGTAAATATTGCAATGGAGTCTTGCATGACACACACCACTGATAGGGAAAAGCTCATTTAATACATATTGTATATCATCACTGTCAGTTACATCTGCACAGTATTTAAAACGAGGGTGGTATAAGTAATTAGAAATAAAGCAAATAGAATATTCTAAACTACAAGGCTCTGAAATCACTGTAAAAATGTCACTGCTAACATTGAACACTCTAAAAAAATATTTTGAAAGTCTCACCCAAAAAACTGAAAACTGCATATGTCTGCAGAGGTAAAGGTCACTCATGAAACACTCAACAACAAAAAATACCAATTCATTTCTGAGAAATATTTGTCAATATGTAAAGAATGTTTTGTACATAAGTTCTCAGTTACTGTTGAATCAGTGGCTGTATGTAATATTCCCACATGGAATGATGTCCTTTCAAATACTTTAAAACAAAGGTTTAGTGAAAGATTTTCCGGGGCCATCTTGAGTGCTAAGATTTTATGCGTAAGCAGTACAACTAACAAAATACAATAACATTGGTTTTGCAACTGATTTGTAGATATAAACATTTATATCTCTTTGTGATAGAGACACTAGTTAATTTGTAACTGTGCATCCCTACACCCAGCAAAACAAAAGAAAGAATAGACCAAGGCAAAAAAAGTCAATCCTACTCTTCAGTATCTCCCATGTAAGTTATGTAAATAATTGTCACATTGGAATAGCTTTCTTTTTTCTTTTTTTTTTCCTTTTAGTCTACACATTCTTTAAACCTTCTTTTAAACTGTGAATGCTGGTAACAGAATATTATATGACATGAGGAATAGAATGCACCTGGCACTGGTAATTTCAGAAGAAACTAATCTCGATATTTATAATATCGTTTAGCAAGCGGAACGGTTTTACCAGGCTTGGAATGTTACAATTCAAAAAAGTTCACTCAGTTCTTGGACTTTTATTCCACATTAGTATGCCTCCAATCAGCTGTTGTAAAACACATGTAGAAAAGCCCACTCCACTCCTCTACTGGCAATTGAAGCTAAAAAATAGCCTGCAAATCTATTTATTGTATTTCATTTGTTACCCAGCACAGCATCTAAACAAGAAAAGCTGAACAACCAGTTCATATATTAAAGATAGACAGAAAGCACAGTGGATCATTAGTTTATCATGTAGATAAACTAGCAATCATCCCTTCTTGCTTCTCAAAGCAATCAGATTTTACCCTATTTGTAAACTGAATAATTCGTAGTGCAAGCTGCAACCAAAGAGCAGTCATCCTTAATTTTCCATCTTTTACTTTCAACCAATTGAATGTATTCTTCTCTTATGCTGAGCCTTAGACTCCTTGAAATGCAATGACATATGTAATCCATCCAAATGTCCAGGCTGCTATGTAGTATCACGTTGATTCTGACTCATAGTGACCATATAGAATAGAACTGTCTCTTATGGTTTCCAAAGCTGTAATCTTTGCAAAAGCAGCTCATCACATCTTTCTTTTAGGCAACAGCTGGAGGATTTGAACTATTGGCCTTTGGGTTATCAGCCCAGTGCACAAGGGCTCTTTCCAAATGTCCCTTCTAAAAAAAACCCTTGCCAGCAAGTCAATACTCACAGCCATCCTACAGGACAGAGTAGAAGAGCCCTGCAACATTTCTCAAGAGTGGCTGGTGGATTCAAACTGCTAGCCTTTTGTGCAGCAGCTCAGGTCTTAACCATGTGCCACCAGGCATCCCAAATGTTTATAGTAATGATTTATTTTTTAACAATGAGGACTTTAAACATGTAACACCAAAGCCCTTACACTCATCCTGACATTGAACTTATTGGCTTGTGCAGAAGTGTTTACACAAACACAAATGATGGTAATAATGAAGCTCTGTCAAGAAGAAACCAGCAAACAGAAGCACCAAGTGATATGAACTAGATCAGAGTGCTTGCAGAATGTGACCTTGAAGGCCTAGAACAGATCACATTGGTCTGCAGTCGAGTTCAAACCACAAGTGGTTAACTAATCTCTTGCTAATATCCATAATTCTAGCACTTAATAATCAAATCCCAAAATCACATGTTGAAGCTGGAAGAAGACTTAGAGATCATCTTTCCACCAATGACCTTACCTGACAGAGGAAAGTGTTTAGAATCAGAAGTACTGAGCTGCTTTTTAGGGAGCATATTCTGAGAAGGGCCCCAGGCAGACCTGCAGTTGAAAGGTCCGGTTGGAGACTCAGTTGCCCATCTTACTCTGTGAGTTGTTTTAGGCAAGTCTCTTAACTTTTCTAAGAGGTCCTTTTCCCATCTGTAAAAATCTGGTGACACCTATTTCACAGAGATATTATGAATGAGATAATACATGAGAAAGCCTGCAAACCATAATGCAGACCATAAATATATTACAGGGCTTCTTTCCAACTCACCAGCAACTTGGTTCCTGGTTCTTTGATTTGATTTCATTGTTTTGCCTTGCTTATCTCACGGGATATAAACCATTAAACAGGAAAGGCCACATCAGGGGATAAAAATCCAGTTTTTATAGATAGAAGCAAAGCGGCCAAGAAGGACATTTTCTTTTGCCTTAGTGTACTTGGAAGATATTTGAAATGGCTTATTCACAGCTTGTACCCATCTTCTCCTTAAAAAAAAAAAAAAAAAATCTAAAGAGAAGAAAAAAGTAATAATGGCGTAAAAAAGTAAGGAATAAGTAGGACAGCTGCAAGCCTCCACTGTCAGCCTCCACATAATATTATTATGTGAAACGCTATCTGGGCAGTACCTGAGTCCATGAAGTGTCAGGTGGCCATTTGGCAAGAGAAAAAGAAGGGAATCAGATCAACATTTTATAAGTGGCTTGCTTTTTCTTTTTTGTGTGTGCACCTGTTATTCTACAATTTCTTTCAGTTATATTTCAAAACACTACAGTTGGGATCTCCTTGCCAACCTGAGATGGCATAAGCCTGGGTAACAGAACAAAATGTGAGAAGGTCCTTCTGTCTTGAACGCCTGTTCACCAGTGAATCAGCCTCCAATTAATCTGTTTCTTCAGTAGGAGTTTAATAAAAGTCAAGCACACACATGTTCGGGCTTGTTTAGTATTGAAGCTGTGTTAATATTATCTGTCTAGCCAGGTCAAAAATCCTGTGTAATTAAACAGCAGAATCCATTTCAAAAATTTTTAAGGATTTTTCCATCTATAATAAGCAATTGATGATCTAAGTGAGGGAAGTTTAAATTTAAAGTAGACGTGCAATGAAAGGGATGCTTCTCATTAAACATAGCAGGGAAAAAAAGTTGGTTATGTGGCCAAACTGCACATAAAACTCAATATATTAGGTTTGTTATTTTCTATTTGTTTATGAACCAGAAAATTCCAGGTCATTCAGCAAACTCTTATTTCTATTTCACTGTGTGGATGATGATCAGAGATGGTCATTTACATTCAATCATATACAGCATTATGCTTGGAGGAAGCTCTTAACCCACTCATCTGTGCCTATGAACTGAGAGTGCCTCAGTGTTTTCTACAGGAAATCAACAACGCTGCAGATGGAAATCTAGGTTGAATGCATTTATGGCAAGCTGAATTAACAACTACAAAAGCTGAGACATGAATGCTTCCCCAACCCCAGCTAGCCTACTTGGTTTAAGCAATGGTAGAACAAATAAAATCTCAAGGAAAGTCCTATTTACTTAGAGTTGATGGTAAATAGCATTTAACCCATAACTGAGGTGGTTCATTAACTTTGAATAAATTGCACAAACAGTATCCCTGTCATGGACTTCCCTTGCATCCACACTGGAGTCCACCTTAAGTCCTCAGCCTGAGGAGTAGGAAATCTGGTTCCTGCTACTACGTCTCCAGCGTGGGGAGATGAATTAAAGATGATTCACATATATGAGACTTCCCATACACTTAGTTACAGAACTTTTTAAAGGCATGTTAGGGAAGAAGACACCACTCAAATGAGAAAGAAGACAATTTTAAGGTGGAAAACAGTTAATGATGGTGGTCTACATTCAGCTTTCAGCGTTTATGCAGTTACTTAGAACAGTTTATTGCTTTCCTTTTATTTATTCAGATAATTTTTATAACAAGTTCATCAAAGACAGAAATGTATCTGTACATTATTCAAATGACTGCAGGGAAATATTCTAAATATTGATGTTAGACTTGCTATTAGAGAAACTCCTAATTAATGGAGAACTTCTGACCATGGCATTATGCGTTCAGCACCCTGCCAGGCCAAGTGCATCCTACAGGCCGCTTCTGCTTAGTGTTAGGATTTGCAGCATTTTTAATTTTGTTATGAAATTGCATCCATGAAAAAACAAAAGAAAAATAAAAAGACTGAGTAAAATGTTCTAGGTTCACAGTATATTTTTATTTTTTTTAGCCCCAAATCAATACAGTTATAAAATACTTGTGTTTTCTAACAGGGGAAAAATGACATGATGATTTGCTCCTGTAAAGATTATAGCTTAGGAAGCCCTATGGGGCAGCTCTACTTCACAGGTCCCTATAAGTCAGAATTGAGTCAACGGGACACAAGTGCAGCAAACTTTTTAAGACATTAGTCCTGTTCACAGCAGTGTGTCTAACACAACAACTTTACCTTCTGTTTAGAATGTATGGAAGTTAGCAATTTTCAAGAAGCAATTAAAAATTACTATTAAAAATATTCTACTTAGGATAATGACTAGAATCCTAAGTTCAATTCAAATGTTCATCATATGAAATGTAGGTTGACAAAATATACTTATCATTTCAATCTAATATTGGAAACTCTGGTGGCATTATAGTTAAGTGCTATGGCTGCTAACGAAAAAGTTAGCAGTTTGAATGTACCAGGTGCTCTTTAGAAACACTGTATGGCAGTTCTGCTTTTTCTCATAGAATTGCTATGAATCAGAAGTGACTTGATGGTAATGGGTTTGATGCTTTCTACACTAAAGAAAAAAAACAAAACACTGCTGTCGAGTCAGGTCTGACACATAACGACCCTAGAGCTCAGGGTAGAACTGCCCTATAGAGTTTCCAAGGAATGCCTGGAGGATTTGAACTGCAGTCCTTTGGGGTAGCAGATGTAGCTCTTACCCCACTACACCACCAGGGTTTCCACTTTATACACACATATATAATGCATACACAAGGCATCCATCCATATATATATAATTACTGTCAATACTATCTTTATCATCTTTCTTATTATCCACATATATCAACTATCCTCATGCCTACCTCATTTACTGAAATGGAATACCTGTCCTCACGTCATCTGACCCTCAGTCTTCTTCTCTTGCCAAGATTCTGTATTACATGTCTCTTTAGCTGGCAAAATATAGTCTGCCAGTCTTCTACACTTTTTAGCACTTGAAAGCTAGCAAACAACGTGGAGGACTAGAACTCTATCTTCAAAGAAATGTCTGGTATTCTTTCACTTCATCTTTAAATTTGGATGAGTTGTAGAGAGATGTGTAGGGTCTCTCTACGTCTCCTAGTTCCTAGTACTAAACGTAAGAAACCATGAGGTACTTTACATAAACAGTCTTTACAAATTCCAAAGAGCTATTGCTACGAAAAACACTACTATAAGGACAATTGTTAATACCGTTCACTGTGTTCCTGGGATAGTGTATAATAGGAGTCCTTCGTCTTCTTAGCTGAGTATGGTGTAGTCATGTGAGCCTTCGTACACACACATAGAAGAGCAGCAAATATCCCAAGAGACAGGATGTCCTCTAAGATATTTTCATTTTTTTAAAAAGCTCCTAAAACCTCCAGGGAGCTGAAGATACCAGCTTTGATCAATAAGATAATGATTTAAATCCTTTTCACTTTAGAAACTTCACATGGAGCTTTCTTTTCTTTTCTTTTCTCTTTTTTAAGTATCTTTCTGACTGAATCATTATCTTTCTCTTGGTGCATCACTTCATCATGTTGTTCTAATCACAAGGATCTCCTCGAGAGGGGGCTGAGTCCTCATGCAAACTCACACTAGGCGATGCTACATTTTTCATTCATTCTGGCAATGAGCTTATACTCCTGGGTACCTTATTGAAAATGCAATCACAGTCTAAAGAAGATCCTGTGATTTGGTTAATGAACTTGTGATGATAATTCTGACAATGTTTTTAGCCCACTGAAATAGGAGAATTGTTCTAGAATCACAGAAGCAATAATAGTGCAAACACTTGGGTTCTTTATGATGCCCTCAAAGCTAGCTGAGTAAGAAAACTCAACAAAGCAGAAGCTAATGTTCAGCTTATTACACCTACTTTTTGATGAGACCATCAGTGAATCATTTTTTACAATTAGATTTTAGGAGAGTCCAGTTTACCCAGAATTGGCAGGGTCTGTTGGGTAACGATGAATTTCAATGGTTTCACAAAAACTTCACTAAATATAAATGACCTCCTTCATTCCCTGGAATCGGAGGCTTGGTTGTGCAGTGGATAAGAATTTGGCTGCTAACCAGAAAGTCAGCAGTTTGAATTTGTCAGCCATTCCTTGGAAACCCTATAGGGTAGACCTACTCATTTCTGTAGGGTTGTTGCGAGTTGGAATCAACTCCAAGGCAGTGGGTTTGCTTTCTTCTGCTTTGGTTCAGATTGTGGCTTGCAGCTTCTTCCTCAGTCCATATGTCCCACTATGAACCATACACTCCAGAAGTGACTGACTTTGTTTCTGCTGGCTAAAATCTACACTGGTTTCTTCTTCCTGCTCTTAGATAAAATGGCAATATCTTTAGTATTGCTGACAGCATCCTGCATTATCTGGTTTCTGCCTACTTCATTGGTCTTATCTTTTGCCATTTGCTATCCACTTCTCTCCATTCTTTTCCAGACTTCTTTCAATTCTTCAATCATGTCATGCTCCCCCCTATCACAGAGCCTTTGAACAAACTGCACCTTCTGTTGTAATTTCCTTAGCCTGTCTTTTCACTTGTGTATGCCCATTTATCTTCCTATTCATAATTTAGAGATCTTCCCTTAGAAGCCCCTTCTCTGACTCAGCAGACTACAAAAGGTTAGACATTTTAGCACTAATTACGTAGCTTGCTCTTTATACTAAACAAAATCTTCTGAAAGTAATCAATCTGGTATGCTCCCATTGTACTCTTCTTAAATATCACTTATCAAAGTGTAAATAATAAATTCTTTTTAACATCTATCTTTGCACTTGCACCTTAAACATTATGAAGGTGGGGACTATGATTTGTTCACCACTGAATTCTTAGCTCTAAAAGTAGTTCTTATAACAAAAACAGGCTACAAAGATACCTGCTGACTAAATGAGAACCCACTGTGCAAAGGTATTCTGCTGTGTGGGTCATAACAAAGTATGCAAAACCTTACGGAGAATAGGAATTCCAGAAAACTTAATTGTGCTCACAGGGAATCGGTATATGAACAAAGAGACAGTTGTTCAGACAGAACAAGGGGACACTACATAGTTTAAAGGCAGAGAAGCTGTGTGTCAGGGTAGTATCCTTTTATCATATCTATTCAATCTGTATGCTAAGTGAATAATCTGAGAACTAGGCTATATGAAGAAAAATGGCATCAGGATTGGAGGAGGACTTTCTCCTTTTAACAACCTGTGCTATTCAGATAACACAACCTTGTTTGCTGAAACTGACAAAGATTGAAACACTTACTGATGAAGATCAAAGAACACAGCCTTCCGTATGGATTACACCTCAATTAACAGGAAAACAAAAACCTATACAACTGAACTATAGGCAACAGCATAATAAATGGACAAAATATTGAAAGAGCCAAGGATTTCATTTTACTTGGATTCACAATCAACATCCTTGGCAGCAGCAGTGAAAAAATCAAAAGACACATTGCACTGGGAAAATCTGCTGTAAGAGACTTCTTTAAAGTGTTGAAAAGCAAAGATGTTATCTAGATGACTAAGTTGTGCCTAACCCAAGTCATGGTATTTCCAACTGCATCTTATTCAAGCAAAATCTGGACAACGAATATGGATGTCAGAAGAAGAGTTGATGCCTTTGAATTGCAGTGTTGGAGAATATTGAATATATCATGGACTGCCAAAATAATGAACAATTCAGTCTTGGAAGAAATAACAACCAGAGTGTCCTTAGAAGTAAGATGGCAAGACTACATCTTACATACTTTGGACATGCTGTCAGAAGGGATCAGTCCCCAGGGAAGGACATCATGTTTGTTAGAGCTTCACCAGAAAAGAGGAAGACCTGTAACAAGAGGGACTGACACAGGGACTGCAGCCATGGGCTCCAGCGCACTAATGATTGTTGGGTGCACGGTGCAGAATCAAGCAGTGTTTCATTCTGTTGTACATAGAGTAACTCTGACACAGAACTGACCGGAGGGCACCTCACAATAACAAAAAAGAGAACTCATTTTCACTTTAAAGTACAGAGACCTCTTGCTCCTGCCTGCTTGGTGAATACCAACTCAGTTCTCCTAGGTCAAGCTGAAATGTCATATCTTCATGAGGTTTTATTCCCTGTGGTCTGATTTAATCCCTCTTTGATCTTCTTGTATGTTCATATCTGTTCCTCAATAAATTTTAAGCTCTTTCAATGTTAAGAGTTACACATTTTTTTAACAACTGTATCATCCACATTATATGTTTCAAAGTACACAGTCTGACAATTAAGTGCGTGAACGTAATTGTTCTATGTGCTACATACCACACTGCTGAATATCACTACCATCACCTTCAAAGTCCTCCCCTTGGGAAGTTATGCACTGACTCCAGTGCCTAGTCCACCCTTCAAAGCAATTTTAGAACTCTTTCTGGAATGGCCATTATGCATGCTGGCAAGGTGACAGGTTCATGAACTTAGCTGTATAAGCTTTCTGTAAGGGAGTTTTTAGCCAGTAAACAACTGTAAATAACTATACTGGAACACGCCACTTACTCTTCTGATTTGGCCCTCAGTGGCTTTTTTCCTTACTCAAAGATACAGGAAACATTAAAAGGAAGGCATTTTGATGACATTCAGGACATCAAGAGTAATACAATGACAGCTCTAATAGCCATTCCAGAAAAAGAGCTCCAAAATTGCTTTGAAGGGTGGACTAGGTGCTGGCATCAGTGCATAGCTATGCAAAGACAGTACTTTGAAGGTGGTACATTGATGAAGTATGTAGCACTTTTTCTAGGATGAGTTTGTGAACTTAATTGGTAGTCCTCATATATTTATTTAAACTGTTTTTATTAATTGTATGTGTTTCTGTTGCTTACTTATAGTGGCAGGTAACCAGAAAGATGGTCTCTTACAGGCAGAGATAGCAATTGCTCACACTTCCTCCCTCTACCCTCTCTGGGTATAATTTTGACCACTTTCACATCTTGTATTTTCTTGATGATATGATGCATGATGGAGTGTTGGAATTTTTATCTTCCCCTTGTCACAATGTGTAGCAAGAAAAATTCCTGCTGACAAATAAGCTGCCTCATTTCTCCCTGTATGAAAATACATTTCACCACATAACTTGTGACTTTATCAGCCTCTTTAGCTCTAAATAATAACTGTTTCAAAATGCAAAATAAAATTCATAATGAAGTTTACTGGATAATTTCTTTCACTTTTTGAGTCCTTCATCAGGATGAAAAAGATGCCAACTCAGGAAAAAGGCTGCCATTAACTGGAAAACCCTTTCAAAGCTTCATTTCTGCTATTCTCAGTTGGCAGTAGACAATATTCATCACTATAAGTTTCCAGTTGGGGTATAGGAAATTGAAAGTCTTTCTTTTTATCATTATCACTATTAAAAGTACATCTGAGGTTGGTGACTCAAAGAGCATATTGTTAACTACCACTGAGTCGGCCCCTAACTCATGGCAGCCCCACTCACAAGGAACAAAATGCCACCTTGTCTTGGGACATTCTCATGATTGTATGTAGATTGGACCACTGTGATGCAGAGGGTTTTCAGAGGGAGATTCCCAGGCCTTTCTTCCCAGTCCTCTTTAGTCTGCAGTGTCTGCTATAACCTGTTCAGCATCACAGCAACATGTAAGCCAACACTGGCAAGGCCTACAAATGAGGTGCACTGGCTAGGACCTGAACTTGGGTCTCCAGCATAGAAGAAGGTAAGCATTTTACCATCTACAATGTTGTCAGAGCCCTAATGACACAGCGGTTAAGAGCTAAACCGCTAACAAAGAAGTCTGCAGTTTACGTCCACCAGCCACTCCTTGGAAGTCCTATGAGTCAGTTCTACTCTATCCTATAGGGTCACTATGAGTTGGGATCAACTTGACGGCAAAGAGGGCTTTTTTGCTTTGTATGGTTTTATTTTGAATACTATAGAGACAGGGCCTCTGTGTCTCAAGAACTGCTTCACACTATGAACAATAACCTTGACCATGGTCTTCACTACTTGTCCCCGTGCTCACAACTGCAGAATGGGAGTGGTGTTTCACATTCTTTTTATAAACTTGCCAACAAGGAATAAAGTCATTTGTGCTCTAGGCTTCACTGTCACTATGTTTTGAGTCACCTTGGGCATCTCCCTTATGCTTCACAGACTAGTATATTTATGGCTACATTCATCTCTAAGAGTCTATTTAGTTTACATAGAATGGTAATGAGGTTGTAGTTGAAAGTTGCAGGGAAGTTGTTAAGTGTCACATTGGATGAGCAATGAAGTCCATGTGAAAAGCTCTAATTAAGTTGTCATTGTGTATACTGTGTGCTTATTTAGTGATGACTGTATACATGCAATCACAATTAATAGCCTCAGTTTAGAAAAGGGTGGAGTTTTAGGCTTGTTAATTTTCACTGTCCTTTTCAGCTCTGCCAGTTGGTTAGCCAAGACCCCATATCGTCCATCCTGACAAAGTTTAATGAGAAGTAGGCTTCTTAAATGGACATATTTAGGGGATTGTTTTTTTCTCCTGTTAGATTGACTTTACAGTAGTATCAGCTGGAAGAGTACCTTTCTGTTTCATTTACATCCCAGCTTAGAAGATTGGCTTTTGAAAGATACCCCTCGTAATGACCTTCTGCAAAATTCTACTCTGCATTTCTTAAGTATCAGTTCAGTAGTAGCATAAGATTCCTTGTGAATTATCTGGAGAGATTTCCTAAAATACCAATTATAGATAGACGGCATTATGCATAGTAATGTTAGTAATGACACCAGTCCTGTGAATAATCATTATTGGTTGCACAAGTCTTAGATCTCAGTGTATGGGTTGCAGTATTGAAAACACTAGTTTCTGGATTATAAGTTTTAGAAAAAATCTAAGACTTACAACGAAATAGAACAATTGTGGAGATGGTACAGGACTGAAAATATGTCATTCTATTGTACATAGGGTCACCATGAGTGACAACCAACCGCAGGGCAACCAACAACACCAAGTCAGAGAGACACAGATTCTCGCTTTGTCTGTCTAGTTCTTTGTCTGGGTTCAACTCCCCTCCTCGGACAAATCTAAAATGGAAAGTAGGGCCAGAGACCTTTAGAATTAAGGATATTAAAAATAATCCCTTTGAAAGAAACTAAATCTTGTGATTTGTTTTGTAAAAGGGAGGAGCAAAAAATCTGTCTGGAAGAAATAACCTATCCTTTTCATATTCATCTTCAGTGTATACATTTAACATGCAGTCTATATTTTTAAGCCTAGAGTTTACAAAAGCACATAGCTACTAAGACTTTTATCCTAGAACATGTATCCACAGTGAGTCAAATTCAGGATATATTTTCTCATTCACTATTGAGCAATTCTCAAGGGACAGTATGCTTCTTTGACACCTGGACCAGTCACCAATATGTGCTGTACAGAAATTTCCCCTATGCCTCCCCAAGTCAAAATAACAGCAAAAAACTCTCAGATGTTCATTAATTTTGTTTCTTCAGTACCTCATCCATTTCT